>OU974081.1:826083-1336083 GCA_918843875.1 Diadumene lineata | reverse complement strand
CGAATCTTTCATTTAGTAAAACCGATTACCACAAATCGATGAAAAAGCTAGAAGTTGTATATTTTATCAGTAGATAATAAGTAGTAACGACACAAAATAAGCAATCGAACCAAAGCAGTTCCATAATTATGTAAAAATACTTGACATAACATGCAGTAAAAGCAAATCATGTATTTAACACTTGTAAATGTTATATTCTAATAATCTCCTAATAATATATAGATTGCGTGTATATTACCAGTGCTGGCGAATAAAGATACAGTCAGTGAACAATCTCAGTTCGATAGACACTCGGAAAGCAATTTATTGAGATGGTAAAATCTATCGTGTAAACAATGGCATAATCTCGATCTCTGTATCCTAGTAATATCCTAATGATATCCTAATGATATATAAATGATTATTGGTACATCTTACCAGTAATAGTTAATAAAGACAAGACGATTACCAATCCCAGTAGTACGATAACATACTGACAGTCTTTGCTCGACATGATGGTCGTAAACCAAAACACTAGTAAAGGTCATGCATGTACACAAGATACTGAGCTGATAGTCTGTGATCACCTATAATTTATGTGCATACTAAATGTCTACGCATTCAAGACTGATCTGAAATGTAGACCTGGATAAAGTAACGAACGAATGAATGATTGAAGGAATGAACGAATGGACGAATGGGCGAATGGACGAATGGACGAATGGACAAATGAACGAATGGACGAATGGACGAATGGACGAATGGACGAATGGACGAATGGACGAATGAGCGAATGAGCAAATGAGCGAATGAACGAATGAGCGAATGGACGAAGTGACGAAGTGACGAATGAGCGAATGGACGAATGGACGAATGGACGAATGGACGAATGGACGAATGGACGAATGGACGAATGAACGAATGAACGAATGACAGAATGAACCAATGAACCAATGAACAAGTGGGCAAATGAACGAATGAACGAATGGACGAATGAACAAATGACAGAATGAACCAATGAACGAATGAACAAGTGGGCGAATGAACGAATAATGAACGAGTGATCGAAAAAAATCAAATATGGCATCAAATGGATAAATAACAAATAAACGTTATGAAGCCCTCCTTCGAACGCGTGCAGGTTGCAGAGACTGATGACAAGTTTTCATTTCCTCTTTCCCCATGCTCAGACACGACATAGGAATTCTTTAAAAGCGAAAAGAAATGTTAAAAATTATTTACATATTACAAATAAAAAAAAATTGTTAACTCAAGTTTTCTAATGAAAGGCTAACAAATGAAGAAAAATCTTTTGCATATTGAAAATACAATAATTATATTTATATTTCGACTCCCCCAGCTACTCAGTTATAAACAAAACTTTCTTTATATTATATAAAAACCAGGGGCGCAGCGTGGTCCTTTTTTAGGTACACACATAAAACTTAACTAAACTGAACAAAAATACTGCGATCTTGTTTTCGTGCTAAGATTCAATAATTTTGCAATTTAATCAAAGTGTTTTTTTTTTTTTTTTTTTTTTTTTTAATAACAAAAGTCTTGGTTGCGTACAAATAAAATTTTAAAAATAGAAACGATAAAAATTTCAAAAATTTCGGTAACTTCAAGTACGCACGTGTATATGCGTTTAGGACGCTGCGCCCCTGAAAACCGATTTATTCCTATCCATTTTCTTTAAATCAACTTATCGATAGTCAATCTGAGTAGTGGAGAAAACATTGAAATGGAGCTTCAGAGGGCCACGTTTCATTTTGATGCTATAAATTATTCAAAGCGCTTGATTTCATTGATTTAATTCTAAATTTTTGTTTTTAATTCAAACCATAACGATTGCATCCTAAACAATTTCACACCAACAAAAGACTCTATTGTTGATTAATTGTTACATTTAATGAACTTAACTCGCCCAATTAAAGTACTAATTTAATATTAAACAAAGACGTCGGCATAGTTTGCTTAAATTTGAATACCATAAGTGACAATATGTGTTTTAAAAATAAGTCAAAAATTCATAAGTCACAACTTGCTTGGATTGTAAATTGGATGTCGGGGACCACAAATTCAAATTCATATATAACACCCCCAAAACGAAAAACATTCTGCCTGCTTTACTGAGAAAGGTAAGGTTTGGATATTTTACTTCAGTTAAACAAAATCACTTTTTTTCTTCTCAACAAAAACAAGTTTCAACAGTTCTGTTCTTAGATGTTTTTGAGTTGTATTTTGCTGATTGTTTTACTGAAGATTTAGAATTTTTAGCATGGAAAAAATCAGAGTTCACGTGGTTTGTTAAAACAATTTTTGAATTAAACTGTTACAAACTCTGTAAGACAGGTTCATAAGAAAACGTTTACGATAACTAGCGTTTTAACCAGTGTGGAATAATTCAAGGTCTGCAGTTTGAAAGAACGATAATTAGTTGCTTTTTAATTTTTCGGGCTGTGAAAAGAATCAGTCTAAAATTCAGTTTCATTTCTCACAAAAACATTTTAAACAATAAGTAAACATCGAAATACGGAGAGTTGAAACCTTTGTAGACTGATAGCGTAGGAGTTTCTTTCAAAATAAGTGGAAGAAAATGCTCGATAATAACAGACTTTAAACTAAAATGAATCTCTATACTAGAGCATGTTTCTTTTAGTTAATGAACATAATAACTCAAGCATAAATAGAGCGAATGTCGTTTTCGTATAAGTGGGAAGCAGTACTGTATCGTATCGTAGCCGTAGTTTCTAACAAAAAATTTAATTCATCGACCGTTTCATAGCGGTATCGTAACCGTTTATAACTCATGTGAAAACGGCTAGAACATTTTCAGTTCCTTACGTAGTCAACGCACCGCATTGCACATGCGCAAACAAATTAAACAATCCAAAATGGCGGGCATTTCAGGAGCTCACGCCGCGTACACAAAGTATCCGTTACGTTTAGAGTCTTTTTCGTATAAGTGGGAAACACTACTGTATCGTATCGTAGCCGTAGTTTTTAAGAAAAAATTTGAATTATCTGCCGTATCGTAGCGGTATCGTAACCGTACCGTTTACCACTCATTCGAAAACGATTCTAAGTAAACTTCGTTTCCGATGGATTTCTAAAAACCACTTCAAACACATTTCCTTCGTATTTGCAGCTTTCTAAGTCGATTGTCACTAGCTTTGAAAACATGACGTCAATTGCAATGAATACAGCCTTCGCGCAATAGTACTAGAATTTCGTGATCAGAATATTTATTTTCACAAAACCGTCATTAGAAGAGTAAACATTGTAAACAAGGCTATCAATTTTCTTGATTTCTCTTGTTAACTTCAGACGGCGCCGTAAAATTAATGCGACTTTGTCACGGGATGCCAATTTGAATAATGAGCCTGATATTTTTCCAATTAAGACTCAGTTTTTATTGAGATTAAAATTCTATTTTTTTTTTTTTGTATTAAGTAGCCATAGTTTGCGTGTGAGAATATCTTGACAAAAATCTTGACTGATGTTGTCCGCACTTCGATTCAGTCGATCGTGCAGCACTGATTTGCGAAGGTTTGACATCCTCTAGAAGTGTGTGAATTGTTATTCCGGGAGATTATCTAAAATTATTAGCATATTTAGGAGAATATCGTTTTACATGAAAAATGCCAATCGATTGATAGGTAGCTTTTTTTAATAGACTATAGCATCATTTATCTCCTAAAACAATCCCATAATGCATGTGCATAAAAGCGTACTATAGCCGCTAAAAATCCTTCACTCAAAATATGGAAACATTCGCAGAGCACGTGTATTATAGAGGACCATAGAGGGTACTTTTTAGTAATATGTTCTTTGTATTTGTAACCAAAAAGGCCTCTGGTTAGATTTTATTACAACATCAAAAATGTCAAGGCAATTTCGCGTAGGATGGCGGCGAATCTTTGATTTGACAATAATTAGGCTAAATACTTAGACAGTTTTAACCAATTTATCAAACTTCAACAGCCAACGTAATGATTTTCATTAGCCTTTAATTATTTTGTACTATAGTATTAAAACATTTCCGTTGAAGAACTCATAAAGTTCGGCAATTATAAGGTAAGGCAGCACTTATCGGTTCTTTGAAAAAAAATATTAATACTGTTTTACTAAATTGATCTTATATCATAAAAAAGTAGCTATCGATTGAACTACTTAAGTTGTTTACAAACTCAAAATGTATACACATAATCAATGATCTGAGTGTTATTGATGACTTACTTCGGTGAACGCTTGCGGCAAAGTTTCCACTTTTGCAAATCATTTTTGCCATTTCATTATTTTTTTCTTGTTTTATTATGAACATATTAGCGCAGTAGGTAAATGCATCGTTTCGAGTTCGATTTGGAATTATTTTGCATGATAGTTTCTTTTTGCAAATAATTTGTAGTTTGACTCTGAAAAATCAACGAGTGTGAACTTATTTTCTTAAAAAATATGGAAACTTTTCCGTAAAATCTCAAAAAGATTACTAGAGTTCATAGCTAACTTGCAAGTCTTGACAGTCAGTCGCACAATCTTTGTTGTTTGATTTCTAGCCAAAATCTTCAATTTTCAAGGTATCAAGCTTAAACTTTCATTGAATATTGTGTTTAGACTCTAGCGATATCTCGTTATATTCATTTCGTGCGGTCGTTTTCGTATGAGTGGGAAACAGTGCCGTATCGTATCGTAGCCGTAGTTTTTAAGAAAACAGAGTCCTTTTCGTATGAGTGGGAAACAGTGCTGTATCGTATCGTAGCCGTAGTTTCTAAGAAAACATGCGAATTTTCTGTCATATCGTAGTGATATCGTAACAGTACCGTTTCTAAATAAATATTATATTATATTATATTATTATGCGAAAACGACTCCATATTGCAATCCCGGGGGTGGGGACGACTCCGGGGATAAACGATCGGGGATGCTCGTCGGAATTTTTCAAAAATATCCCTAAAAGGTACCTGACGTTTTTCAAAAGGGCGTGGCTTCACAAATTTTTTCATCTCTAAAAGATACCAAAATCATGAATTTCAGTGCTATTCAATCCCTATTTTAAACCCCCGGGATTAAAATTTATACTTGATTGGGTCACATGACCACGTTCGGCAAAGAGCGTGTTGATTTGTTTTTGCTTCACTTTTCAACTCGACTCCAGCGTGTTTCTTCTTATGTTCATTTGTCTTTCCGATTATCTAAATATCTCTCCATTATTACAATTCGCTGAGTTATAAACTGCATGACACCATAATCTTTGTTGTGAGAACCTCGGATGTGCGGGACTGTTGAAACGATTCCATAGATTGTACGAAGATGGCTTTTGTCTACTGATCAGTATTCATCTGAAGACGGAATTAAATTCCCGTCCATTCTTTTCTTCCTGCGTTTATGATGCAAGTGAGGGTTGTTTTTGAGATTGGGGAACACATAGAGCACACGAAGGAAAACCATGAAATAAAAATAAACTAAATACTCTCAACCAGAATGAAATGACCATACAAAACAAATAGCAATATTCTGGTTTAAGTTTTACTAAATAGCTACAATTTGGTAGTATTTAGTTTGTTTCTATTCTATGGTTTTCCAGCGTTTGCTCTATAATAGAATTACAACATTTTACTCGATTCATAGTAGATGGCTATTGACTTTATAAGTAATATCAAAAATTAAATAAGCCCCGCTATCTCTGTAACCTCTAACAAAGGTCTTCTTTATAAGCTCAAAGAAGACCTATGTTAGAGGCCAGCTCTGTAGGTGCCGAGTAAATTTTTAAATATCTAATCTTAATTCTAATTTTTAAATATTAAATTGTTTATGCTATTTGAGTTTCACGCGACAATTTACAGATCTCCATTGAACAGATCTAAAATAATTATTAAAGATATGATTTGATGTACTAAATCTAACTGGGAATTATCTTCCGAGTAAAGTTTTATATTAAGTTACTGAAATTTAATACAAACACCACCATTTCACGGGTTTTCAAAAGTGGTAATAAGCAAGTAAATAGCAATTCCAAAATAAAAACAATAGCATTAAACCGAGATGAACAATGACAATGGAAAATCGTGTAACAAATCCAGCAGCAATTATAATAACAATAGAAATAAGAATGAAAATTAAAACAATGACAAAAGCAACTCACCATCAATTAAAATCAATCAATCAATCATTCAATCAATTTTTATTTGTTAACGTAGGTTTTTAAAATGGCAGCTTATGCTGATGTGGAGGCTGCAACAATAAATCAATTACGACAACAGCAACATAACTCATACTTCCATCTATACAATTATCAACTCTTTAAGTTAAGTGTTTTCAATTATTTATTATGATGTTTTGCTCGATATTATCTCGGAAACGGCTGTGTAATATTATTAAAAACAGGATGAAAAGAACCATCTCACAATCTTCATAACAAAACATTAAGTTAAGAGTTAGACAAATGTAATTGAGCTTAGTGCTTCGTATCAATAAGATTATCACAAACACAGAAATAATTGAGCAACAAACATACATGTTGATAAATCCATGCAAATCGATATACACTTTGGATGGAATACTTTTCGTTTTTATTTGTTCGTGCATCCATTTCATTCGGTCTGTTCATTCAACGTACCCTTTATGAAAAGATTCCTTTATTCATTGATTTGTATCAATCGTTAAGTCATTCATCTATTCATTCGTTCTTTAATTTACACCTTAGTGTATTCATCTATTTTAATTCGCTTTTCGTTTCGCTTTTTATCATAAGCTAACTCAGTTTCTCTCCTCTGCGTCGGTCGGTTTCTAGCCGCAAGCAATTTTGTCGTGCTAGAATCCGACGTGTGGTCTTTTCTCCCTGTTCCGACCTTCTCCTCTTTGCTCGTTTTACTTAATTAGTTTCGGAATTTGGTTTTGTCAGATATACATTGGGCTATATTACTATCATATTTGGAATAATTCACAGATCGAAGGACTTGCAGGATAAAATTATCTTCATTTTAGGTAGTCAACAAACAATGATTGTACAACTGCGCGAAATATAATATTTCCAGTGGATCACCGAACAACGTGAATAGCTACAAACTTTTCAGAAGAAAGAAAGTTACAAAAAAATGCTCTGATGTGAATTTGGCACTATGCTGGAAATCAAACTTGAGTTTTTTATCGAATTCATTCCAAACACGCGCACGTCTAACCAACTGATGTCTGTCTTGTTTTTAATACAAGCTAGCTACAGAGTTTTGAAAATAAAACCGAAAAAAAAATAACTTAGCGTAACTGAAAATCGAACTTATAAAAGCCTTTTACGCCTAAGACTCCTCATCAACCGTGTCATCCTAATAGATTAGAAAGAAGTCTAAACAGAGATGCGAAGTGACTGGAAATCGAACTAGAGACCTCTGACATCGACGATAGCACACTTGCCCACTGTGCGATCCTTGTTCCCAAACCAGGCATTATCATTTCGCTCACGTTCGTGGTGAGAAGCTTGGCCAATCATTATTGCATTAAGACGAACAATTAATTCTAATGATCAACGTAATCAACTACGGCAGGATATTGTGACTTCATCACCGCAGGACAGCAGGACCGATGGCCCAAAAACACTTGATTCGAGCGGAAAATTTCACACACATTTCACACGCATGCGCGGAACTGAGCCGTTTTGTCACCCCTCATGCTGATCGCTGACCATGATTGGATAGCGTTTGTGTTACGCGAGTCAAGGTTAAAATCGTGTATTGTAGAGCGCTGTGCTTAAACAGTTCCGTCGTGAATCAGAAACTCGCCAAACGAAATAGTGGGGACTACTGCATAACTTCTTTGACACTTTTGGAAGCGAATTTTTAAAGGAAAAGATAGAAAGGTTGGGAATCAATAGTTTATCTAGTCATTTGATCATTTCACCATTCATTCAGCAAGTCATCATTTCACATGTATTCAATTATTAATTTTATTCATTCACTGATTCGTTTATCCATTTGATTAATTCGTGTATTTATTTATCCATCCATTCATTTATTTAATACTTATTTTGACTTATATTTTGATAAGTGATCAATTATTGGTTGACTAGATCATTTTTTCTTATGCAGTACAATCAATTTGGTGTTTAATCAT
Organism: Diadumene lineata; assembly: GCA_918843875.1. NCBI lineage: Eukaryota > Metazoa > Cnidaria > Anthozoa > Actiniaria > Diadumenidae > Diadumene > Diadumene lineata. Next base: position 1,327,998 of record OU974081.1, on the reverse strand, counting down.
TTATTCTTAGCTGTTTCAAACTGTTAGGATTGTAAGAAAAATTGTGGTGAAGATTTTGGATAAAAAGGTTTACTAAGCTAGTTGTCTAAGTAGCCTCTATATTTGTAGTAGTTGATCTCTTTCAATCAATCCTCGTGACTAGCTTGTATTTGAGTTACCCTCTTCGTCGATTGATTGTTAGTAAAATTCATCCATTTATTAGCTTTTTGGAAAAGAACTGTCAAAACAAGACTTCTAAGACATCTATTGTTGTATCAATATGCTCAAAAATAAATTGCTAATTTAAAATAACTCAGAAAACACACCAAAGGACAAGTAAAAGTATAACAAACCGCAGCTCTATCGTAACCAGTTTTCTTTGTGCGTCTGTCTGTCTACTTAACTGATTCATATACTGCAATTGTTTGACGTAAGGCTTCAGTTTAGATGTCAAGCTTTTGCCGCGTCGAATATAATCGTTGAATTTTGTAAATCAGAAGTACAGTGTCTGAACCAGCTAAATTCAACAAAATGTGAATCCTACAAATGTTTTTTTTTATTATTATTCCTTGATAAAATATTTTGAAGTCAAAGAAGTTGAACGCTACAATCTTCATTTACAAAATTCGACTATGAGATTTGACGCGGCAAAAGGTCGACGCCTGAAACGGGCCGTAGTTAATGTGTCTGACTGTTTATATTTCTTGGTTTACCGTGTGTATACGTGTTTGTGGTAAGTCTATTAAAATATAATTTTGTTTGCAATCTCTTTGTCCGCTGGGTTGTCTAACTGTTTGCTTTTCAGTTTGTCTGTGTGTTTGTCTGTTTGATTATTTTTCTCTTTTGTTTGTTTGTTTATCTCTTTGTTTGTTTGATTGTTCGCGCCCGCTTGATTGATTGCCAGTCTGTTTGATTCATATCTCCCCTCCCGTTTCTTCGTGTTTTTTTTTTTTTTTTTTTTTTGTCTCTGCGTCTCAATGTGTTGCTTAGTTTCATGCCGACTGAGTGGCACATTTCGTTGTTAACACTAAGAAAGTATTACAAATTAAACTCGTGTTATGATTTTTGTTGATCTTTATCTCGTAATTGTCATGGAAATTATCTTAGTATTTGTGCAATTACATCTGCATTTTTCAAATTAATTGAAAATGTCTGGTGGCTTTTTTAAATATCTCAATTTCCTTCTACTTTTTTTCAATTTCACCAGGTTTTTATAGATGTCATGCAATTACCTGATGCCAGCTTTCGATTCGCTTTAAACTGCGAAAAGCAGAACTGGACGTTAGGTATCGTTCTTTTTATTTTTATTGTTTTTCATTATCTTAAACTTTTCCGTTTTTCTTTATCAAATTTGGCTTCCTCTTCGTCTCACTTCACAGTCTAATTATTCTCAATTGACTTCTTTTACGTTTCTGTTTTTGTTGTCTTCGTGGCTTCTTCTTTCAGCTGATTCTTACAGTTCTTCCAATACAATTCTTCCAAAACTTAAAACAAACTACTTGGAAAAAGCTTTTTCCTAGATGGAGCTGTAGTTGAATGGGATCGACCATTCAGTGAAATCAAAACAGCTAAAAGTATAAGAGCACTGATACAACGAACGTCGACTTTTGTCTGCTGAATAAAGTATTTTCACTGTTTTGTATTTCATAATAACTTTGGACTATAAACATATTTACTAGATTTCTATGAAAACCAATTTTATTGATGGAAAATTATAATGTTATTTATATATGTGTCGAGTGATTGGATTATTTGTACTTTACGCTAAAACGTGGTCCGCGGTCCCTGTATATCATTATAAGTAATGAAGACTTTGGAGTTTCTTATATTTTGCTGCATACTGATAGAATTAACTTGTTTGTTTATGCAATTCTCCATTATTTGTTTATACTTGTTTGTTTGGTTTTGTTCCCCATAACTGAGTACAAACCTTGTTCTTTAATTACATTGAAAAGAATAAAAGAAAAAAAGGATTTTTTATCGCTCTATAGTTCCTTCTTGTGACTTTTTATAGCTCTGTTATTTGGTTTAAGATTGTTCTAATTGTTTCCGTTCGCACAGCGAGCCACTGAAATTAATCCTTATTTTAATATAACAGTCTGAATAAATTGTTCGTTGTCACATAAATTAATCTAAAGAATGGTCAAGAAACCTATTGTTTTATTTATGTTTTTTTTGCATCCCTTTATTATTTTTCATTCGTTCGTTCGTTAGATTATTTCTAGCTTTTTTAAATTATCGTGCATCCAACTTCAAGACAGTTTGAAACTGAATAATGACTAGCCAGGGGTTTCCGACTGACGGTCAAATGAGCAATAAATAATAAATTCTAAACATATATTTTGTGACATTTATATTTATGAAACCCTGCACTCAAAGTAATTTTTTAAACCTACATACGTGAATTGGTCTATAGCAGTAATCACATGAGGATTTACTATAAAAAGTATCAGAAACTGGGGAATATTACTTTGGTTGCATCATAGTTTTAAAATATAACAATGGTTCCATACTCCAGAATATTCAATTTTTTCGTCGAAAAGCCTTTCTCAAACGAAATCATATCTTTTATGCTTCCAAAATCTTACAAACTAAGTAAACCTCACATATTGACATACTGAAATGAAATTCAATTCTAAAAAGTCGTGAAATTTCGCGAATGTTTTATTGATTCAAAGCATCAAGCGCCATTTTGAATCTAGCTCTGAGTATCAATTATCAACCAAATATGGTGTCAAAATTATGCTACTTAAGATTTCGGAGCATGGAACCGTGCTACAGGTTACAATTCCCTTGTGAGTTTCTGTAAGTATTTTTCTTAAAATATATTGACAACGCAGTTTAGTCATTAACAAATATACCGCTGGGCCATCAATACGCTCATAGAATATCAAGATAAATTACAGTATTGGCCAAAATCTTTGATCGGCAGTCAAAGACGACCTAGTCTTGTTGTGAAAGCGGACATATTGCAGAATCTTGCAGATACTTCATGGTTATAAACAAACAAATTGTTATGCTAATGTCCAATAAGAACTATAATAAGCCGTACGGAAATACCGGCCAATCAGTGTATGATTGGAACGCAGTTTAGTCATTAACAAATATACCGCTGGGCCATCAATACGCTCATAGAATATCAAGATAAATTACAATAGATGGATTTAGACATAGTTCCTGAAAGTGGGTAGAAAAATAATAATAACGAAAATGTTTGTAAGCTCTGAGGGGAGGGGAGGGGAGGGGGATTATAGTGCCCCCCCCATGGCTGTTACTGTTCCGCCGCCCCTGGAACTCGCTTTTAAAGCTAGGTTCATGCCTAAGTTGAGTTTTATGCTTATTAGCTCTGTCGTATGGGAGGGCTCTCCTTGTTGTAACCAGCTAGTGGGAATCATCAAGTCGTGTAATTATTTGAGTCCTTTGTTGTATTGGCAGTGTTTACCGGTTTTGTTAATCATATAAAATTCTGAGTACCATAATTTGAAGTTTTCGTTTGCGTTTTAAATATGGGGTGACTGGCCCCAATTATTACAGCATTAATCAGTGAGGTTTTGGGATGGAACTAACTGTCATCGTAGAATGTCAGTCTAGAAGCTAGAGGTAAATGCTTTGATTCTTCTTCGAAGATAAATAACGTATTGAATTAAAGTTTTCGCTACTTTGTTTACGTTGTGTTTTTATGCAGCTTACCATTTATTATTTAATTCATTTTCGTCTCCCTCATTCGCTCACTCATTCATTCATTCGTCATTCCTACCTCCCTTACAAACTAATTGATTAAATTGATTATTTTTTCTCACGAGCACTTTAACGTTATTTTTCTTCAGAAAATTGAATCTTCACCATGGCCATAAATCAAGTGATTGTTGCCATAGCAACTCTTATTCTCCCAGTCTTTTGTAAGATACCGCTGTACATTGGAGGGCTCTTTCCGATGTCATCAATGAATAACAACGGATGGACGGGAGGGATTGGAATCCAACCAGCTGCAGAAATAGGCTTATGTCACGTTAATGAAGGTGGTGTATTGCGTGACTATGAACTGAAAATGCAATGGAATGACACAAAGGTACGTCATGCAAGTCACGCTACATGTAAATTAAACTTCGTATGTCACGCTAAAAAAAATACATACCCCGGTTTAGCCTCCCTTGCAGCCGTGTTTAGGATCGTCAGCGTTGCGTGACGATCCTAAACACGGCTACGAGAAAGACTAACCCCGGTTGTTTTATTTCTACATGTAGAGAACAAAATGTATGCAGCCGGTTTGATACATAAGCATTCGTTGTGACTATCAACGACAACCCTAGACAAAATAAGCCTCTAACAAGAAATTCTTAGGTTCATTCACTCCAAGAAATTCTTAAGATAATCACAAATTTTCTCAGAAGTTTAATAACATAATAGCCAAATCATTTGTAATTTATCTGATGTCAAGACTTACTTTGACAATTCCTTAGCGAAGTGCAGTCATTCAAGGTTGAGTTCCAACAAACAATGTAGCGGTCTCTACATTGGGACAAGCTAAAACCAGGTTGAACACACTCACAAAATCAGCACTCAAACTACCAACTACTAAAAACACCTTGTTACCGTTACCAACGGACTTTATTCATCTGAATCTCGTGTAATTTAGCAGCAACAAAATGACGTGCAGTAACGTACAGTGCAATGACGTCATCTCGTCATTTTCGTCATTTTCTTAATCTATATCTTAAGGTTTTTCATTCGCATCGCCATTTTTACTTCAGAAATTACTTTAGACAAATAGTAGTTGATATTGCGAAGACCACAGAAGCCATCCACATTACGTGATTCAGAATTTGTGCGTGTAAGAATTGCTCCTATCGTTAGCACACGGGAGTCTAAATAGCCTGGTTTCCCATAGTGTATACAGGTTGATTGATTAAAATCTATTAATAACGTAGTCAATACGAAAAGTCTATTTGTGCAAAAATATTTCACCAACTTATTACTGAGTTCTCAATGGTTGGTATACATATGTAATGTATATAATGTACTGCTTATATAGCGCATTTCAATGGTCGGTATATATGTAATGTATATAATGTACTGCTTATATAGCGCATTTCAATGGTCGGTATACATATGTAATGTATATAATGTACTGCTAGCATATAGAGAATTTGTCTGCGCATGTCAGAAAATTTTAGCCCGCGGTCATGTTTACATTTTTTTCTACGACCGGGGAACTTTTGAGTTCCAATCGCAATCTTAGTGATCCTCAATTTATTAAAATATAAATGGATACTTAAAGTCTATCACTTTGTAAGGTGCTGTGACTAAGTCAAGCAAATGTGGAGGTTTTTGATCTCAAAATATTTTTGAGCAAAAGTCCGCAAAAGGAAGAAGAAAACACAAACCTACTGCATTCGTATTAGGACTGCTGCCAAAATAAAAGAAGTAGCAGAAAACTTTTTCCACAGATTAACAATCAAAGGTCAAGGGAATTGTGTGGTACAAAATGATTTCTTATTGAGGATCGATTTTGTGGAGTGATGAGCAGATTATTTGCGCATTTTGCAAGTTTTGGTCAACTTTCCTTCTTGATAAGCGGTATGTTTGAGGGGCTGCGCCGAAGCTAAATATAACTGATGCGAGTCGTCAAACCACATTCTACATCACAGCATTGTTATTTTTTTAAGAAAGATTGGCCAAAATGTGATATTGCGATATTTGTTGACGCCATGGTTGTGTTTCTCCTCTCAAGCAATTTCGACTGATTGGAATACCGAACCTGAAATTAGGTTAGAATGATCTTGATTAATCCAAATAATTGTGAAAACACAGATGAACCACCAAATTTTGTAAATTTCTGGTCAGGATTTTGTTGATATACTTCTATCTTCACTAAATATAAACTTTAACTCTGAGCACGGAGAAGATTTGTCAGTCTTACTTTATGGTCAATTTTTTCGCATAAATTTGAAGAAAAGTCGAGCTTAAATGTCATGCGCCGCTAAGTTTTTCCTTGGTATGCTTTCTTTAATAATCGTAGATTAGTATTATACTTTTGGTTTTCGATAGAGTATTGGCCAAAATCTTTGATCGGCAGTCAAAGACGACCTAGTCTTGTTGTGAAAGCGGACATATTGCAGAATCTTGCAGATACTTCATGGTTATAAACAAACAAATTGTTATGCTAATGTCCAATAAGAACTATAATAAGCCGTACGGAAATACCGGCCAATCAGTGTATGATTGGAACAGAGACTTTTGACAGCTCAAGTATCGCTTTTGTGAATTGGGATTAAAGTGGATTTAGAAGGTATTTTTCTTTCGCGTGATTATTGCGGCTTCTACCATTAACTTACGACATGCGCAGACAAATTCTCTATATGCTTGTACTGCTTATATAGCGCATTTCAATGGTCGGTATATATGTAATGTATATAATGTACTGCTTATATAGCGCATTTCACCAATGTCTCATCAATGCGCTTTACAATCTCTAATATTTATAGTATGTAATCTGGTCTTACAAGCATGAAGTTGATTAGTAGTTAGTGACTGTGTATTAGTGTAGGCATATTGTATTATATGTTATTATCTTATATATTGCTTTAAAATTCAGCGGGCGGTTGTACTAAGCGTGGAAAACACTATCCACTGGATAAATGCTATCTCCACTGCATATAAACTTTTTTAGAATTTATCCGCTGGATAGGAATGTATCCGTTGAATAGCGCTATTAAGGCATCATACTGAACCGGCCCCACGCTGCCCAAGGGTAACTGGGTTTCCTGTGTTTCACTATAAATATGAAATAATAACTTTAATTGCCTTTTTAATGCGCTGTTAACAGACTCTCTCTCGTTTGTGATTGCTGACAAGAAAAAAAAGAGAGACTCTCTTTAAAGGAATCATTGACCTTTAGAGCCATAATACAAATGACATCATAGCTCTACAGATCGGTGATAGTCAAGTTTCTATACTTAGCCAGGTTATTATATCCATTTGAAACATTAATACCACAACGTCTCCTCATTGGCAATGAAGGAGCAAAAGTGGTCCCAAGAACATCATTAATAAACACCTTAACCTCTGATGATGTAACTTCTACTTTGACGTGAAACCAAGCGTACCCTGGTGGAAGCTGGGAAATTGTGCAAGATGTAGGATCAAAACGAGTGATTACTCCATTTATAATTCTTAATGGTTGGACAGCATTGGGGCATCCCGCATGAGTTCTAAGGTAAAAACTATCAGTGTTGTCAATGTCCTGGACGTTGAACAACAGTCCAGGGTATAGTTTATTACCATTATCAGTACGGTACGCGTAAATGTCTACGTCTATACGGTAGCTTCTTGTATCGTTGATATATGGACCTATGATTGCTCGACATTGACTCGATATTGCGAAGACCACAGAAGCCATCCACATTACGTGATTCAGAATTTGTGCGTGTAAGAATTGCTCCTATCGTTAGCACACGGGAGTCTAAATAGCCTGGTTTCCCATAGTGTATACAGGTTGATTGATTAAAATCTATCTATCTATGAAAAGTCTATTTGTGCAAAAATATTTCACCAACTTATTACTGAGTTCTCAATGGTTGGTATACATATGTAATGTATATAATGTACTGCTTATATAGCGCATTTCAATGGTCGGTATATATGTAATGTATATAATGTACTGCTTATATAGCGCATTTCAATGGTCGGTATACATATGTAATGTATATAATGTACTGCTAGCATATAGAGAATTTGTCTGCGCATGTCAGAAAATTTTAGCCCGCGGTCATGTTTACATTTTTTTCTACGACCGGGGAACTTTTGAGTTCCAATCGCAATCTTAGTGATCCTCAATTTATTAAAATATAAATGGATACTTAAAGTCTATCACTTTGTAAGGTGCTGTGACTAAGTCAAGCAAATGTGGAGGTTTTTGATCTCAAAATATTTTTGAGCAAAAGTCCGCAAAAGGAAGAAGAAAACACAAACCTACTGCATTCGTATTAGGACTGCTGCCAAAATAAAAGAAGTAGCAGAAAACTTTTTCCACAGATTAACAATCAAAGGTCAAGGGAATTGTGTGGTACAAAATGATTTCTTATTGAGGATCGATTTTGTGGAGTGATGAGCAGATTATTTGCGCATTTTGCAAGTTTTGGTCAACTTTCCTTCTTGATAAGCGGTATGTTTGAGGGGCTGCGCCGAAGCTAAATATAACTGATGCGAGTCGTCAAACCACATTCTACATCACAGCATTGTTATTTTTTTAAGAAAGATTGGCCAAAATGTGATATTGCGATATTTGTTGACGCCATGGTTGTGTTTCTCCTCTCAAGCAATTTCGACTGATTGGAATACCGAACCTGAAATTAGGTTAGAATGATCTTGATTAATCCAAATAATTGTGAAAACACAGATGAACCACCAAATTTTGTAAATTTCTGGTCAGGATTTTGTTGATATACTTCTATCTTCACTAAATATAAACTTTAACTCTGAGCACGGAGAAGATTTGTCAGTCTTACTTTATGGTCAATTTTTTCGCATAAATTTGAAGAAAAGTCGAGCTTAAATGTCATGCGCCGCTAAGTTTTTCCTTGGTATGCTTTCTTTAATAATCGTAGATTAGTATTATACTTTTGGTTTTCGATAGAGTATTGGCCAAAATCTTTGATCGGCAGTCAAAGACGACCTAGTCTTGTTGTGAAAGCGGACATATTGCAGAATCTTGCAGATACTTCATGGTTATAAACAAACAAATTGTTATGCTAATGTCCAATAAGAACTATAATAAGCCGTACGGAAATACCGGCCAATCAGTGTATGATTGGAACAGAGACTTTTGACAGCTCAAGTATCGCTTTTGTGAATTGGGATTAAAGTGGATTTAGAAGGTATTTTTCTTTCGCGTGATTATTGCGGCTTCTACCATTAACTTACGACATGCGCAGACAAATTCTCTATATGCTTGTACTGCTTATATAGCGCATTTCAATGGTCGGTATATATGTAATGTATATAATGTACTGCTTATATAGCGCATTTCACCAATGTCTCATCAATGCGCTTTACAATCTCTAATATTTATAGTATGTAATCTGGTCTTACAAGCATGAAGTTGATTAGTAGTTAGTGACTGTGTATTAGTGTAGGCATATTGTATTATATGTTATTATCTTATATATTGCTTTAAAATTCAGCGGGCGGTTGTACTAAGCGTGGAAAACACTATCCACTGGATAAATGCTATCTCCACTGCATATAAACTTTTTTAGAATTTATCCGCTGGATAGGAATGTATCCGTTGAATAGCGCTATTAAGGCATCATACTGAACCGGCCCCACGCTGCCCAAGGGTAACTGGGTTTCCTGTGTTTCACTATAAATATGAAATAATAACTTTAATTGCCTTTTTAATGCGCTGTTAACAGACTCTCTCTCGTTTGTGATTGCTGACAAGAAAAAAAAGAGAGACTCTCTTTAAAGGAATCATTGACCTTTAGAGCCATAATACAAATGACATCATAGCTCTACAGATCGGTGATAGTCAAGTTTCTATACTTAGCCAGGTTATTATATCCATTTGAAACATTAATACCACAACGTCTCCTCATTGGCAATGAAGGAGCAAAAGTGGTCCCAAGAACATCATTAATAAACACCTTAACCTCTGATGATGTAACTTCTACTTTGACGTGAAACCAAGCGTACCCTGGTGGAAGCTGGGAAATTGTGCAAGATGTAGGATCAAAACGAGTGATTACTCCATTTATAATTCTTAATGGTTGGACAGCATTGGGGCATCCCGCATGAGTTCTAAGGTAAAAACTATCAGTGTTGTCAATGTCCTGGACGTTGAACAACAGTCCAGGGTATAGTTTATTACCATTATCAGTACGGTACGCGTAAATGTCTACGTCTATACGGTAGCTTCTTGTATCGTTGATATATGGACCTATGATTGCTCGACATTGACTCGATATTGCGAAGACCACAGAAGCCATCCACATTACGTGATTCAGAATTTGTGCGTGTAAGAATTGCTCCTATCGTTAGCACACGGGAGTCTAAATAGCCTGGTTTCCCATAGTGTATACAGGTTGATTGATTAAAATCTATCTATCTATGAAAAGTCTATTTGTGCAAAAATATTTCACCAACTTATTACTGAGTTCTCAATGGTTGGTATACATATGTAATGTATATAATGTACTGCTTATATAGCGCATTTCAATGGTCGGTATATATGTAATGTATATAATGTACTGCTTATATAGCGCATTTCAATGGTCGGTATACATATGTAATGTATATAATGTACTGCTAGCATATAGAGAATTTGTCTGCGCATGTCAGAAAATTTTAGCCCGCGGTCATGTTTACATTTTTTTCTACGACCGGGGAACTTTTGAGTTCCAATCGCAATCTTAGTGATCCTCAATTTATTAAAATATAAATGGATACTTAAAGTCTATCACTTTGTAAGGTGCTGTGACTAAGTCAAGCAAATGTGGAGGTTTTTGATCTCAAAATATTTTTGAGCAAAAGTCCGCAAAAGGAAGAAGAAAACACAAACCTACTGCATTCGTATTAGGACTGCTGCCAAAATAAAAGAAGTAGCAGAAAACTTTTTCCACAGATTAACAATCAAAGGTCAAGGGAATTGTGTGGTACAAAATGATTTCTTATTGAGGATCGATTTTGTGGAGTGATGAGCAGATTATTTGCGCATTTTGCAAGTTTTGGTCAACTTTCCTTCTTGATAAGCGGTATGTTTGAGGGGCTGCGCCGAAGCTAAATATAACTGATGCGAGTCGTCAAACCACATTCTACATCACAGCATTGTTATTTTTTTAAGAAAGATTGGCCAAAATGTGATATTGCGATATTTGTTGACGCCATGGTTGTGTTTCTCCTCTCAAGCAATTTCGACTGATTGGAATACCGAACCTGAAATTAGGTTAGAATGATCTTGATTAATCCAAATAATTGTGAAAACACAGATGAACCACCAAATTTTGTAAATTTCTGGTCAGGATTTTGTTGATATACTTCTATCTTCACTAAATATAAACTTTAACTCTGAGCACGGAGAAGATTTGTCAGTCTTACTTTATGGTCAATTTTTTCGCATAAATTTGAAGAAAAGTCGAGCTTAAATGTCATGCGCCGCTAAGTTTTTCCTTGGTATGCTTTCTTTAATAATCGTAGATTAGTATTATACTTTTGGTTTTCGATAGAGTATTGGCCAAAATCTTTGATCGGCAGTCAAAGACGACCTAGTCTTGTTGTGAAAGCGGACATATTGCAGAATCTTGCAGATACTTCATGGTTATAAACAAACAAATTGTTATGCTAATGTCCAATAAGAACTATAATAAGCCGTACGGAAATACCGGCCAATCAGTGTATGATTGGAACAGAGACTTTTGACAGCTCAAGTATCGCTTTTGTGAATTGGGATTAAAGTGGATTTAGAAGGTATTTTTCTTTCGCGTGATTATTGCGGCTTCTACCATTAACTTACGACATGCGCAGACAAATTCTCTATATGCTTGTACTGCTTATATAGCGCATTTCAATGGTCGGTATATATGTAATGTATATAATGTACTGCTTATATAGCGCATTTCACCAATGTCTCATCAATGCGCTTTACAATCTCTAATATTTATAGTATGTAATCTGGTCTTACAAGCATGAAGTTGATTAGTAGTTAGTGACTGTGTATTAGTGTAGGCATATTGTATTATATGTTATTATCTTATATATTGCTTTAAAATTCAGCGGGCGGTTGTACTAAGCGTGGAAAACACTATCCACTGGATAAATGCTATCTCCACTGCATATAAACTTTTTTAGAATTTATCCGCTGGATAGGAATGTATCCGTTGAATAGCGCTATTAAGGCATCATACTGAACCGGCCCCACGCTGCCCAAGGGTAACTGGGTTTCCTGTGTTTCACTATAAATATGAAATAATAACTTTAATTGCCTTTTTAATGCGCTGTTAACAGACTCTCTCTCGTTTGTGATTGCTGACAAGAAAAAAAAGAGAGACTCTCTTTAAAGGAATCATTGACCTTTAGAGCCATAATACAAATGACATCATAGCTCTACAGATCGGTGATAGTCAAGTTTCTATACTTAGCCAGGTTATTATATCCATTTGAAACATTAATACCACAACGTCTCCTCATTGGCAATGAAGGAGCAAAAGTGGTCCCAAGAACATCATTAATAAACACCTTAACCTCTGATGATGTAACTTCTACTTTGACGTGAAACCAAGCGTACCCTGGTGGAAGCTGGGAAATTGTGCAAGATGTAGGATCAAAACGAGTGATTACTCCATTTATAATTCTTAATGGTTGGACAGCATTGGGGCATCCCGCATGAGTTCTAAGGTAAAAACTATCAGTGTTGTCAATGTCCTGGACGTTGAACAACAGTCCAGGGTATAGTTTATTACCATTATCAGTACGGTACGCGTAAATGTCTACGTCTATACGGTAGCTTCTTGTATCGTTGATATATGGACCTATGATTGCTCGACAAATGCCTGACATAGCAGCACCCGAAGCGTCCAGGAGAAGAACATTGGTATCAATGATTTTAAAGTCTTTGCAATCTTTGGCAGCTGAAAAAAAATCCTGCTTGTTCAGTGTTTGTTTGTTTCAGGTTTATTTGTTCGTTCGTTCATTTCTTTGTATATTTGCTTGTTTGTTTGGTTGGTTGGTTGGTTGCTTACCTTCGCAGACCGTCCCATTGCCTATATATCCTGGTTGACATGTACAGTTGAAAGATCCCTCAGTGTTCACACACTTTGAGTTCGGGCCACAATTGTGTTTCTGGGTAGCGCACTCATCAATATCTACGACACATAATTATGTTATCATTAAATCGAGAAATGTAGAAATGCTACAGCGAAGTGGCTGGTTCATTAACTCGGTGCGGATTTTCTCTCGATCAACAGTTAAAAAAATGCAAAAACTACTTATATTGCTGCAATATATTTTTGCATGACCTGGCATGCCTCACTAATACAGATAAATAGCCTCTTCTACGTAAAACGAGTTTCAATTTCCTTTTCAGTCCCAACACATTTACTGCCTTAATGTCAAATATTAAACTAAATAAAAGGCAGCATTCACTAACAGGTCTCTTAGGGTAGTTGAGTAGTTAGGGAGCACCGGGGGGTTGGTTTGTTTGTTGGTTGGATGGTTGGTTGGTTGGTTACCTTTGCAGACAATCCCATTGCCTTCAAATCCTGGTTGACATGTACAGTTGAAAGATCCCTCAGTGTTCACACACTTTGCGTTCGGGTCACAATTGTGTTTCTGGGTAGCGCACTCATCAATATCTACGACACATAATTATGTTATCATTATATCGAGAAATGTAGAAATGCATACACCGAAGTGGCTGGTTCATTAACTCGGTGCGGATTTTCTCTCTCGATCAACAGTTTAGAAAAAGGAAAAACTACTTATATTGCTGCCGCAGCAAGGCGAGCCTAAGCGAGCGTAGCAAGGCTGCATGATAATTGAGTAGTTAGGGAGCTAAAATCAAAATTTTGAGCCCTCCAGGACCTTGGCGAGTTTCTTTGAAGGATTGTATTTCGGTCATATGATCTTGAGTGATTGTATTTAAGTCCCACGATCTTGCTACCGCAGCGAAACGAGCATGAGCGAGCGTATAAACAAGCTATAGTACAATAAAACAATCGAACACTATGAATATTCACTCGAGCACATACTACAAAGCACCCGAAGCGTCCAGGAGAAGAACATTGGTACCAATGATTTTAAAGTCTTTGCAATCTTTGACAGCTGAAATTAAAAATCTTGCTTGTTCAGTGTTTGCTTGTTTTAGGTTTATTTATGTGTTTGTTCGTTTGTTTGTTCGTTTGTTTATTTGTATGTCTGTCTGTCTGTCTGTCCGTCCGTCCGTCCGTTCGTCCGTCCGTCCGTCTGTCCGTCTGTCCGTCTGTCTGTCTGTCTGTTGGTTGGTTACCTTCGCAGACAGTCCCATTGCCTTTATATCCTGGTTGACATGTACAGTTGAAAGATCCCTCAGTGTCCACACACTTTGAGTTCGGGCCACAATTGTGTTTCTGGGTAGCGCACTCATCAATATCTACGACACATAATTATGTTATCATTATATCGAGAAATGTAGAAATGCTACAGCGAAGTGGCTGGTTCATTAACTAGGTGCGGATTTTCTCTCGATCAACAGTTTAAAAAAAGCAAAAACTACTTATATTGCCGCCGCAGCGAGGCGTGCATGAGCGAGCGTAGCAAGTCAGCGTGATAATTGAGTAGTTAGGGAGCTGAAATCAAAATTTTGAGCCCTCCAGGACCTTGGCGAGTTTCTTTGAAGGATTGTTTTTCGGTCATATGATCTTGAGGGATTGTATTTAGGCCACTGCCTATAGTTTCGAGACGCTCGACCATACCAAATTCAAATGACTGTAGCTCGCACAAAAACTAACCCACAGTTTTGAGTATTTACCCAGTTACTATAGAAAGGTTCAGGTTTTTAATGATGTATTTTTTGTTTACATAAGTGTTACCATGGCAACGGAACAATGGTGTCATAAGGTTTACGTTTTGCTCATTTTACGCGCTTTTCGATCTAAACTTTTAAAACCACACCCATGACGGTATTTTTCAAGTAATTGCCTCGAAGTATACGTATACGGAGTTAGAAAAAATTGTATCAAGCCGATTTTGAGTTATTAGAGAGGACTTTTTTTTAACCCCTAAATTCATAATTGTTTGTTAGTGTTGCGATAACTTCGGGAAGAAGACACTTATGCCACTATTATACCGTCCAAATATGGGTCAAATATTAGGCTACCTTCCTGTAAAAAATCAGGGTATATAGTGCAACAGATCTTAGTCAGTAACCATCGAAGTAAACATAACTTTGAGCATTTTTTTCGCAAAATGTCTAAAAATTACGTTCACCGCTCGGAAATAAAAAATCGTCGATAATTTTTTTTTAAACTTTTGTCAGTCAATTTTGACTATGTTTTCAAAATGCTCCCCGAATTCCAATTTGATTGAAGTTTTCTAACATGCTCAAAACAAAATTCAAAGTTGACCATGTCTAAAGCAACTTCGCTTTCGTGATTTTCAGTTCTTTGATGTTGTTTTCATCTTCACATTCCTGCGTGCTGCCTTGTCGTAATATGCAAATTTGAGGCAAACGGAACAACGGCGTGTTGCGCTAGTAATTCCTTGCGTTTTCGTGCAAGTTGTTTCTTTACTGTTTCTGACATTATTACTTAAAATCTCCGCCTTCCTCTTCCTGGATGCTTTTTGGAATACCATAATTGACAAATATCTAATTACACTCACTATCGAGAAAAGCAAACAACTTGCACGAAAACCAAAGGAATTACTAGCGCAACACGCCGTTGTTCCGTTTGCCTCAAATTTGCATACATTCCAGCACGCAGGAATGTGAAGATAAAAACAGCATCAAAGAACTGAAAATCACGAAAGCGAAGTTGCTTTAGACATGGCCAAATACCGTCATGGGTGTGATTTTAAAAGTTTAGATCGAAAAGCGCGTAAAATGAGCAAAACGCAAACCTTATGACACCATTGTTCCGTTGCCATGGTAACTTTTATGTAAACAAAAAATACATCATTAAAACCCTGAACCTTTCTATAGTAACTGGGCAAATACTCAAAACTGTGGGTTGGTTTTTGTGCGAGCCACAGTCATTTGAATTTGGTATGGTCGAGCGTCTCGAAACTATAGGCAGTGGCCTTAAGTCCCACGATCTTGCTACCGCAGCGAAGCGAGCATGAGCGAGCGTATAAACAGATTATTTATTTATTTTTGTTTCTATTAAATCAATTTTGACTGAGAATCATTCGCAGAAACTTCTTATAGATACAACAAGGTTCATGCTTTATATTTCATTAATTATGGAAGGTCATTTGAATATGTATATTTTGCCGAATTTATAACATATTTCATTTACTTCAAGGGAATATAACTGTAAAGTCTGTTACTGGTTGGTCAAGGGAGCTTGCGCCCGTAACATATTTCCGGAGAATGCTTCCTCGTGTTTACCAACGATTTCAAGCGAAGAAATATGTTGCGCAACAAAACTATTGCTCCTGGGTTTTGCTCCCTAATATCAAACTGGTTTAATATGAGGGAGCAGGTTCCAGGAGCAAAACGTTATTAACTGCTGCATGAACGTGTTTCAGGAGCAAGCTCCCTCGTGTGTACCAATTTTAATATGAGGGAGCAAAACCCGGGAGCAAAAGTTTTGCTGCGCAACATATATTTTTCGCGTGAAATCGTTGGTACACACGAGGTAGCTTTGATCGGGAGCATGTTGCGGGAGCGTGTTGCGCATGTGTTGCGGGAGCAAGCTCTCTCGAGTGTACCAGCCTTAAACAAAGAGAGCTTTTCTTTCAATTCCTGTCTCACTGGTATTGTGTTTATGCCTCGGCGAATTCTTAGTTAAAGTGCATAACTGAATGTTATCTGGCACTAGATATCAATAATTGCATGTTTGGCGCTTACTATCACGCACTTTGCTGTCTCATTCAAATTGTACCTCGTTCGCAGCCTTTGCCTTGAAATCCTTGAAGACATTTGCATTGGTGGGTTAGGTTGACCAAGACACACTCGCCTCCATTTTCACATCTTGTATGTTGGAATAACTCACAAGGGGTCTGAAAATAATTTGATGAACTTAATAAACAAAACAAACTTCATGATGAAAAAGGTTTTTACTTTGAAATTGTATCCGTTACATACAGCTATTCACGAAAGGGTTGTCCCGCCGCATGAAACGACCGTATTGTCATATATATGCTTCGGTCACCTTTGAATTTAAACGAATTTTTTAATTGTATATTTTTTTCATTTCTTAATTATACAAGAAGATAATAATAAAATTTACAGAGGGAATTCAGAAGCAATGATATCTTATATTAGACGGAGACCTTTTATACTGGAAAATACTATATGTACTATTTTATTCTTCGTTTGCAACCACGTGATAATTCAGGCAAAATGTTTTATTTTAAATCTTACTGAAAAACTACATTTATATCCTTTGAGAGCATTCAAAACAATGTAATTCTGCCAAATTTGAAGCTTCTAGAGAAAATAGTTACCGAACTATTGACGATCAAAGATTATTGTTATTTGGTAAAAATGTATGGCGTCGCCATGTTGGATGATGACATATATCATCCAGCATGGCGGATAGAACTTCAGTGGTCTCAAAATAAGGCAAATTCAGTATTTTAGATCAGGCTTTTGACTTGTGTAGTTGAATTGAATCTCCAGGAGTCTATTTGAGACAAAGTCTCATAACAAAGATGAATTGATCGCGATATTTATCCTTCGATTCGAATTACGCGATAGCGTTGCGTGACACAATTTTTACCTAAATATCTCGCAAATGAAGAACATTTTTGGACCCATATTTCTACAAAGTCTTTTAATAATCGTTAGCTATAACATATAGCGGGTATGTTTCAATTTGATTAAAAATGAACTTGTCATACTTTTAATGACGTCACTTGAAAACGAAGAATACTGAAATTAATTTAAATATGGCAATTAACTTATTTCGATTCAGTTGCATAATTTTGTTTTTACAAAGAAGTATTGGAAATACCTTACAGCTGAACAAATAGATGAGCAACTTTTATGATTAAAAAAAAATAGCTAATAAGTTCTCTTAACATTGCTTTTGAAGTGCTATTTATGATATCTTTGCATGGGAAGAGAGTTCCATATTTGTTGACCACTATGCAACATAGTAAACTTTTTTTTCTCTTGAAAGTTGAAATCTCGCTACTGATGAAGACGTATATTTAACGAGTCACGTGATATTTGGAAATTACAAAACTGTATGTATTTATAGGTACAATTGAATTTAGGTAATTTATACAGATAGGTATTTAGATTTTTAGGACTGAGACATGGAAATATCAAACGCAAACTTGCTGCCGTATTAAACATATATTTCATTTGGGGTGGTGGATGTGGGATTAGTAAACAGAAAAATTTGAGAAGCAATAATTAATATTTATAAGAGGACTTGAAAGAGGTATTCAGAATTATTTTGGGCATTTCAACTTTCGATCTGGTTACGGAAAGAGTGTATTAAGAAAAAAAATCGCCAGCGCGTCGGACCTTTAGTTATTTAATAAATTATATATCATTTTAAAGCTCAATAACTGAAGAATGTGACTGTTGTTTTTATTTCGAAAGCGTAAAAAGATCGCGAGTTTTAGCGCTCCGAATGAGCGAGAGCTTTTGTTTAAAAAAGTTTACTTAAGAGTACGTTCGATCGGATTGCTTACATTCTTTTACAATATCAATAATATGCATCACATATACGAGGCTATAAAATCGTGTGAGCGATTTTCAATATCTTACTTAAAAAATAAGCCCGAGTTGATTATTACTTCCAACTTTTGAGCCAAATCTGATACTAACCGCAATAAAGATAAAAAAAATATCAAATATCACACACACAATCATATAGCCACGTATGTCATGATTGGCATTGTACAAAAATAGGCGCCCAAAGGCGCATGTGTCTACAGCCTAGCGAGAAACAGTCGTGGCTAACAACATAATTTGTTTTCAAGACTAGACGCATATCTGTGTGAACTCGGGCTTATCTTTGACCTATGTAATTTATCTGTTTGTTTCTTTAAAACTAAAAAATGAAAAAAAAAATTACGCTTTTACAATAAAGGAATCTTCTCTTTTGATGGTTGTTGCTTTTCGAAAGTTTTTCGAATATCACATTTTCTATTTCAAGTAGCCAAAAAAAATTCTTAAAATGTGTTCACATTTGAAGTGACTGTAACGATACTAAGTTTTGAGTATGTAGCACCAGCTTTCACCCATAATTATTTTCATTTAGTTTGCCAATTTTACAGCTTATTTTGAAAAGGTATGGATCACGTACTACTCCGCATTTGAAAAAGTGGTAATTGGAATGGTTTTCAGGATTGATAAGAAAGTTACATGGAAATCTAAAAAATGGTGAGGCTATGATTACACCTGTAACCTCTGTGAGAAACCTTGGCGTATGGTTTGACCAACATATGACGATGAATGATCATATTGGTATAAAGTTTGTAGTAAGGCATTTCACAGTTTGATTAATCTCAGACAGATAAGGAAATATTTAACTGATGATACCTTAAGATCCTGGTACATGCTCTCGTGACGTGTCACCTAGACTACTGTAATGCCTTACTGCATGACATCCCACAGTATCAACAACAACGACTGCAGAAAATTCTAAATGCATCTGCTCGTTTGGTTTGTCGCCTACCGAAGTACTGTCATATATCTCCAGAGCTTAAAGGCCGGTACACACGGTGGAGCTTTGCTCCGGGAGCATGTTGCGGGAGCGTGTTGCAGGAGCACGCTCCCTCGTGTGTACCGGCCTTAAAGATCTCCTCTGGCTGCCTATTAAATATCGAGTAATCTTCAAGACCATTCTACTAGTGGTCAAAGTACTACATGGTATGGCACCCTTGTATCTGAAATAACTGATAAACGTGAAACCGGAGGGACGCTAATGATGAAAAGATGATCAGCTGCTGGTCCCAAGAACCAGATGTAAAACGTTTGGAGACAGAGCATTCTAAAAATCAGGACCAATGCTATGGAACAGTTTGCCTGCACATATTAGACAAATTACTAACAAAGCAAAAATATAAATTAAATTATTATTAAACTGAACCGATGGAGAACAAGGTGAAAATACACGCGGTAAGTTTGATGTTCTATTCAACTCTTTAAATTATTTACACTTTTACTGCAGCGAATAACCGTTTTGACAAACCAATCAATCCTAGATCTGAAGAATATGGATTTCAAATAATATTATGAGATATCCATTGATTTCAACTTGACTTTGAGCAAAAACATAATTTCTAAGCAAAATATATTCAATTCCCTGCATAAACTTCACTGATACAAACGGCTGACAATTAAAATAATTGACTAGACTGAATCACAACATCGTGATATTTGATTCTGCTCGACTGAAGTTTTACAACAAAATTATGTACGATGCAAGGGTGTCGCAAGAGTTGTGCTTCATTCACATCGTTTTTGTTTATTTCAAATTTGTAAATCATAACTAGTATATCTACGATCGTCGCTTTCAAGACGATGAGAAATGTGTCAGGGGTGGTGTGGGGAGATTTGTCAAAAAATCTGCATTTTGTGACTGAAGACAACGACGAAGGAAAACACGACAAACATCCGAAATTTAAACTCGGACCGTAAAAAGCAAAAAGTTACTTGAATAAAATGTGATCTGCTTTTTTTTTTTTTTTTTCTTTTTTTCCGTTCGTTTTTCGGATCTATAGTTCATGCTCTAAAAGATATAATGAAAGTCACAAAAAAAAAAGATTGTTGAGTTTTGAATTTATAATCCAGAGCCCGGACCATAGCGGTAAGAAACGAGAGGTTTAACGCCACCAGTGATGTTGTCGATAATTCCTTAAAAGTAGTTTAACGGATATACCACGGACATGAATCGATGGCATAGGCAGCGTTTACACGAAGCCGGCTATTTTCGTAAACGCACATTTTTACCGTTTACACGAAAACGCTACTTAGCCGGCTATTTTCGAAAACGCCTCTTAGAGTGGATATTTTCGAAAACGACGGCTATGCGTTTTCGTGTGAACGCTTTAGCCGGCTATTTTCGAAAACGCTGAAGTCATCACTTTGGTTCAGTCATAATGGGAGAGTTATTCAAACTTTTATTCACCAAAATGCTTACAGATCCTCTTCAAGCTACCGAAAACGATGCGAAAACGATAAACGCTTACACGAAAACGCTATGTAAACGAATATATTTTTAGCAAGCTGGCTAAAAAAATAGCCGGCTTCGTGTAAACGCTGCCATAATGCCTACGCTGCCACAGGGATTTGTCTTTTCCCGAACACTGTGCTCTAGTGTTTTGTGTTCCCCTACCCCTCCCCAAAAGATTTAAATTCAACGAAACTTTCACTAAATAGACGTTACTTTTCTCAAAAATCAAAGAAAATACAGAGGAAACCTGTCTCCAAGAGAAGATTCGAATTTAAGTGATTTCATGCAAGTTTACGGCAAAAACGGATGTAAAAAAACAATGATGACACCATCGCACCACCACTTCACTTCAGAAATTAGCACAGTATTTCAAAACAATAGGCCGAAAATCGACTGGGAAGAGGAGATAAGTATAATTCAAATTCTATAGGCTTTGAAAGTTAAAAAGGCAAGTAAATTTGCACGAATATGATGAACTTTAGTCGCGAATTTCACTTAATATGGACAAACTCGAACGTTTATGAACTCAATTATTGAGATTTTTTGCAAAAAAATATGAATGATAAAAATAGGGCTTTTCTATCCTGTTTAGTTGGCAAAACATCTAGAATTGGAATTGTAAAAAATATTTTATATAAGTCTCTTTTATCACTCGTTAGATTATGGCAGTCGATTTTCGGCAAGCCTCAGTGTTTAGAATTTCTTTCATAATTTGGCGAGGAATTTTGGAAGTTAATTAAAGATGTCTTTCCATTTCTCTCTTTTTTTTAACAGTTTGACGTGTTTTAGTCGGGCTTTCATTCAAGATTTAATGGAAAATGTAATTGTAAGGGGAGGGGTGGGGGAACACAAAACCCGGGAGGACACAATTCCCTGTGACAACGCCTCTACTAGGCTGTAGCCACAAAAATGCGGGCATGCCTACATGCAGAACGTACTCATACATTAACTTTTCAAACAAACGCTCTCATTTTTCATTCGGAGCGCTAAAACTCGCGATCTTTTTTCACTTTCGAAATATTGAAAACAATATAGTTATGTTTTTTAGTTTTTCAGCTTTAAAATGATTTATTATTTTAAAAAATTACGAAATATTCTGGGCTATATTTCTTACCTTGATACGAAAATATCTGTAGTCTTGGTCACTCGTTAATGGATTCGTTTTGTTTTCATCTGAAGAAAGCACCTCACACTTAAACAAGCCATTGCTCTCCGGTGTAGTCTTTAGATTGCCTGATTTACACCAACTTGCCTTGGCGCAAGTACCAAGACAATCCATCATATCAACTACGAGGGCTGATTGCATCATAGCTGAGTTTTGTGGATCAAGTTTGTGTTTATAATGAAAATCAAATATTAGGTGGTCGAGACTACGCTCTTCTCCTCGAGCCATGATCAGCATCGCAAACTGTACAAAAAGTACTTGAATAAAACACGAGCAGAAAACAACCAACACATACCCAGCCATCTCTGATAACCGATGCGAACAGCTTTAAGTGGACTGAAAATAGCTGATTTTATTAGTTTCAAGCAAATATTCAATTATTTATATCAATATAAGACTGATTAACGTTTTGTCTGCAAAACACAAATTTGGGAGCACTTCAAATAGCAGCCTTAATTCCACGGGATACGAGATGTTTTCGTAATTGTTCCGTATCATGCATGATTAATGCTTGGGCTTCCTGCAGTTGATTACTTTTTTCCCTTCAGTCAAAAAACAATAGGTAATTAAGGTGCACTTCACTGACACCGTTTTATCTAATCTGAACAAAAAATAGTCACCAATAAATAGATCAGAGCTTATTTTGGTGAAAAATGTTTTCTTTCTTGGGGCATATCTGTGATTGGCCAATTTTTTATCGGGCAATTTTTTTTCATTTGGCCTCCAATGTTTTTCATTCATTCCAGACAGAGAAACACCAATGAATTTCAAAAAAGAGTTTTGCAATATAAAGATTGGAAGCTTGTCCAGTTATGATCTTGAAAATTTCTCAAGTTATAATGTAAAACTGAAAGCATGCCGAAACTCAACACCCACCCCCTAGGTCTTTATGTAAATATACAAAAATTCAACATCACCCCTCCCTAAACGGTCAAAACGGACAAAGCTGGAGCTTGCGGATAATAGCGGACTGCGTTCGGGTGGTGTGTTGCACTTTGAAAAATTATTTCTCGACCAAAAGAGAATATAAAAGTGCAACGAAAACATTTTTCGGTAGTTTATTTATTGTAAATTATCTACTATGAAGGATTTTGTGATGGAGTGAGTAGCTTTGGAGTAATATATTTTTTTGTGAAGTCGTTCGAAAAATGTCGTCCTGGAAGTTGCACACCTTTTGTTAAATTTATGTAGGTAGGAATCAAGCAAAACTTCAAACCGTTTTAAAACACCCAAAAACTAACTTTTATTAAACCAAATGTATTTCAGAGTGTTTATTAGCTATAAAAACACTATTTTTTTGCAAAAGTTCGAAAATGATCTGCAGTTTGAAGTAATTTCTAAGCGTGTTTTCGAATCGGTTGAAAAATGTTCAAACGGCCATTCGAAAATCCAATGACGTCATCGCCACAGAAAATGAGCTTGGGCTACCTGTGATTTGGCTGAACGATATAAGTTCTTTGATTTTTACGGCATAGTTAACTAACTGTTTTGAGGTAATAAATACAATATGAGCGGGCGATCTGTATGAAAATTTACAACAACGAGCTGTTTTAAATCTCATACAGATCGAAAGCGAATCATGCATATTACAACTAATCAAATGTGCAGATTAATGCTGTTATTCTAGATTCGACATTTTGAAATTAGATTTAATTTGGGGGGATATTTTAAGCAAAACCGTATGCAAACCAGGACGAAATTAGCCTGTTTTACATCCGGAATATTCTTCGCCCGATATACAAAGAATATTCCCGATATACAGACTGGGACGAAATCTACATCAGTATTAACAGATGCCTTCACAGTAGCGATTTTGCATTGTTTCGGTATTGTTCCAGGCTCATGAATTTCAAATGAATTTGATTTGTTTGCCAAATATGTTTTCTGATCACATGATATTGTTCTGACACTTACGTTCTCGATAACACGCGACCTCCGACTCAATTTGTTCCCCCGAAAACTTTTTTGTGGGTAAATTTTAAGTTATCGATAGCTTTATTATGCGGCATTTGCAAAATACGCAACATAACTTGAAAGAATTTTTTACATTACGAAAAAACTCCGCGAAAAATGAAGATAATTTTAATCGATGCTCGAAAATGTATATCCTCATACATGTCTTCAGACAATTACAAATCCCCAGCGAAATCCTCGATAAATCGCTGGAAAGACATCTTTGTAGAGTACTACAGAAACTTCATGTCGATAGTGTCAAATACACGCTGTCAACACAATCACGGTGATAGACTGGACCGAGTATTGTCATGGTAATCTTCTTGACGAGAAACGAGTTTTCGGTGGAACAAATTGAGTCGGAGGTCGCGTTTTATCGAGAACAGCTGTAGCTTTAATTTAGAAACTAAATCTGAAAAGTTAAACTTAATTATTTTCAGTTTTTTGAAGTCACTGAAAAATAGATTTTGTTATTGTCAAAGTCATTAGTCACTTCAATAGATACAATAATCCTTTTTAATCAATTAAGCTAGCTATTATGATTTATGTAATTTATATAGTTTTTAGGAATTATTTCTAGTATTGCTTTCAGAATTATTCATTTTTATCGTTATATGGATATTATATTTATTCAATTTATTGTAACGTACTGAGACGTATGTTTTTAGGATGAATAAAGACTTTTACCTGTACATGTCCCGGCGACAAAATCTTTTACAATGAAGGGCCTCAATATGGAAGTGCTTTTACGGTTTAGCCGTCAATTTTTTTTTGCAGCTCGCACGGCTGATTTGTTTGACGTGTGCATGACGTTTCACAATTACCAGGATCATATTCACGAATCGCAGTTTAAATTTGGGACATTTTTATTTATGCCTCACGATTAATATTCCGGTAGTTTTACGGGGAACCGGGTTAGCTAGCCATACACATGGAAAGGCTTAAAGGTCGTGCGCACTTTTAAACGGCGAAAAGTCATCAGGAGTTTCTCAAATCTCGCAAAAATTAATATTTTCACGTGATCATTCAGACAAAATGAAGAGAAATATTATAGATGAGGGTTTTGGCTGGTTGAAGCATAGTTTTCGAAGACTCCTTGTGTTATTCTTATGTAAATTTATTTCCTATTGGCAGCGATAATTTGCTCGCGAGCACAGGTTTCAAGCGTTGTTGTTGTTCAGTAGTCAGACCCTGAAATACAATTTAAATTATCATAATACAAGGTATGCAAAAACTGATAAAAGTACAAGTTTTGACCAGAAAAATATGTTTTTTTTACATGTCTCAACCATGCATGGTTGTCCTTCTTGTCAGTTACGAACAGACAAAATACATAAAACGTTTGAAATATTCAATACAAGAAGTGGCTGTTTATGGGACAAAAAAAGCTTTTAAAACTTAAACTGTAATAATTATGAAACTAGACGCATATCTGCGTGAACTCGGGCTTCTCTTTGACCTATGTAAATTATCTGTTTGTTTCGCTGAACGTTTTAAAGAGCTAAAACTAAACAAATGAAAAAAAAGCATGAAAAAATTATGCCGAGACGATTAAATTGAGATTTTTATAATAAAGGAATTTTCCATTTTTATGTTTATTGCTTTTCGAAACAGTTATGTGTTCATGTATGAAGTGACTGTAATGATACTGAGTTTTGAGTATGCAATACCAGCTTTCACCCATTATTATTATCATTTAGTTTGTCTTTTCTTTGACGGGCATATCTTTGTCACTGTTACGATCTATCGCTTTTTCTCCTCTTGGGGTTCCTGTGTAATGACAAAACTTGACTAAGGGGTAGTGGGACAATTGCAACAAGAATACAATCACTCGTACAAGGCTTTGCAAAGTAGACTAAATTTCATCGAAAAATATTCCAATTTTACAGTTTATTTTGAAAATTATGAATCAATTACTAATCTGCATTTGAAAAAGAGGTAATTGGAATGGTTTTTGATTGATAAGAAAGTTACATGGAAGCAAAACTGACGAAAATCAAAACTGAACCGAAGGAGAACGAGGTCAACATACACGCGGTAAGTTTGTTGCAAACTTTAGTTTCATTTTTACTGTTACTACAGGAAATAACCGTTTTGACAAACCATTCTATCCTAGATCTAAAGAATGTGGATTTCGACTAATATTATGAGAATATCAAACTGTTCAAGCAGCGATGAAGTTCATTTTTTATTGCTAAAATTCCATTGATTTAAACTCGCTTGACAGTTATGGCCGCTCGCTTTGAGCAAAAACATAATGTTCAATCAAATGATATTCCCTTAACAAACTTCACTGATACAAACTACGGCTGACAATCAAAATAATTGACTAGAGGTCGTCGACTAAAGTTTTCCATCAAAATTATGTACGACGCTTTCGCAAGAGTTGTGCTTCAGTCACACCATTTTTGCTTATTTGCCAAATTATAACTTGATATTTGTCCTTTTTCTTTTCAGCATTCACCAATCCAAAATACAGTAAGCAATGCGTAAATACTGTGGAAGTTTTATGAAGCGTTTACATTGACGTCTCGGATCTTATAAGCCAAACATTAGAACACTTTGTTTATATATTTTATATATTTATTATTTGTACTATAATAAAGATACTGTAATTAAAAAAAAAATCGTATTGTAAACATTAAATAAAGATGAAATAAATTGAAGATAGATTATTTTGAGACGTTGAAGTTTATTTTCAATAAAAGAACTACTTGTAGGATATCTACGATCGTTGTGTTCAAGACTGTGGTGATCGATTCCACCAATCACAATCAACATAAATACAACCAATCACAAACCTGGAGCCGACAGAAATACAAAGTGCGGAAAATTTAAAATGCCGACCGATCGAAAAAACCAACCCGAAATTATAACTCGGGTCTTTTCAGCCCGAGTAATTAGTGAGACTAGCTGATCTCTGTTGAGGATACCTTGTCAAAACTGGGCTGTCTTTGTGGCTGTGAATTTATAGAATTTGGATTAATGCTTGGATAGTAACTGACAATCGAGAGCATTAAATTTGTGGAATATTATCATTTAATGTACCATTACAGAAAAACATCTTTATTAACAATCAAACTCAGTTTGAAATCCCATTACGAGTAAATTATCTCTTTTCTCAGGGATCCAAAGGCTGGACGGAACATTTACTTTTCGAGTTTGTTACCAGTCCTCCACGTAAGATAATGATACTCGGCGCTGGGTTTTCATCGTCTAGTGAAGTTGTGGCTGCTATGGCTGGACTGAAACCATGGAGAATCCCACAGGTAAAACACAACGAGCACCATATGAGCATATTTAATAACTCTTAAGCCCGATTTACACGGTGCGATTTGTCGCGCGCGAAAAATGGTCCAACACTGATCTACTTCTTAAAGGCTGATTCACACGGTACAATTTGAAGTATACAACTAGTCGTGAGGTTCAAAACGTTCTAAAACTAGTCGTAGGACATTCTAAAACGCGTTTCAGAGTACTAGTTTTAGAAGTTACGACAAGTTGTATACTCGCATGCGACAAATCGCACCGTGTAAATCAGCCTTAAATCGTGTTTTATTCAAACACATTTTAGATAAACTGTTGCAAACTCTGGACAAAAGTTGTTTTTTATCATTATGTATAAGCACATAAATCATGATAATTAACTCTTTTTGAAAAAAAGAATTCGATAATTCGTATTAACAATGTTCCATCGGGAGGAGCTGGCAGGTTTATACAGTGTTTCATAAAATTACATGGTTTTCAAAAGCGACCCGTTTTCCTCTGCAGATATCATACTCATCGACATCACCAGTTCTATCTGATAAGACTATCTATCCATATTTCTACCGTACCATTCCGGATGATACGTCATTCAACATGCCGCAGATCGCCATACTGAAGACTCATAACTGGTCTAATGCCGCCATCATCTACCAGGACGAGGACATCCATCGCGCGGTAAGAATCGATTGTGAGAGACTGGTATCTAACAAAAGTAATAAGAAATGTTCAGTTATTTGAAAAGTTACATATACAGCTAAATCGATGAGACTTGGACGTCATTGTCCGATTTCATACCGTGAGTGCCTGGGTCTAGTCTCCCTTATATTATGTAAATCAACAAAAGACCGACTGCTTTGAATGA
Organism: Diadumene lineata; assembly: GCA_918843875.1. Taxonomy (NCBI): domain Eukaryota; kingdom Metazoa; phylum Cnidaria; class Anthozoa; order Actiniaria; family Diadumenidae; genus Diadumene; species Diadumene lineata. Next base: position 1,299,944 of record OU974081.1, on the reverse strand, counting down.
CACTTTCAAACTTTATGAAATCCCAAAATGTCGTATTGATTGCATTGAATGAAATCAGAGCGAGATACGAGCGTTCACATTTGCAAAGAATTAAATCAGATGAAACCTGGGCGGTTCCCACATAGTTACATTTCTTTCTAAGTTTTGCATTGGACTTTGGATGGCTTGTACCTCATTCAAATCTTACTCTATCAATGTCAAACTTTGTCATTATATGAACCTTGATGTTATTATTCAAAACACTTTTGTTGATTGGGAAATTCGCCCCAGTCCTCACGGTATGAAATCGGGCAATGGCGCTTTGTAAGTAAAGTGCCTGTTTTTTTTCCTTTGTTTAGGCAGTCGAGCATCTCCAAAATTTAATGAGAACAGAAGGTGTTCATAAGATAACAGCTGAAGGATTTCGTGACACGGTCACGGTACAAATGGCCAACTTGAAGGTAACGCAATATCACCTTTACATCTTATTATGGTGTCGGTCTATTTTAGCGAGGAGTATTTAAAAAGTAAGATTTAAAATGGGTCTTATTTCATTTTCAGAAGAAAGACGCCAGGATAATAATTGGTAACTTCTTTGGCCTAGGAGCTCGCTTGGTTTTCTGCGAGGTATGGATGTACGAATAGATCGTTCATTTTCAAAGCCCAAGGTCATTCTATTCTTGAAGAGCCGCTGCGAACAGAGTTCATATCATGTCAAAACTATTTAGGAAAAAAACATTGCGTATAATTTATTTATTATGTTATTATTCTAGCCTCCTTGTATTAGTGAATAACTATTTAGTAGCCATTGAAGCATTGTTGGCTGAGTGCGCGAACTGGATTTAAATGTATTGGTCCTGAGCAAGACTTCTGTGAAGCCTCTCAGTGGCCGACCAGCGGTTGAGATCTCGTCTAGAAAACAAGAGTTCTTTGTCAGTGGTACGAGTCCTGCCCAAACCCAATTTCAGCCATTTTTTTTAATTTGCTATCAAACACTTGATGATATATAGCATAAATTTATGCCATCAATAAAATCGTTATACTGTACATTTCTTTGCAATTGCGGTTGTAAATGTGTATTGTTGGGAAAATGGTGTAAGCTATACAATTCAATAAAAGGAAACTAAATAACTTTACATTTATAACTGGAAATTTAGAATCAGTTTCAAATTCCCAAACAGGCTTTCAAGCAAGAACTATACGGCCCTCGTTACCTATGGATATTGGGTGGTTATGTCGAGAAAAACTGGTGGAACGTCACGGATTCAAGGATTGATTGTACACCAGATCAACTACTGAAGGCTGCTAACCATCACCTTGCCACTCATACACTATCCAGGGCTAAGGATGACTTGAAGACGGTATCTGGAAAGGTAACTACACAGAAACTATTTCAAAACGACAGAGAAAAAGACGATCGCATCCGAAAGTAATCATGGAGTTTTACTGACAATTTACAGAAATATAATAAACATCACTCAAAAACTCATAAATAATTCATGAGCATCTAGTCCTATCTGTTGTCCCATTTTTTTTTTTTTTTTCACATGCATGAGGTTTTATACCCAATATAAAAGCAAACTCAATTAAACTTGCAGATCGTGTTTTATGAGGTCTAAAAGTTAAACCTGATAAAACAATCCTGCTCGTGTATTAAACAGTACATAATGAACGCAAATGATTTATAATGACTTTATAAAAAGTGATTCTTACATATTCTTGGGTTGTATGTTACGTTATAGCCGCCATGTTGTATGACGATGTGGAAGCATTCTTGATTAGTTTGTTCACCCAATATGGCGGCAACAGTTTTGTTCTTTATTCCTCAAGAACAGAACTTTGAGAACAACTATTTTTCTTTTATCCTTATAGACAGTAAAAGAATATTTTCACGAATACGACAGTAAAGTCTCGATATCACTGCAAGATGATCTAGCAACCTTTGCGTACGACGCGGTCTGGGCTATGGCACTGGCACTCAATCGTACTCTGACAAAAATGCCCACGGTGAGACTGGACCTACTAGAGTATGGCGAGAATGAGAGCGTCGATCTGTTGATTAAAGAACTGGACAACACAAGTTTTACTGGCGTTTCTGTAAGTCCCTCTATCGTTATTAAAGTGCGATTGTCTGGGTGCCTGTAGTCTTAAGAAAGACTGTTAGGGCCTTCACAGAGGACGACAGTTGGTTGTCGACAACTTTTTTATAGCCTAAAACTAAATAAAGTCGTCAACCAAACAACATCGTCTGTTGTACAAGTTGTCGATTACTAAGTGCGACAATTCTTTGTTCGATCACTGACAAAAAGTAGTCGGCTACATTTAGTTTTCGTCTGTAGAGGTACTTATTTTCTCTCGTTTGGATATTTTTCAGTCAAGTGATGTTGACAGGTTGTGGTCATATGGATGTAGGCATCTCTACCTCATGTAACAAATATCAAACTTTGTGCAATCTGCTTTGGGGTTGTATACAGTTATAACATTTTAACTTTTGTTCACAACACTAAAATGGAAAAAAAGTTACTAAATTCTCGACTAAAATTATGGTCTTCTTTAGAGTGTTAGTCGTTGTCAGACGATAGTTTCAGTCGAAAATTTAGTAACTTTTTTCCATTTTAGTGTTGTGAAGCAAAGTTCAAATGTTATTACTGTAATATTATCAAAATTTTAGACTTGGTTGTTGGAATTCTCTACTTGATATCTATTGTGGGTATTTGTTGGTGATTTCTGTATGTAGGGTCCTGTTGCATTCACAGACAAGAGAAACCGTGTTGGAGACACGAGAATTATGCAATTTATAGGTAACTGTACATCACGTCACATCGTGCACCACATCGCATAACATTAGGATCACATTGTATCGCATCACATCATACCGCAAGGCATTAGAAAGAAACGGATCGGGGGATTCGCGTTGAGTAGATCATTTTTTAAACTGTAAAATCAGTCTTTATTAAATTGGCTTTATTTTTTCTCGAATTCTGTTCTTAATTGCACTGATTTTTTGTCCTTTACGGCTTGAACAGATCCAGCATTTTCACTAATGGTCGGTCTTTTACCTGACATTGCATTGCATTGCGTTACATTACATTGCGTTACATATGCATTGCATTGCATAACATTGTGTTACATTACATTGCGTTACTCTGCACGGCGTTATTACATTGCGTTACATTGTATTGCGTTACTCTGCACGGCGTTATTACATTGCGTTACATTGCATTGCGTCACATTGCACTGCGTTATTACATTGCGTTACGTGCATTGTTTTAGGAGGTACCCAAAAGCAAGTTGGAATATACATCAATAAACTGAACACAATCAACAGGACAGGCTATGATGACATAATATGGCCAGGTATGGTATATAACTAGCCTCCTCTTTCTTAGAAACAAAGGCTACTTATTTTTAAATAATTTGTTACCTAGTAGGATTCAGGCTCACTGTAGAAATCTAAGGAAAAATATTAACATCAGCCTACCAAAATGTAGGACCGAACGTTATAAAAACAGTTTTGTCCCGGGAATGTGTTTTTATGAAAACAAAAATAAATAAGCTATATATGCCAATTATTCTTATTATCTTTTAAATTTGTAAATAAATGTAAATTCATTTTTATTCTTATACTCATTTTAACACTTGTAATTCACCTTTGTGGTGCGATATGTGTTTTTTCAATAAACCTTTATTATTATTATTATTATTATTATTATTATTGTTATTATTATTATTATTATTATTATTATTATTATTATTATTATTATTATTATTATTATTATTATTATTATTATTATTATTATTACTGGCGATGGTACAGTATTGTTTCCCACTCATGCGAGAAATTTGTCTAAAATCTTTCGCGTCAGGGAACTGTAAGCGTAGACTAATCTATTCAATTGCATTGAATTTAGGCAACTCACCGCCAGCAGACCGCATGAAGAAAGTCTATCAGTTGGTAACGATCTCACTACCTCTTTACATATTCATGATTGTCGTCTCATCAATCTGTATTATCGCGACTCTGTTCTTTCTATGGTTTAACACTAAACATCGTGGTATACGATTTATCAAGATGTCAAGCCCTAATCTCAATAATGTGATTATTCTCGGCTGTATTATCAACTACATGTCTGTGGTGGTCTTTGGACTGGACGGGGGACTGGTGAACAGCGATTATGACGTCATATGTGCAGTAAGTACAATAGTCCAGTTTCACGTTCTTCGTTGCTCAGGCTAAGCCTCGATAGTATGTGAAATATTCTTTTGTACGAAGTACATCCCGTGGGAATGAACCCATCCAAAAACAATATAAATACCAATTAATGACTTTGTTTTGACTCTTTTGTTAATTCACCTACAATAGGCGATCTGCATTATAGCGTCATATACTACAACTACCAGAATGCTTTGCTTACTTTCTTTTGTAACGCAATTAGCACAAATTGTTCTGTTAATCTCCAAAGGGATTAAGAATTTGAATATGAAAGAGAATTCGCAAAGAATGCTGGTAGTTGTAGTAAAATGACGCCATAATGCAGATCGCCTATTGAGGCATATCCTTAGCACTGAAGAACTTGAAACTGGTCTATTGGAAACAAAGATAAAGAATGAAATATAAATACCAACAGGAACGGAGATACGTCCTAGCACGTCAAGGCAAAAGTCTTTTTCTCTTGCCACGTTTTGTTTGAAAGTAGTTTGAAACTTAGAACTTAAAATTGCACGAAACTTCAAGGATTCAGTTTCAAGACTTCTCGGCATCCTTTTTGTTTTCGAGAACTTTTCAACTGAGGATTTCAAGACAAGTAGCATAAACATTGTTTGGATATTAAATCATGGTCATATTGTCAAAAATACAAAACAATAAACTTCAGTTACCGCTAGGTAGTGTCCATCGCAGGTAGACTTGCTTTCTTCGATAGAGATTCCTTTCCGTAAAGGCTTTAGTTAAACTGTTAGGGACTAAGAAGGTCCAGCTTCGAATCTCTTAAAACCCGCAACCGTGACTCGTGACAGCAACATTTGAAGAAAAGGCGTTGCTACTCGTGAAATCCGGTGGTTTTTAACACTATTTTATGTACTGATTTTATGCAGAGTCGTGTGTGGGTTCTATCCCTTGGTTTCTGCCTGGCCTATGGCGCGATGTTCTCCAAGACATGGAGAGTTCATACAATATTCACCAACAGAAAACTAAAAGGAAAGGTATTTCATCATCCCTACAATAAATGCCCTATTGTCAATTTTCCTGTCTTTGGCAAATTTTTATATCAAATAAAACTAGCTACAAGACAGAGTTAAAGTGCCTATGACAGCACGCCGTTTTCTTTTGATTATGACCCTTCAATATCTCAAAAAAACATTCTAAATGTTTTGAAACAATCAAATAAATTTAAATATCATTTTTTTGCGTTCAAACCGACTGGCATTTTGACAACAATTTGTCCCGCTCGTCGCGCGGCCAAAATCGTCACGTGACCATGTAAGTGACGTCACAAGATGTACATCAGTTAGCGTCCATCATGGCGGAAAGTAAAGGAAAACGTAGAGGAGGAAAGCGATGTGTGGCTGGTGCGCCGAATAACACTAGCTGTGGGAATAATTCATACACTGATGGAATAACGATGCATTTATTCCCCACCAAGCCAGAAATAAGATCCCAGTGGGTACGATTTGTCAAGAAACATCGTGTTGATTTCGGTGAACCAGTGAGCAAGTATGCTTGTTTATGTTCGGCACATTTCGAAGAAACATGCTTCACTCGAGATCGCTCTATTCTAGAGTCAATGGGCGAGCAAGATAGCAGAAGAATATTGATTAAAGGATCAATTCCAACAAGAGACAGCGTTCTGCCACCATCAACAACTGCAATATTGACGGCTAGAAATAAACGTCAGGTAAGAAGCGTGTGCTATCAGTACATTTTATGCACGTCATTCACGGAATTGAAGTTTCTTCTTTTCTTATAGTTAAAACGAGATGCACTTTCTTCAATTGATTGCAAGAAACAAAGAGTAGAAAATGAAGGTGATCGATCATTTGCCTCGATGGATCTAGGTGATTCAACAACAACAATCCAGCCATTACTATCCACACCATCCATCCCTTGTTCAAGTACTCAACTGTCACCTATTCCTGCTGCCACAACAACACCTTGTACGCCTTCACTTACCCCCAAGACATCAGCTTGCACGCCGTCATCAGCTTCAACACAGTCTAACTGTCATACATGCTCATTGAAGTCAAAGAAGTGCCATAGTCTACGAAAATCAAACATGAGACTCATCCGGAAAGTTGCAGAACTAAAACAGCTCGTAAAAGAACTTGAAAGTGTAAGTGAACTATGCATCTCATAGATTTGTTTCACTATTTTTGTTTGATTTTTAAAAACTGACATAAATAAATAATAACTATAATAATATACAGTAAGCTACAATGAGGGCAGTAAGCTCAAACAAATCAACATCATGTATTTGATTATTCTACTGTAGGTGGCCCAAAATTTACTCCTTTGCAGATATAATTCAATACTATTTAGCACCTGTACTTAGCGGTTCCTAAATATGTTCTTGCGAATGCGGCTCACACTCCCTACTGCCTAAAATGTTATGATTTTCAATATGTTGATGTCAATTTTATAACTTTTTTTGTAGAGAGCTATTGAAACAGAAGAGGAATTAACAGAAATTGATACTGAAGAAGAGCAAGAAGACAACCAAACACAATCAAATCTACAAGTACATGTTGAGACAGAAAGTGAAGGGGAAATGGAGGAAGACAAAGATGATGTGGATTGGAGCTATGCATCAATAGAGGAAAGTACTGAATATGAGAGCAATGCTGAAGATGATGAGTCATCATACAATGATATCAGGTAATGATTTTACTGTAAATTGACATATAATGTCAGAGGTTCAGCATCTCTGTTTGCTCAGTGTGCATTTATTAAAAAGTGGAGTAATACAGTAAAACAAAGAAATCAATAACATTTAGCTACTTGATAGAGTGATGCAAGAGTTTTGTATTGTGCTGTTATTCTCGCTTTTGCACACCAGTAGTGCATTGTCAGGGCAAAACCAAATCAACTACCTATTGCCATGTACTACAATAATATTATTGTTTGATATATCTTTGTTGTTGTTTTATTCTTCAGAGTAAATCCAGACCTGCCAGAACATGAGCAACCCAAGTTTATTGTGTTTTATTGGAACATAATAAGTTTGTTCACAATGTTCTGTTTTAGATGTAAGGAAGCCTGTCCCTCTGTAACAGCAAAGAAGTTTGGTACAATGTTGGCTGTTACACAGCATTGCCTGAAATGTAACCAACATTTCGAATGGAAGTCACAGCCTTTTTTAGATGGGAAGATTCCATGTGGCAATGTTTTGTTGAGTTTTGCTATATTGATGGCTGGAGCCTCAATTAGTAAAAGTCTTCTGATATTCCGCCACATGGGTCTCTGTGTCCATTCTGCAAGGGCATACTTCAGACACCAGAGAAACTACCTGTTTCCAGCCGTACTGCACCACTGGGAGGGCTACAGAGATACCATGGTATCAGCACTAAAAGGAATGAAGGAATCAGTCTGGTCAGGAGATGGAAGGTTCGATTCAATGGGGCACTCTGCCAAGTACGGTGCATACACAATGATGAATACATCCATAATGAAGATTGTGCATTTTGAAATAGTTCAGGTATAGATATTCAAACATTTTATGTTTGTTCGGTTATGATCTGTTTTGTGAAGAAGACACAGTATTGCATTTATTGGGTGATATTATCATTAATGTTGACCAATCTTGATGATATCTGGTCATCTCGCTGAGAAGACAAGTCGCCCAGTCCCCTATTTACATACTTGCCCGTGTATAAAATCATACAAATATTGACAGAAGTGAAGTAAACAAATAATTTGTGAAAGTTTCATGTTTCAGTAAAATTGATCCTTTAATGGTGAATTTGTATTTTATGTTAATGCTGAATATTAGCTGGGTCAATCTAAACATTGAGAAATCAGTCGAATTGAAGAATCAGCCATACTCATAGCATGTCTTTTTGTCTAATTATCAGTCAAATGAAACTGGAGGTAGCCAGCAAACAGAGTTGGAAGGCTGCAAGAGAAGCTTTGCCTTTTTAGAGAAGATAGGTCTAAAGATTCCGGTATTCATCTCTGATCGGCATAGGGGTATTGCTAAGTGGATTCGCACTTCCTGTCCTGGTACCACTCACTACTATGACATTTGGCATGTGGCAAGATCAGTGACCAAGAAACTGCTCAAAGCTAGCAAAGAGAAAGGATGTGAAATAATTGGTTCCTGGATCAAAGGTATTAGAAGACATCTCTACTGGTCTGCCACTTCCACTAAAACTGGATTTGGGGCACTGATTGTTGCAAAGTGGAACTCCTTTCTTCGACATGTTGCCAACAAGCACAAAGATCATCCTGATCCATTGTACAAGCAGTGTAACCATGCCACCCTTGAACCCAGGAAATGGATTAAAATTGGTAATAATACTATAAGATTGTTTGTCTGGATGTTTTACAGATTGAAACATGACTAACTTGTAGGTATTTTTCACCTTCAAAGTAGTAGTAAAAAATTAAACAAAACTTATTATAAATACTACAAGAAAGTGCTTACAAAACTATTATGTTTCAATCCATAAAACCTTCAATGACTATTATTGTCATTGATCACAAAATTAATGGAAGATATTCTGTGATGTGCAATGGAGAATATTCTGTGACAGCTAGATTATCAAAAGAAGACAATGCATGTCTGAAATCTACATGTTACCCAGACATTATATTCTACTGTTGTTATAACCTTATTTATGGTATGATATTCTTTAGGAACTCCAGCTTACCAGAAGCTCAACAGTATATTAACCAAGACTGCGCTTGTCAACGACATTAAGAACCTTTCCTCTGATGCCCAGACCAGCTGCTTAGAAGGATTTCATGCTACACTCAATCATTGGCATCCCAAAATGATTGGCTTCTCATGGTTAGGAACATTTTGCAGGTAATTGACATTTTCAATAAACAGCTAAAGACATCATTTCTCCATAATGTTGTATTCATGGTAAGTGCGTACACTTGCCTAATAAATGGAGCAATACTTTTTGTCTCAAATATGTTGTTGATTTACTTTTGACTTTGAACTACTTTGTATATACTTGTATATATTTTTTGGCAGATATAGACACAAGGTTAAGCTGCACATCTATAGTGCTATTATTTATGAGTTTTAGAAGGACTGTAATTTATTGTTTCTTTGTTGTTATTGCAGACATACACTAGCAAGCCTCCATTTCAATGAGAACCTCCAAAGAGAAGCCCAGGTGTCTAAGACTGGAATTAAGTATGTCAAAGTGTCATATCCAAAGTACAAAGTTGGGGATGAAGTTGTGCGTGATGTTAAGATCCCACAAACATATGGTAAGTGAACAATAATAATCCTTTACTATGAAAGGTCACATTGTGTAATTGTCACCATTAGTATATATTTCAAACCAAGGCAGTAATTGTGCTACAAGATTGTTTTTGGAAATTCTCACTACATTTTTACAATAACTGTGTAATACAGCTTCATGATTTTACAAAGTATAACATTACTTTCTGTAGGTTATGTCTCTGATATAAAGAAAGTGCTCTTCAGTATATCAAAGAAGAAAAGAATAGAAATATTCCAAGCATACTCAGCCAAAGCCCCGCAGTCTTTGACATCACAGTTCACTGACAGACTTACAAAACAAGAGGCAACAAAAGCTCATGAAACAAGAAAACAGACAAAAACTCCACTTTTTCCAGCTGGTAAAGTATACACTGTTTTTATTGTATGTTTCATCATTTTCTGCCTCAGCGATAAATCTGACATCATTTTACTTGATCTAGTGGCAAAAAACCCTTCTATTTCAAAAACCTTTTTTTTTTTTTTTTTTTGTAAAGCATGTTGTTCATTCTTGGCACATGCCATAGCTGCAAGATATCTAAATAAAAGAGTGTGGGCATGTAGGAATCAAACAAAATCAAGTAACTGGTTGCTGTTTTGTCACTTTACTTTATAATTAACAATATGATATAGGAACCATTGCAATCAATGCAAAACTTCTACAAAAATGGTCATGTTTTGACAAAACCATACTATGTGGTAGTAGTTACTTCTGATTTTGTTTGACTTGCATCCTCTCTGCTGTTGAAAGGTGAACTTATTTTATTATATGTTAATAATATATATAATATCATGATATCTTTGCAGTAAGCAAGCAAGTTCAAATGGAAAAGGCTGCAGAACAAGTAAAAAAGAAGACTGTGAAGAAAACAAGAAAATGTCGTTCTTGCAAGGAACCAATGAAAAATCACTCGAAGGAGAAGTGTGAAAAGAATAAAGAGAATTTGAATTCATAGATATTGGTTTTCAAAATCACATAATACATTCTTACTGTATTCCACTTTATAATTGTTTTGTAATTGCAACACTTTATTACACCTCTGTCATAATTAGCTTTCTAGATAATGAATTTATTAATTGAAAAAGTAACAACATGAAGGGTTTGACAACATACAATATGAAAGTACTACTGAACTAATTTTGTCATTGAGTGCATTGTGCACTTTTGTTTGTAAATAAAAAAATACAGTGATAATAACTACTGTATTATTTTTGTAAGCATAGAGTCATTTTATATAAGTTTACTGCCTTTGTGCATGAGTATATCCTCTTGTTTGGCTGGAAGGGTATTTTGTTCTTATGCTGTGGTAGATGCAAGCTGACAAGGGTCTTCTATTGTCCCATCCCATGTAACCACAGATCCATCTTACTATCCATCTGTACGCAATAGCCCTGATAAACCTATAATTCAAACAGAAAGTCTAAGGATCGTTGTATTTCCAACATTTAGTTAATCACGCCAAGTTTGAAAGCTTTACTTACTCGTTTTCGCTCGATCCGTTTTGTCGACGATACCGTAACAAAGGCGCCACTTGCAAAAGCACAGTTTTATTTATCAACGCTGCAAAATCTTCATGTTCTGTTATGCAGTTCAATCTTTCAATGGAACCATCAAATAAAAGCTTTCCGATGGCATTTGTGATTTCGTTGCAGCAACGAAATTCTAAAGCGTCTTCTAATTTTTCGCAGTGACAGTTCTGACATTTACACCTACAAGAAATGAACGATCGTTTGATGTTAGAATACGCGAACGTTTTGTCACATTTTTCACGGCATTCTATCAAAAGATTGCTGATATTTTACTAACCATTCTTCAATCGTTACACGACGTTCTAATCTACTTTCTAAAACGGTGGGACTTAATCCATCTTGGTCCTTTTCCTCAGAATCGTCATCGTCTTCATCTCCATCGCTAGCGAGCGGTTCGTGTTGATAAGGTTCCTCATCGTTGACTGCTGTAATTTCGTCCTCTGAATTATCACACTCTGATTCAGAATAAGTTGTAGAACTTTGAGAACTATCCGACTCAAATACGTCTTCAGTATCACTCATGATTTCGTCGCTATTAGTTGACATACTAAACTAAAGATACACTTGTTGGACTTGTTTACACTTCGTACTAGAGTAACTATGGCGAAAGCTAAGTTTGATGTACAACTTGTGACGTCACGCGGACCCTGAACTCGGTCCCAGGCCCTGGGACAAAATGGTGCATAAGTATAACATTTTTGAACGCAAAAAAATGACATTTATATTTATTTGATTGTTTCAAAACGTTTAGAATGTTTTTTTGAGATATTGAAGGGTCATAATCAAAAGAAAACGGCGTGCTGTCATAGGCACTTTAAGAATAAATACAAGAAAAAAAGCATGTAGCAAAATAAAGATTAATTTAAGATAATTGGTGATTTTCATTATGGCGTCATTTTACTACGATTACCAGTCCTTAACTAATTTTCTTTCTTATTCAATTTTTTAATCACTGTGGATCAGTAGCAATAATTGCGATACAAAAGAAAGTCGGCAAAGCATAGTAATTGGAAGTGGTAATATTCTACTCGCCTATTTCTGATGTCAATGTAATATCCCTTATGTATCCTATGTTTTCTAGATTTTGAAAGATTATCAATTGTTTATTGTACCATTGGTTATTCCAATTTAGACTGTCTGTAATATACTCTATGTATCTTGTTTTCTAGATCGTGAAAGACCATCACTTATTTGCTGTAGTGTTCATACTAGTTCTCGTTGATGTTGGATATCTAACGACATGGCAAATACTCGATCCATTAAGAAGAAAACTAGACATCTCACATACAGAGGTATGTACCTTTAATTCTGAGAAAGATAGGAGAAAGGAGGAAAGAGGACCAAAAGACAATGCGCACAATAGTTTTTAATTCCATACATTGCTGCACAAACCATAGCCTGTGTACATCCGTTCTCCAATATGTGAGATCGCACTCAAATAGTACTGAAAATTTTGTTCATGAGTCGCATGTAATCGCATAAATTTGCCTAAAATCGTGTTTAATTTTGAGAGCTTTTTGGAAATTTTGCTAAAATCGCCTACAATTGTCTTTATTCGCCCAAAATTCAGGTCTCTGAGTAGGCCTCCAGTGGACCTTTATATTATTTTTGTGTTTCAGACCAAGAACCTTGATATAGAGCTTGTTAGTCAGCTAGAATACTGTGAATCGCAACAGACATATCGCTGGCTAGGAATACTGTTTGGCTATAAAGGTCTGCAGTTGTTGTTTGGTGCTTTCTTGGCCTGGGAGACACGGAAAGTCACAATAACAGCGTTGAATGACTCCAAGTAAGTCAAGCTAAGAAACTAGTTTTGAAGTCGAATCCCCCATGTCAGTGCTGAAATGAGATGATGCCAAAAACACAATATTTTTTTATTGAAAATAATCAAAAAATATTTATCATATATATATATAGCTCAAATTACATCCTGGGACAGATGAATATCAGTTAACGGAGCATAGCATATTTCTAAGGTTGTAACGATTCTATTTTTTGTTTTGTTTCAAAGCCGCCGTAGAACTCGGATGGGAATTTCAACTCTATTAATGGTTTTCAATCATTCCCAGGAGAGTTAGTGGAACAAAAGGGTCCACCAGTCACGGTGATGGTTTTCAACCATTCCCAGCTGAGTGAGTGGAACAAAAGGGTCCACCAGTCACGGTGATGGGTTTCTTTTGAAAAGTCCACCAGCATGGCTGCCATGTCTTTTGTTTAAATTGTCTCCTGGGAATGGTTGAAAACCATCTACAGTATTTGATTTCGTTGAAAACAAAAAAATAATAAACCAGATATTTAAATCGAATTTTCGTAATTAGTTAACTAAAGTTTCTTTTACATCTGGGACAACTTGTGCTTGCTTCACAAGTCACGACCAGCCTTTAGTAAAAGAGAAGAATTATCACATTATGCCATTGTCATAATAACATCTTCTTTGCTACTTCAAGGTATATAGGGTTTTCGGTGTACAACGTGTTTGTGCTTTGTGTTGTTGGAGTACCCATGTCATTGGCTCTAAGACATCAACCCGACGCCTCATTTGCTATCGTATCAACTATCATTATATTCGCTACATCGTTAACTATTGGATTTGTATTTGTACCAAAGGTAAGGGGCAGATGACCGACGCAGACAGACAGAAAGACAGACAAAAAACTCGGACGCAGAAAGACAGACAAAAAACTCGGACGCAGACAGACAGACAAAAAACTCGAACACAGACAGACAGACAGAAAGACAGGCAATAAAACTCGGGCAAACTGAAGACATCGCCTGCACTCTAGTATTTTTTTCCTTCTTCTCTTGATACTTGAGCAACACAGTAATCCACCAGGATTGCAAATAGCGATATACGTTGTTATGGCCGCTTTTTATGTTACTACACCTACTAGCATTCTTTGCAAATTCATTTTCATAATCAAATTCTTAATCCCTGTGAAATTAGTATGTAACAATTTGAGCTAATTGCGATACAAAAAAGAAATAACAATTATTCTAGTAGTGGTCTATTCCACGTCATCACGCAAATCGCCCATTATTGGCGTCACTATGGAAACAGACCATTACCTCAAACACTTCACCAACAACAGTAACGAACTGTTCTCGTTTTACACAATTGGTTACTGAGCTTAATGAGACCATTACCTCAAACACTACACCTACAACAGTAACGAACTGTTCTCGTTTTACACAATAGGTTACTGAGCTTCGCAAAATGATGACAGTTGGGGGAATGATGAACCGTGTGGAAAGAACTTTTACAGTAGAGAGTCTAGCAAACAATCATCATTTATCAACGGTGAACAGCCAGACTTATAAAGAGTTACAAGAATGTAAAGCACAGCTGGCACAGGTTTGTTCTGTTTGTTAGCCTTATTCAGCGGCGGATCCATGATTTATTTATTTATTTATTTTTATTCATTTATTTATTTACTTACTTACTTACTTACTTACTTACTTACTTACTTATTTACTTACTTACTTACTTACTTACTTACTTACTTACTTACTTACTTACTTACTTACTTACTTACTTACTTACTTATTTATTTATTTATTTATTTATAACCTTTGCCAGCACATCTGGCAGGAGTGACCTCACAAAACTATAGGGTTCCAGTTATGAGACTCCTTGACATAAAAAAAAATAGAGAGAAAAAATTTACAAATCGAGTAGGACAAACGTTTACATATAAGGTAGATTACAAGAACAGAACAAAACGGGCAAACTGAAAACAGTGAGGGGGTACGCCATCTTCAGGAGGGGTTGCACTACCCAGTAAGCATGAAATACGACGAGGATATTTTGAAGAAAAAAATAATAACAATAATACGAGAATTCAAAACAAGAACTTGAAATCCAGTCCTTTCCGGGTGTACACACGCTCTGCACTACTCCCCTGCATCTCCACCACTGATTATGTTTGTTTGTTTTAGGTTGTTTATTTATTAGTTTATTTTTTTTTCTGTTTGATAAAATGACTTGTTTTGGTTACTTTTCATTAGGCTATTCTCTCTAAAAGTATTTAAAAACTATTGAGCAATGCAACAACAACAAAAAACTGGCGTATTTAAATTTATTATTTTTTGTTGTTGTTTTTAATTTTGTAATTGCTGTTATTTTGCAGAGAGACGAAGAAATCAAGGAACTGAGAAAACGAATACACAATCTTGAAGAATCAGAATCCAGCCAAGAGGATCATGGAATCGATGTCAAACCACTTACCCCGCCCGACTCCTCCATAAGCATTAGTGTTACTCAGTACGCATGATAATTCGCATCACACTTTGCGTGCACGTCAAATAACTTTTGTATGAAAAAAAAAGAAAAAGCGGAAAAAAACATGCATTATAGTGTCGGTAGTTTCTCAAGATGGAGGCTATTTTAATAGTATGCACAGTGTATTCTTTTCGCTCGCTATGTAATTGCTTATTTTAATTTTGATGATATTTTTAAAAGTCACTGGAAAAATGCGAGCATCGATCTCAAAGAACTACAGGTAGCTCAAGCTTATTGCTTGCCAATAAGCATACAAATAAATAATAAATAACTTGGGCTGCATATACGGTTCTTAATGACATAGTTCGCGATTTGTAAAGTATCTAATAAAATTTCTTATTTAATAAATAAATAGATTTACATATGAACTTTAACGTTACCTATTTAATTCGTTTCTTCGATTAGGAAAGAAAAGGAAAAAAAGAAGAGAGAATAGAAGAGAGAAAAGAGGAAAGAAAAGAGTCTATTCTAAAAGTTATCTTCACTGTACCAATGGAGTTGCATCTTTCTCTTTACATTCAGTTAGTGCTCTGGATTCGTGCGTAAATACACAGCTGAAGTTCACACCCTAAATGTGTTTTAAAAACAAAAACGTTAAAACATAAATTTCCAAAAACAAAAGTGTTATGAATTCTATTCTGGCACGTTTTTGCACTACTTCGCGTAGATGCGGTTAAATTCACACCCTAAATGTGTTATGAGAACAAAAACTATTCGTAATACGTAACACACGTAACGACAAATGTACAAATATGCGTCTTTTTGGAAGGCTAGTCAAGGCATGAAGAGAATACAATGCATTCTGTGCTTATATACCTTACTAGACGAAGCTCTAACGAATGCTGTATTAGCTGTGACTGTTACTGCTTTTAAATTGTCTCCAGTACTGAATATGACCTAAACAAAAAAAAACAAAAAAATAGTTACGTTCTTTTGTTGAAAAGTAAATGATTGTCTCACGTATCGAATATGACCTAAACAAAAACAAAAAAAAGACGTTCTTTTGTTGAAAAGTAAATCTCAAGTATCGAATATGACCTCAACAAACAAACAAACAAACAAACAAACAAACAAACAAACAAACAAACAAACAAACAAACAAACAAACAAACAAACAAACAAACGAACGAACGAACGAACGAACAAACAAACAAACAAAAACAAAAAAACCCATAGACCTACAAGCCGACAAATAAACAAGTAAACAAATGTATGAACCAACAATTCACCCTACTTTTGATTGCTGTTTTATACTTGCACTGTCTTTACAAGCCAATGCTCTGCCTGATGGATCGTCAGCGACACGTTGAACTCGAGCAAGAAGATTTCTGAATTAAACAGGCATATACTAATTCAGTGTTCAGTATTTTCATCTGTTCTTGGAAGAATACTGATTTATTGACTGTCTTGTGCGCAGAATGATTTATCGTAACTGATGGATTAAGTTTGATCGATCAATGATTGATTGATTGATCAATGGATTGATTGATGGATTGACTGACAGACTGTTTAATTGATTGATTGATTGATTGAAGGATTGATTGATGGAATGATTGATGAATTGATTGATGAATTGATCATTGGTTGATTGATTGTTTGATGGATTGATTGATTGATCAATGGATTGATTGATGGATTGACTGACAGACTGGTTAATTGAAGGATTGATTGATGGAATGATTGATGAATTGATTGATTGATGAATTGAATGATGGATTGACGGACAGACTATTTAATTGATTGATTGATTGATTGGTTGATTACTTAATTATTTTATTTTTGATTGATTGATTGAGCGGCGATTGATTTTCTGTCCCTCTAATTACATGCACTAACTTCTCAAATCGACCAACAGCAGATTCACAGGCAATCAGCTCTTTACCTGCATCAACGAATAGCAAACAAAATTGTCAACTTATAGCTCATTCTTACAAACCCAGGAAGGTATCGTGACGATTTCCTTTTTTTAACTTGAAAAATCTAATACGTGCCAGATCAGAGTGCTTTATTTGAGTAAATTCAGTAAGCCCAGCTTTCAAAACAGTCTTCATTGGGGTTCCTGTGGTGAGCAGAAGGCAGAAAAAGGAAGAGCACTTCTTCGTAGATTGCAAAATTGGTGAGCAGAAATTCCTGACACATACCAAAGGAGGCCCAGCACAGATAGAGGAAGCCCATAAATGCTACAAACAGAGAATGCTAACGTGGAAGCCAGCTATTCCAATTTACAATGATTCCGATTAACAGGTTAGCTCAGTTGGGATAGTGTTGGCTGTTAACCGGGAGGCTGCGGGTTCAAACTTTCAGCCGGACCATCACTCAGGGTCTTTAAATAATTGAGAATGTTCTTTGATTTATAATTGTAAGGGTTTGCGTTTTCTCGGATAAGGACGATAAACTGGAGGTCACGTCTCGCCACACTACACATTAACCATTAATGGGGGGACGTAAAAGTAGGCCGAGGACACAGGTAATGACCATCCTCGGTGATATGCCTACACTAATACATACTGACTACTAATCAAACTCATGCTTGTAAAACCAAATTACATACTATAAATAATAGGAAAATATTGTAAAGCGCATTGAGACTTTGAAATGCGCTATATAAGCACCTACATTACATTACATTTTTTTTTATTCCAATACTTTGTTGGTTTTGCTGTATATTACAACATAATTTTCTCTTTGAATTGAGAATAGACCTTGTCATGACTTACTCAACGTATGCAATGATTGACGCATGCGTTGTGCTATCTCATGGAATCTCCCTGACTACAGTCATAATGTCGCTTTTATTTGAATGGGAAACAGTACGTTTGAAAACAATCGAAATCATCTATCAAATCACTATTATATCTGTCATTTCCGGCTCTCTAAGGAATTCCGGGGACTTTTACGTTTTTCTTCTGTGAAAGGCAAACCAAGGTACCCACGAGGTAAAAAGTAATCGTTAGTCCTCCACCGCATGTTGAGCATTTGACGAGAAACAAAAATGTACATTCCACGCTGAGTACCTGAGTATAAAGCTGTCAATGGAAGTGCTTCCCCCCGTAGACGAGGAACTCGATATGTTAAAACGAGGTGTAATTCCAGTGTCCCTGGGAATTTCTCAAGGGGGAGGCCAATGGAATTTTACGTGGATGATGCATAACTTGGGGAAACAATTGGAATGACATCCGTCTTGTTGTTATGGCGCGCTTGTCAATAGCTTAAGGACGCTGTATGCAATATATGTTGTGGGCTGCGATTCCACGTTGTATCATGGACAGAGTTCTCCATGCATGAGACTTTCTTTGAATTAACAAGGGTAAGTTTGACTTATTTTTTTTTAGAGTTTTGAGCGGTACAATATATAGTTACCATAAATTATGTAGACATACTTTTAACTAGCGTGGTGAATCATAAGGCACTACCAACAAAATTTCACCCTAGTTCTGCAACAAAATATACGTTTTCGATTGATATTTTGAATTTTTACACAGCAGAGCATGCTTAGCTTACTCATGCTCTCAAAAAAGAGTTTGAGATACAGATCTAGACAATGAGCGTGTCCATGAGAATGCAGGCAAGACTGTTTAAAACTTTTTAGATTAATGTCCTAAACATACAAAATCATTTTTGAAAATAGATTAAGGACACAAAAGATCACACATTATGTAACATTCTTGCTAGAGTAAACCATACCATGTATGGTCTTAGAAAGCAGAACACTCAGAAACCTAAATTAAAACCTAATTATTTATATATTAAAAATATTATTATTACATATATTATTACATTTTATCATCGGAGATAAAACCAGTTTCGTCAGTTCGTAACTTGGGAGCTTGGTTTGACAAGTCTATGACAATGACGTCACACATTGAAAGCCTTGTAGTAAGGCGTTCTATGGCTTGTACAAAATAAAGCAGATCCTTAAGTTTTCATCAGTAGATATACAACCACCACTCTAATTCATGCTTTCGTCACCTCGCATCTAGACTACTGCAACTCTTTATTGTATGGTTAACCAAAGTACCAAATCGATGCTAAAAATCGGTGCTAAAAAGCTTACATTGGCTTCCAATCGCTTTTCGTATAAAGTTTAAGATGCATTATTAGTATTTAAAGCCCTTAGAGGAATGGCGACATCTTAACTGGTTGAGATGATAAAACCGAAGTCAACAACAGAATATTCTCTTCGAAGCAACAACGAACACTTATTAACAATTATACCGCCTTTCTTGAAATGCAAAACATTCGGAGATCGTGCTTTCGCGGTTGCAGGACCAAGAATATCGAACAATTTACCCACAGAACCTAAAGAAACTCAAAACATTACCACTTTCAAGAAGAAATTAAAAACTCATTTTTTCATAGAGGCGTTCGGTTTAATATGCAAAATTAATATTTCTAAACTTATAAATTTTATAAATATTTAATAATTATTCATAATAGTTAGATACTATTACTATAATTATCTTATTATTTATTTATTTATTTTTAGTAACAGATAGATTTTGTTTATACTTAGATATAAAATTCTTAGACTATTATTTATAGACTACATTTGTTATTTTTTTAAAGTTGTATATAATATATATATATATATATAATGTATCATTATTTTATTACGATATGTGATAGTTTTTACATTCATATCTCTCATACGAAATTACAAATTATTATTTAAACTTGTAAAGCGCCTAGAATAGTTTACTATAGGCGCTATATAAATGTACTTATTATTATTATTATTATTATTATTATTATTATTATTATTATTATTATTATTATTATTATTATTATTATTATTATATATCACACATGGCGATATTTACAAGTAAAATACCAAAATAGTTCGATTTTAAAGACTTTGTAATAATGTACCATTTTGGATTATTACGGTTTTTAACACAAAACGATCGGCGCCCTTTGAAAGTGTTTGTTTTTTCAAACTTCGTCGGCAGCATGAGTACTCGATGCACAATGGCAATAATAGTCATCAGCCTTAAATACTTGCCACAACTTGCCACTGTACTTCCTGGACCGGAAAATAGATTTCCATCAGTTTTTCTCTGGCGAATTATTATCTTATGTGATGAACAAATACCAGGATATTTTTATTATTATTATTATTATTATTATTATTATCATTATTATTATTATTATTATTATTATTATTATTATTTTTTTTTTTTTTTTTTTTAAGTACTTTTTCGAATGGACTCAAGTTTGCAAACGTTAAGCATTTTTCACGACAAATTCATAATGAAAGTTGATGCTGCATCAAACTAGACCGCGCACATTTAGTTTGGCAGCTTTCAATTCACACCAGTAATTGATGTATATTTCCAAATTAATCTCAAAGTATAAGTTTTTATTTTGGTAAAATATAGAATAAGTTATAATGATTATTTTGTGACCCCTGCAACTCCGCTCTAATGACAACGTGGCCTACATAGGAAAACTTAACCTCCATTTTCTCAAAAGTGGCACCTGGTTAGCAAATCGCTACACCAAAGTTAATTAGTACTAGCATCAAACTACTTAAATACATTAAAAAAATATTTGTGTACACTAGTGTTTTGTTAATGTACTAAAGCGTTGGAATTCGATAAGAATCGCTTTTTGCTAAAAAAAACAGCGATATTGTATAGCTAATAATTGGTCAATTATTTGGTTACCGAATCCAATCATATTTTTACTGTAAAGCCGGACTTTAAAAAAATTGTAGTTTAAGGAAAATGAGTTGATATAGCTGTAAGAAATATCGAGTGCATAAATGTCGTTAGATAATAAACTGATAATAAAGCTGCGCGCTTTTCAAAATATGCTAATTAGGTCTGGCTGAATTCTTGGTTTTGGACTCAATACAAATATGCCCTCACAACATCAAATGTGTTTTAATCTGACTTTTAATTTTACTTGGCACACTGAGCTGTTTTTTTGTCTTGTTTTTGTCTTGTTTTTTTAGCTGTTTGGACTGTATTAGCATTTGAATAAATTGTTTTGTAGACTTCCGCAACAGCTGATGAACTATTTATATTCAAGCTATTTTTAACAACTAAGAGGGTTGGAATTTGAATAAAAAATTAGGCTGGGAATTGGGAATTGATACCCCGGCTTCAGGAGCGCTCAACAGTGAGACAATTCGACATCAGATTGAATAAGTTTGGTAAGTTTGGTGATTTTTGAATCCTATACTTTTGCTAAAAAATCTCTTCAGATGGCATCTGTTTCACTAGCAATGCAATGCAACATAAGGGATATAGTTAATTAACTTTAATTGACTAACTAATTTTAGTAAAAACACCTGACAAACCATCAACTAAAAATCACACTGTAATTTGAAGATATTATATACTGTAAGCAGGTCCAAAAGATTGATTAATGGAAGAGCGGTTTCTGTATTTTTATTTATATAGTGTGGCAAAGAAAAATACTCTTATAATGTGGTTTTGTTTTGTTTGAATTTTTTTAAGTTGTGCTTTATATTTGCTTCCCCATGCAACTATTGCATAGGTTATGTAGGGATAGACAAGGCAATGATATTTAGCTGAGCTTATTGAAAGTATTCAGAGGCGCGCTTTACGCATTATTTATCCACAACTCTCGTATAGGGAGGCACTTGAACAAGCTATGTTACCCACACTTTACGATAGACGCTCAGAAGCATGTAAACGCTTTATTAAATCCATCAACAGGAGTAATCCTCTCTTCCAGATGATCGAAAATGAGTTGATTATACCTAATCGTTACTCAACTAGGAAGGGCAGCCTCACCTTAAATCGTCGCAA
The DNA here is from genome assembly GCA_918843875.1 of Diadumene lineata. Classification (NCBI taxonomy): domain Eukaryota; kingdom Metazoa; phylum Cnidaria; class Anthozoa; order Actiniaria; family Diadumenidae; genus Diadumene; species Diadumene lineata. The sequence continues at coordinate 1,277,925 of OU974081.1, read as the reverse complement.
TGTAGCAACAAATAGGCTAGCTAACTTTGTTACTCACAAGTTCGCTAATGAATTAATCTTAAATTAATAATCAATATTATTATTATAACAATTATAATTTATCTATTTATTTAATTATTTTGTATTTAGCATATGTTATTATTGTTCTGTTTATGACCGAGCCTGTAATTCAGTTATAACTGCAAAAGGTTTTCAATAAACAAATCTATCTATCTATCTATCTATAACAATTTGAGTTGTGCAAGAGACACATAATGTCTCAGTTTCAGGAAAATCCCAGCATTTCTTGATAAGCGCGCACAAATGTGAGAAATATGGAATTTCCAGGAAAGATTGTCGTCAATCAGTACCCCAAGGTATTTGATGTAGGTTTTTTTCTGAATAGATGTATATGTGCCTTCTTGGCTTGGAATCTTTATGTCTACATTTTTGTTTAGTTTCTTATGAGAAGATTTAATAATCATGAAATTAGTTTTTTCGATGTTAATAGATAGCCGGTTTGCATTACACCATTCGGCTACTTTAATTAATTCAGAGGAGTCGCCCTAAATGTCGTGGGTCGTGCGTCGTGGGTAAAAAGTCGTGGGTCGTGGGTAAAGTCGTGGGTAAAAAAAATCATGAAAATTGTAAAAAAAACGAAATAAAAAATAAATAGATAAATTAAACAAAGATATAACAAGCAAAATAATATGATTATAGGTAGACTTCCGACAAGTCGGACTCTCTCTTTGGATACTATAAACGAACGCAAAGCGTTTTTTTTTAGCTCGAAGTGCAAAAAAAAAAGCGACCGCGGAGCGAGAGAGTCCTTGTGCGGCCGTATAGGCCGTATGTAATAACATATACTGACTAGCGTAGTATTAAGAAATAAATAAAAGTGTAAACTTAAAGAAATTTTTTTAAGTTAAATTTTGTAGTTCGTGCTCTTCCTATAATAAGAGTTTATATTAACTTGCTAGTTGCTAGTTGCTAGTTGCTAGTTGCTAGTTGCTAGTTGCTAGTTGCTAGTTGCTAGTTGCTAGTTGCTAGTTGCTAGTTGCTAGTTGCTAGTTGCTAGTTGCTAGTTGCTAGTTGCTAGTTGCTAGTTGCTAGTTGCTAGTTGCTAGTTGCTAGTTGCTAGTTGCTAGTTGCCAGTTGCTAGTAAATAACATAAGGATAATATAAAAATATCGGCATAATGGACGTCATCAAAGTTTAACAAATTAATTTTTAATCGAATAGAAACATCCCAACTATATGGTATAGCTAACCATTATAAAAGACTTAAATTATGAAGATATGGGTCCGAAAACGTGGTTCACTTGCGAGATATCTAGGTCCAAATCTTGTGTCACTTAATTCGAATCGAAGGATAAATATGGAGAAATTCATCTCTGTTATAAGATTTTGGCTTACATAGACTCCTGGTGATTCAATTAATTACACAATCAAAAAAATAATTGAAAATACTGCATTTGCGACACCATACATTTTTACCAAATAATACGAATTTTTGATCGTCGATAGTTCAGAATCAACTCTTTTAGCTCTTTAGAAGCTCCAAATGTGGCAGAATTACGTTGTTTTGAATGCTCTTAAATGATATCGATGATTTTCAGTAGGATTTGACAGCTTCACAACTTGCCAGGAAATGTCAGGATGTGACGTCATCCTTTTTATGGAAGGTCCACTCAGCCTTGACCATGTTCCCCGTGTTGCGATCAAAACCTGATTTTAGGAGAAGTCAAACTGATTTTAAGTAAATGAACATAAAGTTATAGTTTTCTGCGATTTTTAAAAATCTATACCGATCTGTTTTACTTCAGTACAAACCAAGGACTTCGGATTCCTGTGTAAAAACTACATAATGTCCATAAAAGAACAAACGCATTTATTGCCTACTACTAAAAAAAATTGCACTTTTTATTACTTTTTAATTACTTTTTTATTACTTTTTTGATACGATCTTTTTATATAACGTCCCCAAATATATTTTGTGGGAAACGGGATCGTTCTACTTTCTTTCGCGAGAAACTACCTTAGTGGTCAAAAATGTGAAACGTTCGGAAATGTAAATGAATAACGTAGACATAGAATTGATTTAGTACCTCAAAATATCAATGTATTCTCTCAAAAAACGTTTTCCCGTGGAATTTAGGAACAAAGTTTGAATTTTTTAAAAAAATACATCAAGATATACGGCCACTCAAGCTGAAAACTTTGCTTTTAATTTCAATTTAAATGTTCTTTTTCTTTTTCTTTGATGAATGCTAAGAAAATATCACTCAAGGATAGAGCAGTCTTTCGTATAGCAGGCGTACGTTCATTTATTCCAAAAATGGCAACTAGCAACTAGCAACTAGCAACTAGCAACTAGCAACTAGCAACTAGCAACTATCAACTAGCAACTAGCAAGTTACCCAAGCTGCACTCGAGGGCAACTAGCAACTAGCAACTAGCAACTAGCAACTAGCAACTAGCAACTAGCAACTATCAACTAGCAACTAGCAAGTTACCCAAGCTGGCTGAAACATGTGTGAGAAGGAAGATTTAGTAGCTCAGTTTTCATGTTAAACTGTCACATATTAAGAATTACATAACAGCGGCATCTACTACGTAGTAAATGCCTGATAAAAACTGTAGAATTTGTTCCTTGTTGTTATAAGCTAGGCAATCGTTAATAACGTTATCCCGTTAGAGTTTGATTAAAGAGTTAGTTCGAATATTATATGTGCATAGTTGTTTCCCAAAACTGTACTTGATCGGTAGGCTTGTACGTGTACCCAGATGTAAGCCTTTTTTTATTGAACTTTAAAGTATAATCATATTATTTTGCTTGTTATATCTTTGTTTAATTCATCTATTTATTCTTTATTTCGTTTTTTTACAATTTTCATGATTTTTTTTACCCACGACTTTACCCACTTAAAAAATTTCATAAAGTTTCAACTTTTATTCATTTCTTAATACTACGGCAGCCTAACGTTTGCATAACCACACCAACCACTCGCAGCACCCACTTTTGATAAAAATCGCTAGTCAGTAAATGTTATTACATACGGCCTATAATGTAGACTTTCGTAAAGTCCCTTTTAGCTCCCGCACAAGGACTCTCTCGCTCCCGGTCGCTTTTTTTTGCGCTTCGCGCTCAAAAAAAAAAAAAAAAAACGCTTTGCGTTCGTTTATAGTATCCAAAGAGAGAGTCCGACTTGTCGCAAGTCTACCTATAATGTAGTTCATGTACGCAGATACTAAGTTTTTGTTCGACAAGATATGCTAATTAATAGTATTATAGTACGAGTTAATTCAGTCAAGAGTGTTATTGTTCTTTGCAATTGATTAATATCGTACGAACTCTTAAATGACTTGTCTTTCTCGATGGGTTTCTCTTATACAAAAAGCATACATCTTGCCAGTGAATTTATATACAACGTGCGAGTGCATGTAACTCTTTCGGGATCGAGTCCCTTACATGTCGGATGATCTTGCACATTTTAATGTCTTCAATACAAACACATTTTAAGTAGTGTTTGTAGGGCATTTCGACTTCTAATAGAGTAAATATCCGCAAATATTCCAAAATCTTCCAAAACTGTTCAAGATTGATAGTAGTAAATTATCAATTACTGCCAGTGAAAACGGCTTGTACGTGTACCCAGATGTAAGCCTTTTTTTATTGAACTTTAAAGTATAATCATATTATTTTGCTTGTTATATCTTTGTTTAATTTATCTATTTATTCTTTATTTCGTTTTTTTACAATTTTCATGATTTTTTTTACCCACGACTTTACCCACGACTTTACCCACGACCCACGACTTTTTACCCACGACCCACGACCCACGACATTTAGGGCGACTCATTCAGAGTTGACTAGGCGTTCAAGGTCTTCTATTTTCGATGACGATGCAAAGATGTTCGTGTCATCAGCAAATATTCTAAAAGAGAGCTTGTCTGAGCAATTGGTTATATCATTTATATAAATTAAGAATAGTATTGGTCCAAGCGAACTCCCTTGGGGAATTCCAGTTGTTATCGTTTTCATATTTGATTTGACGTCAAGTTGAACATATTGTTTTCTATTGGTTAAGTAGCTTGTGAACCATTGATGGGGATTCCCCTTATCCCATACGCCTGCATTTTGTCTAAAAGAATTTGATGGTTGACGGTATCAAATGCTCTCGCAAAATCTAGGAAAATGCCGCATGTAAAAAGATTGTTATCTATTGATTTTTTTAGGCATTCAGTTATTTCTATGATTGATTGTTCAGTGGATCTGTTTTTTTCTAAATCCAAATTGGAATTCATTTAAAATCTGGTATTTTTCAATATAATTAAGAAGTTGTTTAGCAATGAGTTTTTCAAGTATTTGTGAGAATGGCGATAACGTTGATATTGGTCTATAATTTGTAGGATCTAAGGCATTGCCGCCCTTGTCAATTGGTGTTACTCTTGAGACTTTGAGAATTTCTGGTACTAAACCTTGAACAAGAGATAAATTGAAAATATATGCTAAAGGGTCACTTATCAGATCTGAAGCGATTTTTATACATCGGATAGGAGTTCCTATTGACGATTTATTAATGTTTAAATTATCTATCAGTTCCTGAACCTCACTGGGTACTACACCCCGGAACATAAAGCTGTTTGAGAAAGATCTATTGATGTAATTGGTAGGGTTAACATGAGTCTGAGGAATCGTTTCTGAGATATTCTGACCCACGGCTGTAAAATATGTATTAAGTTGTTCACAAATGTCAATTTTTCTGGTGTATGACTTATTGTTATGTACAAGTTTAGATATACTAGTATGCTTATTCTTATTCGTGTTTGTGAGTGTGCCAATTAGTTTCCAAGTCATTTTTATATTTCCTTTCCAAATAAGAAATCGTGATTCATAGTAGTCCTTTTTTGCAAGTGATTTAATTCTGTTTAGCATGTTATTATATCGTTTATATTACTTTCGTTTTTTTAAATCCGAACTGAGATAATGGCTTTTAAAGAGTTTTTGTCTTTTTTTAATTGAAGTCAGGGTACTTGTAGTTATCCATGGTCTTTTAAGTTGTTTCTTTTTTTCTATTTGTTACCTTCTTTATTGGTGCATGTTATCACTTATTTCATTCAAACATGTTACGAGTGCGTTCATACTTTGATTAACATCTTCACCGGTAGTAATCGAGTGGAAATCTATATTCCCAAGATCTTCTAGGAATTTGTTTTTATTGAACTTTGAGAAGTCTCGATAAAATTTTTGATTAATAATATTTGGTAGGTTAGATGTAGTAGTGCAAAAGCATGGTAAATGATCAGAAATATCCGCCAAACAAATACCGGAATATACAATCTTTTCTAGGGTGTTTGTATGTATATGGTCAATCAACGTAGAAGTATAGTATGTTATTCTTGTGGCTTTTGTAATAACTGGTAAGTAACCTAAATCAAGTTACATGTCTAAATATTCTGAGGTAGGCTCATTTATATTATAATTGAAAAGATTTATGTTGAAATCACCGACAATATAGGCCTCAAATCCCAAGTGGTTAATTTCATTTAGCTTTTCGGACAAAACCTCTTTGAATCGAATACAATTATTAGATGGATGTCTATAAACGCATCCAACCAATACATTTTTCTGTTTATTTCTTGGTATTTCAATGAAACATGATTCATAACCATTGGAATTAAATTCAAACTCTTTCCGCCGAATGAAAGTGATGTCTTCAGATATATACATTCCTACACCACCCGCGTTTGAATTCGATGGTGTACTCACAAAATTATATCCAGAAAGCGTTATGTTGTGAATATTGTCATTGCGGAGTTTTGTTTCGGATATAGCTATAACACTTTGTTGATCCTTAAATGAATCTAAAATATCTTTTAAGAGGTGAAGGTTTTTTGAAAGATTCCTAGTATTACAATGAAATATTTAAATACTTTTGTCTTTACGCTTGACAAAACATTTGCTAGTTTGTTTTAAATTGTAATATCTGGACTCTATATTGAAATCGTTTGAGAGAAAATTAAATTCATCTGCATTATCCGGACTCTCTAAGATATTTTTGTATATAAAATCCTTATTATCTAGGAGTGTATTATCTTTGAGCTCACATAAGACATACAATCTTCTAAATTCTAGATCCGTGAGATCAGAAAATGGTAGCTCTCTCAATGTATTATCTATGTACGTGTATATATATAATTATTTCATATTTACTTCTTTTTTGGAATGTTATAAAGTTCTTGAAACTTATTTAACTCGTCAAACGAGTCAATTATTGATGTCTTTGATTCGTCGTTCTTCTTAATGTAAATCTTACCGTTGTTCGTCCACATGAATTTCCACTTAAGTTGTTTACGCGTTTCGCTCACTCGTCCAAATAGATCTTTTCTTAGCGGTGTTAAGGATTCACTGACATACAGGAGGGCCTCAATGGGGGTGTAGCTTTGACGGTTGACGGCTAAAAAATCGTCATTTTGACGGTTGACGACTAAAATTTTGGCATTTTGACGGTTGACGGTAAATCATAGTAGCTGACGGTTAGGTTACCTAGTTAAATATTAATATGGCAAGTTTTTAATAATTAATTTATAAATATAAAATAATATTTATAAATAATCGCTAATTCAGACTGAATTCACGTCATTAAAGTGATTTTTTCTCATTGCATGTAATATCCGGGGGGGGGGGGGTAGACTCCGATCGAAATAGGGCGGGATGATTATGAAAGTTTTTGAAGATGATCCCTTAATGTATCAGGGGACCTTAAAAACCGATGTCCACAAAATGTGTTACAACGCGCGAAGTGTATATAAGTGTATTTAAGTATATATTTTCTAAAAGCAGAATAAATGGAGATTACAATGGTATAAAAATTATATGATCCATGGATTATTTTTTAGTGAGTGTTTTATGATTTTTGACCGCCTCTTTTCGCGGAGTTCCATGAACACGGGATTACTTCATACACAAACTAACAAATTACGTTATCGTTTAGAGGAAAGTCCGATCTCCAAAACGGTGTCTTATTTTTTTTATTAACGCTTTATTTGCGAACATATTCGATTTTAAATAAGAAAAACGTCATTTTAAGCATTTTTTGGCATAAATCGGTAATAACTCACAAACGCGGAGAGATATCAAAAAACTGAGACACCGTTTTTGTGTTGATGTATGAAGATACATTCAAGCAAAATGTCAACACAATCGGTTGAAATATCGTGTTCCTGGAACTTCGGAAAAAGAGGCGGTGGAAAATCACAAAACACTTATCTAAAAAATAAGAATTAAATTTATAAAAAAAATTTTTATACTATTGTAATCTCCATTTATTCAGTTTCAAGAAAATAAATACATATATAGTAGAAACTATAACGGTTTGCTCGTTACAAGGCGTTTGTGGACATACATTTTTAGGGTCCCCTAATACCAAAGTCCTATCAAGACGGGCGTGTCAATAAATGATTTTTAATCCTAAAAGCCGAGTACCAACTCAAATACGAACAATTAGATATAATGGTCGTAAAATCGACCTTGTTTTTGAATATACTCGTGCATACCCTAAAAGGAGAAATCTTTAATTCTGAGAGTCTGAGAACGTCTAAAAGACCCTTAAAGGTACCAGTTCTATGATTTTGACCCCTAAAATGTACAGCGATCATCCCCGCCCACCGATGTAAGGGAGCCCTACTCCTGGTGTCATGTCATGTAAACTGGTTGACCTTGTCAGTGGCGGGTTAGGTATTTGACCAGCACGACCCTGACCAGGTATCAGCTGAAACTGAAAGCGAAACCCGATATGGACAAATTCATTTATGTAATTAAATTACCTTTTATCAGTTTATTGCCAGTTTCTCACATTTATAACTAACCGATTACAGATGTAATGTCTTTGAATACTTGATACTAGTATACACGTTTGGTTTGTCAAGTCAAAATACTGAGCCTTGACGGTTAACTTTTTTGACGCTTGACGGTTAAAATTTCTTTCATTTGACGCTTGACGGTTAAAATTAAGGCCGTTTGACAGTTGACGCTTAACCCCATTGAGACCCTCATACAGCTTCTTGTCTGATGTTACTACATTCTTGATAGTGGGTAGTTGGTCAAATGAGCAATAAATTATAAATTCTAAACATATATTTTGTGACATCTATATTTATGCAACCCTGCGCACTCAAAGTAATTCTTTATCCTACATACGTAAATTGGATATAGCAGTAACCACATGAAGATTTAATGACTATAAGTATCAGTCATAATGGGAATATTGCTATGGTTCCATGCTCCGGAATATTCATTTTTTTTTCGTCGAAAAGCCTTTCTCAAACGAAATCATATCTTTTATGCCTCCAAAACCTTACAAACTAAGTAAACCTCACATATTGACATACTGAAATGAAATTCTATTCTAAAAATTCGTAGGATTTCGCGAATGTTTCATTGATTTGCGCTGCACCAAGCGTCCATTTTCTCTGAGTATCAAATACTGACCAAATATGGTGTCAAAATTATGCTAATTAGTCTGATGATTTGGGAGCATGGAACCGTGCTACACGTTTCAAGTCCCTTGTGAGTTTCTGTAAAATATGGCACGTGACTGTGCAGTTTAATTTAGTCACAAACAAACCATTGGGCCATCATTACGCTCATAGAATAATAATCAAGATGCTAATTGATGGATTTCGACTATAACATATTTCTGAAAATGGGTAGAAAAAATAATAAGGTATAACGAGAATGTTTGTAAACTCTGTTCTTAAATTCGATTTTAAAGCTAGATAGTTCATGTGTAAGTTGAGTCATATGGTTAAGGTCTGTTGTACGGGAGGGCTCTTTTTTGTTGTAACCAGCTATAGTGAGAATCCTGAAGTCGTATTTGAGTCCTTTGTTGTATTGGCAATGTTGAACGGTTTTGTTAATCATATAAGATTCTGAGTGCTTTAATTTAAGTTTTCGTTTGCGTTTTAAATATGGTGTGACTGGCCCCAATTATTACAGCACCAATCAGCGAGGTTGTGGGACGTAAATAGCCATCGTAAATTGTCAGTCTAGAATCTAGAGGTAAAGATGCTTAATTTATTCTTCTTCAAAAATAAATAACGTATTTCGCTACTGTGTTAATTGTTGTCATAGAAGCCCACCATTTATCATTTCATTTATTTTCGTCTCCCTCACTCGCTCACTCATTCATTCATTCGTCATTCCTACCTCCCTTACAAACTAATTGATTAAAGTGATTATTGTTGTCACAAGTACTTTAACGTTTTTTGTTTTTTTGTTTGTTTTTTCTTCAGAAAATTGAATCTTCCCCATGGCCATAAATCAAGTGATTGTTGCCATAGCAACTCTTATTCTCCCAGTCTCTTGTAAGATACCGCTGTACATTGGCGGGCTCTTTCCGATGTCATCAATGAATAACGTCTGGTCGGGAGGGATTGGAATCCAACCAGCTGCAGAAATAGGCTTACGTCACGTTAATGAAGGTGGTGTATTGCGTGACTATAAACTGAAAATGCAATGGAATGACACAAAGGTACGTCATGCAAGTCACGCTACATGTAAATTAAGGCTAAGAAAAATACATACCCCGGTTTGGCCTACCTCGCAGCTGTGTTTAGGATCGTCAGCGAGGGAGACTAACCCCGGTTGTTTTATTTCTACATGTAGAGAACAAAATGTTTGCAGCCGGTTGACCAGCTTTGACACATGAGCGTTGTGACTATCAACGAGAACCCTAGACAAAATAAGCCTCTAACAAGAAATTCTTAGGTTCATTCACTCCAAGAAATTATTAGGATCATCACAAATTTTCTCAGAAATTTAATAACATAATAGCAAAATCATTTGTAACTTATCTGATGTCAAGACGGACTTTGACAATTCCTTAGCGAAGTGCAGTCCTTCAAGGCTGAGTTCCAACAAACAATGTAGCGGTCTCTACATTGGGACAAGCTAAAACCAGCTTGAACACACTCACAAAATCAGCACTCAAACGACCAACTACTAAAAACACCTTCCTACCGTTACCAACGTACTTTATTCATCTGAATCTCGTGTAATTTAGCAGCAACAAAATGACGTGCAGTAACGTATAGTGCAGTGACGTCATCTCGTCATTTTCGTCATTTTCATATATCTATATCTTAAGGTTTTTCATTCGCATCGCCATTTTTACTCCAGAAATTACTTTAGACAAATAGTAGTTGATATTGCGAAGACCACAGAAGCCATCCACATTACGTGATTCAGAATTTGTGCGTGTAAAAATTGCTCCTATCGTTAGCACACGGGAGTCTAAATAGCCTGGTTTCCCATAGTGTATACAGGTTGATTGATTAAAATCTATTAATAACGTAGTGAATACGAAAAGTCTATTTGTGCAAAAATATTTCACAAACTTATTACTGAGTTCTCAATGGTCGGTATATATATGTAATGTATATAATGTAGTGCTTATATAGCGCATTTCAATGGTCGGTATATATATGTAATGTATATAATGTAGTGCTTATATAGCGCATTTCAATGGTCGGTATACATATGTAATGTATATAATGTAGTGCTTATATAGCGCATTTCAATGGTCGGTATATATATGTAATGTATATAATGTAGTGCTTATATAGCGCATTTCAATGGTCGGTATACATATGTAATGTATATAATGTACTGCTTATATAGCGCATTTTAATGGTCGGTATACATATGTAATGTATATAATGTAGTGCTTATATAGCGCATTTCAATGGTCGGTATATATATGTAATGTATATAATGTAGTGCTTATATAGCGCATTTCAATGGTCGGTATACATATGTAATGTATATAATGTAGTGCTTATATAGCGCATTTCAATGGTCGGTATATATGTAATGTATATAATGTAGTGCTTATATAGCGCATTTCAATGGTCGGTATATATATGTAATGTATATAATGTAGTGCTTATATAGCGCATTTCAATGGTCGGTATATATGTAATGTATATAATGTAGTGCTTATATAGCGCATTTCAATGGTCGGTATACATATGTAATGTATATAATGTAGTGCTTATATAGCGCATTTCAATGGTCGGTATATATGTAATGTATATAATGTAGTGCTTATATAGCGCATTTCAATGGTCGGTATATATGTAATGTATATAATGTAGTGCTTATATAGCGCATTTCAATGGTCGGTATATATGTAATGTATATAATGTAGTGCTTATATAGCGCATTTCAATGGTCGGTATATATGTAATGTATATAATGTAGTGCTTATATAGCGCATTTCAATGGTCGGTATACATATGTAATGTATATAATGTAGTGCTTATATAGCGCATTTCAATGGTCGGTATATATATGTAATGTATATAATGTAGTGCTTATATAGCGCATTTCAATGGTCGGTATACATATGTAATGTATATAATGTAGTGCTTATATAGCGCATTTCAATGGTCGGTATATATATAATGTATATAATGTAGTGCTTATATAGCGCATTTCACCAATGTCTCATCAATGCGCTTTACAATCTCTAATATTTATAGTATGTAATCTGGTCTTACAAGCATGAAGTTGATTAGTAGTTAGTGAGTGCTAGTGAGTGTGCATTAGTGTAAGCATATGGTATTATATATTATTATCTTATATATTGCTTTAAAATCCAGCGGGTGGTTGTACTAAGCGTGGAAAACACTATCCACTGGATAAATGCTATCTCTACTGCATATAACCTTTTTTAGAATTTATCCGCTGGATAGGAATGTATCCGTTGAATAGCGCTATTAAGGCATCGTACTGAACCGGCCCCACGCTGCCCAAGGGTAACTGGGTTTCCTGTGTTGACTATAACTGAATATGAAATAATAACTTTCATTGCCTTTTTAATGCGCTGTTAACAGAGTCTCTCTCGTTTATGATTCCTGACAAGAAAAAAAAGAGAGACTCTCTTTAAAGGAATCATTGACCATTAGAGCCATAATACATTTTACATCATAGCTCTACAGATCGGTGATAGTAAAGTTTCTATACATAGCCAGGTTATTATATCCATTTGAAACATTAATACCACAACGTCTCCTCATTGGCAATGAAGGAGCAAAGGTGGCCCCAAGAACATCATTGATAAACACCTTAACCTCTGATGATGTAACTTCTACTTTGACGTGAAACCAAGCGTACCCTGGTGTAAGCTGGGAAATTGTGCAAGATGTATGATCAAAACGAGTGATTACTCCATTTATAATTCTTAATGGTTGGACAGCATTGGGGCATCCCGCATGAGTTCTAAGGTAAAAACTATCAGTGTTGTCAATGTCCTGGACGTTGAACAACAGTCCAGGGTATAGTTTATTACCATTATCAGTACGGTACGCGTAAATGTCTACGTCTATACGGTAGCTTCTTGTATCGTTGATATATGGACCTATGATTGCTCGACAAATGCCTGACATAGCAGCACCCGAAGCGTCCAGGAGAAGAACATTGGTATCAATGATTTTAAAGTCTTTGCAATCTTTGGCAGCTGAAAAAAAATCCTGCTTGTTCAGGGTTTGTTTGTTTCAGGTTTATTTGTTCGTTTGTTCGTTCATTTCTTTGTATATTTGCTTGTTTGTTTGGTTGGTTGGTTGGTTGCTTACCTTCGCAGACCGTCCCATTGCCTATATATCCTGGTTGACATGTACAGTTGAAAGATCCCTCAGTGTTCACACACTTTGAGTTCGGGCCACAATTGTGTTTCTGGGTAGCGCACTCATCAATATCTACGACACATAATTATGTTATCATTAAATCGAGAAATGTAGAAATGCTACAGCGAAGTGGCTGTTTCATTAACTCGGTGCGGATTTTCTCTCGATCAACAGTTAAAAAAATGCAAAAAACTACTTATATTGCTGCAATATATTTTTGCATGACCTGGCATGCCTCACTAATGCAGATAAATAGCCTCTTCTACGTAAAACGAGTTTCAATTTCCTTTTCAGTCCCAACACATTTACTGCCTTAATGTCAAATATTAAACTAAATAAAAGGCAGCATTCACTAACAGGTCTCTTAGTGTAGTTGAGTAGTTAGGAAGCCCCAGGGTTGGTTTGTTTGTTTGTTGGTTTGTTGGTTACCTTCGCAGACAGTCCCATTGCCTTCATATCCTGGTTGACATGTACAGTTGAAAGATCCCTCAGTGTTCACACACTTTGCTTTCGGTTCACAATTGTTTCCTGGTAGCGCACTCATCAATATCTACGACACATAATTATGTTATCATTATATCGAGAAATGTAGAAATGCACACACCGAAGTGGCTGGCTCATTAACTCGGTGCGGATTTTCTCTCTCGATCAACAGTTTAAAAAATGCAAAAACTACTTATATTGCTGCCGCAGCAAGGCGAGCCTAAGCGAGCGTAGCAAGTCAGCGTGATAATTGAGTAGTTAGGGAGCTGAAATCCAAATTTTGAGCCCTCCAGGACCTTGGTGAGTTTCTTTGAAGGATTGTATTTCGGTCATATGATCTTGAGGGATTGTATTTAAGTCCCACGAATGGGATCTTGCTACCGCAGCGAAACGAGCATGAGCGAGCGTATAAACAAGCTATAGTACAATAAAACAATCGAACACTATGAATATTCACTCGAGCACATACTACAAAGCACCCGAAGCGTCCAGGAGAAGAACATTGGTACCAATGATTTTAAAGTCTTTGCAGTCTTTGACAGCTGAAATTAAAAATCTTGCTTGTTCAGTGTTTGCTTGTTTTAGGTTTATTTATGTGTTTGTTCGTTTGTTTGTTCGTTTGTTTGTTTGTTTATTTGTCTGTCTGTCTGTCTGTCTGTCTGTCTGCCTGCCTGTCTGTCTGCCTGCCTGTCTGTCTGTCTGTCTGTCTGTCTGTCTGTCTGTCTGTCTGTCTGTCTGTCTGTCTGTCTGTCTGTCTGTCTGTCTGTCTGTCTGTCTGTCTGTCTGTCTGTCTGTCTGTCTGTCTGTCTGTCTGTCTGTCTGTCTGTCTGTCTGTCTGTCTGTCTGTCTGTCTGTCTGTCTGTCTGTCTGTCTGTCTGTCTGTCTGTCTGTCTGTCTGTCTGTCTGTCTGTCTGTCTGTCTGTCTGTCTGTCTGTCTGTCTGTCTGTCTGTCTGTCTGTCTGTCTGTCTGTCTGTCTGTCTGTCTGTCTGTCTGTCTGTCTGTCTGTCTGTCTGTCTGTCTGTCTGTCTGTCTGTCTGTCTGTCTGTCTGTCTGTCTGTCTGTCTGTCTGTCTGTCTGTCTGTCTGTCTGTCTGTCTGTCTGTCTGTCTGTCTGTCTGTCTGTCTGTCTGTCTGTCTGTCTGTCTGTCTGTCTGTCTGTCTGTCTGTCTGTCTGTCTGTCTGTCTGTCTGTCTGTCTGTCTGTCTGTCTGTTGGTTACCTTCGCAGACAGTCCCATTGCCTTTATATCCTGGTTGGCATGTACAGTTGAAAGATCCCTCAGTGTCCACACACTTTGCGTTCGGGCCACAATTGTGTTTCTGGGTAGCGCACTCACCAATATCTACGACACATAATTATGTTATCATTATATCGAGAAATGTAGAAATGCACACACCGAAGTGGCTGGCTCATTAACTCGGTGCGGATTTTCTCTCTCGATCAACAGTTTAAAAAATGCAAAAACTACTTATATTGCTGCCGCAGCAAGGCGAGCCTAAGCGAGCGTAGCAAGTCAGCGTGATAATTGAGTAGTTAGGGAGCTGAAATCAAAATTTTTAGCCCTCCAGGACCTTGGCGAGTTTCTTTGAAGGATTGTATTTCGGTCATATGATCTTGAGGGATTGTATTTAAGTCCCACGATCTTGCTACCACAGCGAAGCGAGCATGAGCGAGCGTATAAACAGATTATTTATTTATTTTTGTTTCTATTAAATAAATTTTGACTGAGAATCATTCGCAGAAACTTCTTATAGATACAACAAGGTTCATGCTTTATATTTCATTAAATATGGAAGGTCATTTGAATATGTATATTTTGCCGAATTTATAACATATCTCATTTACTTCAAGGGAATATAACTGTAAGGTCTGTTACTGGTTGGTCAAGGGAGCTTGCGACCGCAACACGCTCCCGCAACATATTTCCGGAGAATGCTTCCTCGTGTTTACCAACGATTTCAAGCGAAGAAATATGTTGCGCAACAAAACTATTGCTCCTGGGTTTTGCTACCTAATATCAAACTGGTTTAATATGAGGTAGCAGGTTCCAGGAGCAAAACTGCTGCATGAACGTGTTTCAGGAGCAAGCTCCCTCATGTGTACCAATTTTAATATGAGGGAGCAAAATGCAGTTTGTTGCGCAACATATTTTTCGCGTGAAATCGTTGGTACACACGAGGTAGCTTTGATCGGGAGCGTGTTGCGCATGTGTTGCGGGAGCAATCTCTCTCGAGTGTACCAGCCTTAAACAAAGAGAGCTTTTCTTTCAAATCCTGTGTGGTATTGTGTTTATGCCTCGGCGAATTCTTAGTTAAACTGAATGTTATCTGGCACTAAATATCAATAATTGCATGTTTCGCGCTTATTATCATGTACTTTGCTGTCTCATTCAAATTGTACCTAGTTCGCAGCCTTTTCCTTGGAATCCTTGAAGACATTTGCATTGGTGGGTTAGATTAACCAAGATACATTCGCCTCCATTTCGACATCTTGTATGTTGGAATAACTCACAAGGGGTCTGAAAATAATTTGATGAACTTAATAAACAAAACAAACTTCATGATGAAAAAGGTTTTTACTTTGAAATTGTATCCGTTACATACAGCTATTCACGAAAGGGTTGTCCCGCCGCATGAAACGACCGTATTGTCATATATATGCTTCGGTCACCTTTGAATTTAAACAAATTTTTTAATTTCTTAAATATACAAGAAGATAATTATAAAATGTACAGAGGGAATTCAGAAGCAATGATATCTTATGTTAGACGGAGACCTCCTTTCATAGTGGAAAATACTATTATTAACTAATTAATTTAAATATGGCAATTAACTTGTTTCGATTCAGTTGCATAATTTTGTTTTTACAAAGAAGTATTGGAAATACCTTACAGCTGAACAAATAGATGAGCAACTTTTATGATTAAAAAAAAGAACTGATAAGTTCTCTTAACATTGCTTTTGAAGTGCTATTTATAATATCTTTGCATGGGAAGAGAGTTCCATATTTGTTGACCACTATGCAACATAGTAAACTTTTTTTTCTCTTGAAAGTTGAAATCTCGCTACTGATGGAGACGTATATTTAACGAGTCACGTGATATTTGGAAATGACAAAACTGTATGTATTTATAGGTACAATTGAATTTAGGTAATTTATATAGATATGTATTTAGATTTTTAGGACTGAGACATGGAATTATCAAACGCAAACTTGCTGCCGGATTAAACATATATTTTCTTTGGGGTGGTGGATGTGGGATTAGTAAACAGAAAAATTTGAGAAGCAATAATTAATATTTATAAGAGGACTTGAAAGAGGTATTCAGAATTATTTTGAGCATTTCAACTTTCGATCTGGTTACGGAAAGAGTGTATTAAAAAAAAAAAGAAAAAAATCGCCAGCGCGTCGGACCTTTAGTTATTTAATAAATTATATATCATTTTAAAGCTGAATAACTGAAGAATGTGACTGTTGTTTTTATTTCGAAAGCGTAAAAAGATCGCGAGTTTTAGCGCTCCGAATGAGCGAGAGCTTTTGTTTAAAAAAGTTTACTTAAGTGTACGTTCGATCGGATTGCTTACATTCTTTTACAATATCAATAATATGCATCACATATACGTGGCTATAAAATCGTGTGAGCGATTTTCAATATCTTACTTAAACAATAAGCCCGAGTTGATTATTACATTCCAACTTTTGAGCCAAATCTGGTACTAACCGAAATAAAGATTAAAAAAAAATATCAAATATCACTCACACAATCATATAGCCACGTATGTCATGATTGGCATTGTACGAAAATAGGCGCCCAAAAGGCGCATGTGTCTACAGCCTAGCGAGAAACAGTCGTGGCTAGCAACAGTATTTTTTTTTTCAAGACTAGACGCATATCTGTGTGAACTCGGGCTTATCTTTGACCTATGTAATTTATCTGTTTGTTTCATTAAAACTAAAAAATGAAAAAAAAAAGATAAAATAAAGCTTGTCAGATGATTAAATTACGCTTTTACAATAAAGGAATCTTCTCTTTTGATGTTTGTTGCTTTTCGAAAGTTTTTCGAATATCACATTTTCTATTTCAAGTAGCCAAAAAAAATTCTTAAAATGTGTTCACATTTGAAGTGACTGTAACGATACTAAGTTTTGAGTATGTAGCACCAGCTTTCACCCATAATTATTTTCATTTAGTTTGCCTTGGACAATTCGAAAAAGAAAACAATCGCTCGTACAAGGCAAGTAGACTGAATTTCATCGAATAAAAAATGCCAATTTTACAGCTTATTTTGAAAAGTTATGGATCACGTACTACTCTGCATTTGAAAAAGTGGTAATTGGAATGGTTTTCAGGACTGATAAGAAAGTTACATGGAAATCTAAAAATGGTGAGGCTATGATTACACCTGTAACCTCTGTGAGAAACCTTGGCGTATGGTTTGACCAACATATGACGATGAATGATCATATTGGTATAAAGTTTGTAGTAAGGCATTTCACAGTTTGATTAATCTCAGACAGATAAGGAAATATTTAACTGATGATACCTGTAAGATCCTGGTACATGCTCTCGTGACGTGTCACGTAGACTACTGTAATGCCTTACTGCATGACATCCCACAACAACAACAACAACTGCAGAAAATTCTAAATGCAGCGAATAACCGTTTTGACAAACCAATCAATCCTAGATCTGAAGAATATGGATTTCAAATAATATTATGAGATATCCATTGATTTCAACTTGACTTTGAGCAAAAACATAATTTCTAAGCAAAATATATACAATTCCCTGCACAAACTTCACTGATACAAACGGCTGACAATTAAAATAATTGACTAGACTGAATCACAACATCGTGATATTTGATTCTGCTCGACTGAAGTTTTACAACAAATTAAATTATGTACGATGCAAGGGTGTCGCAAGAGTTGTGCTTCATTCACATCGTTTTTGTTTATTTCAAATTTGTAAATCATAACTAGTATATCTACGCGATCGTCGCTTTCAAGACGATGAGAAATGTGTCAGGGGTGGTGTGGGGAGATTTGTCAAAAAATCTGCATTTTGTGACTGAAGACAACGACGAAGGAAAACAGGACAAACAGCCGAAATTTAAACTCGGACCCTTTTTTTTTTTTTCGTTCGTTTTTCGGATCTATAGTTCATGCTCTAAAAGATATAAAAATAATTATTATTTTAAAAAATTACGAAATATTCTGGGCTATATTTCTTACCTTGATACGAAAATATCTGTAGTCTTGGTCACTCGTTAATTGTTTCGTTTTGTTGTCATCTGAAGAAAGCACCTCACACTTAAACAAGCCATTGCTCTCCAGTGTAGTCTTTAGATTGCCTGATTTACACCAACTTGCCTTGGCGCAAGTACCAAGACAATCCATCATATCAACTACGAGGGCTGATTGCATCATAGCTGAGTTTTGTGGATCAAGTTTGTGTTTAAAATGAAAATCAAATATTAGTTGGTCGAGACTACGCTTTTCTTCTCGAGCCATGATCAGCATCGCAAACTGTACAAAAAGTACTTGAATAAAACACGAGAAGAAAACAACCAACACATACCCAGCCATCTCTGATAACCGATGCGAACAGCTTTAAGTGGACTGAAAATAGCTGATTTTATTAGTTTCAAGCAAATATTCAATTATTTATATCAAAGACTGATTAACGTTTTGTCTGCGAAACACAAATTTGGGAGCACTTCAAATAGCTAGCAGCCTTAATTCCACGGGATACGAGATGTTTTCGTAATTGTTCCGTATCATGCATGATTAATGCTTGGGCCTCCTGTTGATTACTTTTTTCCCCTTCAGTCAAAAAACAATAGGTAATTAAGGTGCACTTCACTGACACCGTTTTATCTAATCTAAACTAAATGTAGTCACCAATAAATAGATCAGAGCTTATTTTGGTGAAAAATGTTTTCTTTCTTGGGGCATATCTGTGATAGGCCAATTTTTTTATCGGGGTGCAATTTTTTTTTATTTGGCTGGACGATATAAGTTCTTTGATTTTTACGGCATAGTTAACTAACTGTTTTGAGGTAATAAATACAATATGAGCGGGCGATCTGTATGAGAATTTACAATTCGACATTTTGAAATTAGATGTAATTTGGGGGATATTTTAAGCTAAACCGTATGCAAACCAGGCCGAAATTAGCCTGTTTTACATCCGGAATATTCTTCGATATACCAAAGAATATTCCCGATGTAACACAGGCTGGGACGAAATCTGCATCAGTATTAACAGATGCCTTCACAGTAGCGATTTTGCATTGTTTCGGTATTGTTCTAGGTTCATGAGTTTCAAATGAATTTGATTTGTTTGCCAAATATGTTTTCTGATCACAGGATATTGTTCTCAATGGATTTTCTTGATTTTTACACTTACGTTCTCGATACCACGCGACCTCCGACTCATGCAATTTGTTCCACCGAAAACTTTTTTGTGGGAAAATTTTAAGTTATCTATAACTTTATTATGTGGCATTTGCAAAATACGCAACATAAGTTGAAAGAATTTTTTTAAATTACAAAAAAAATCCACGAAAAATGAAGATAATTTTAATCGATGCTCGAAAATGTATATCCTCATACATGTCTTCAGACAAATCCCCAGCGAAATCCTCGATAAATTCCTGGAAAGACAGCTTTGTAAAGTACTACAGAAACTTCATGTCGAAAGTGTCAAACATACGCTGTCAACACATTCACGGCGGTAGACTGGACCGAGTATTGTCATGGTAACCTTCTTGGCGAGAAACGAGTTTTCGGTGGAACAAATTGAGTCGGAGGTCGCGTGTTATCGAGAACGGCTGTAGCTTTAATTTAGAAACTAAATCTGAAAAGTTAAACTTAATTATTTTCAGTTTTTTGAAGTCACTGAAAAATAGATTTTGTTATTGTCAAAGTCATTAGTCACTTCAATAGATACAATTAGATACAATGATCCTTTTTAATTAATTAAGCTAGCTATTATGATTTATGTAATTTATATAGTTTTTAAGAATTATTTCTAGTATTGCTTTCAGAATTATTCATTTTTATCGTTATATTTATTCAATTTATTGTAACGTACTGAGACGTATGTTTTTTAGGATGAATAAAGACTTTTACCTGTACATGTCCCGGCGACAAAATCTTTTACAATGAAGGGCCTCAATGTGGAAGTGCTTTTACGGTTTAGCCGTCAATTTGTTTTTCTTTAATAGCTCGCACGGCTGATTTGTTTGACGTGTGCATGACGTTTCACAATTACCAGGATCATATTCACGAATCGCAGTTTGAATTTGGGACATTTTTATTTATGCCTCACGATCAATATTCCGGTAGTTTTACGTGGAACGATTAGCTAGCCATACACATGGAAAGGCTTAAAGTTCGTGCGCACTTTTAAACGGCGAAAAGCCATCAGGACTTTCTCAAATCTTGCAAAAATAAATATTTTCACGCGATCATTCAGACAAAATGAAGAGAAATATTATAGATGAGGGTTTTGGTTGGTTGAAGCATACTTTTCGAAGACTCCTTGTGTTATTCTTATGTAAATTTCTTTCCTTTTGGCAGCGATAATTTGTTCGCGGGCACAGGTTCCAAGCGCGTTGTTGTTGTTCTAAAGTAGTCAGACCCTGAAATACAATTTAAATTATCATAATACAAGGTATGCAAAAACTGATAAAAGTACAAGTTTTGACCAGAAAAATATGTTTTTTTACATGTCTCAACCATGGTTGTCCTTCTTGTCAGTTACGCACAGACAAAATACCTAAAACGTTTGAAATATTCAATACAAGAAGTGGCTGTTTATGGGACAAAAAAAGCTTTTGAAACTTAAACTGTAATAAGTATGAAATTAGTGAGACTAGCTGATTTCTGTTGAGGATACCTTGTCAAAACTGGGCTGTCTTTGTGGCTGTGAATTTATAGAATTTGGATTAATGCTAGGATAGTAACTGACAATCGAGAGCATTAAATTTGTGGAATATTATCATTTAATGTACCATTACAGAAAAACATCTTTATTAACAATCAAACTCAGTTTGAAATCCCATTACGAGTAAATTATCTCTTTTCTCAGGGATCCAAAGGCTGGGCGGAACATTTACTTTTCGAGTTTGTTACCAGTCCTCCACGTAAGATAATGATACTCGGCGCTGGTTTTTCATGGTCTAGTGAAGTTGTGGCTGCTATGGCTGGACTGAAACCATGGAGAATCCCCCAGGTAAAACACAACGAGCACCATATGAACATATTTAATAACTCTTAAGCCCGATTTACGCGCGGAAAATGGTCCAACAAGATTTTTAAAGGCTGATTTACAATTTGTAGTATACAATTAGTCGTGAGGTTCAAAACGTTCTAAAACTAGTCGTAGGACATTCTAAAACGCGTTTCAGAGCGCGAGCGGCTAGTTTTGGAAGTTACGACAAGTCGTATACTACAAATCGCATGCGACAAATCGCACCGTGTAAATCAGCCTTAAATCGTGTTTTATTCAAACACATTTAGATAAACTGTTGCATACTCTGGACAAAAGTTGTATTTTATCATTATGTATAAGCACACAAATTCATGATAATTAATTTTTGTTGAAAAAAGAATTCGATAATTCTTATTAACAATGTTCCATGGGGAGGAGCTGGCAGGTTTCTACAGTCTTTCATAAAATTACATGGTTTTCAAAAGCGACCGTTTTCCTCTGCAGATATCATACTCATCGACATCACCAGTTCTATCTGACAAAACAATCTATCCATATTTCTACCGTACCATTCCGGATGATACGTCATTCAACATGCCGCAGATCGCCATACTGAAGACTCATAACTGGTCCAATGCCGCCATTATTTACCAGGACGAGGACATCCATCGCGCGGTAAGAATCGATTGTGAGAGACTGGTATCTAACAAAAGTAATAAGAAATGTTCAGTTATTTGAAAAGTTTTATATACAGCTAAATCGATGAGACTTAGACGTCATTGTCCGATTTCATACCGTGAGTGCCTGGGGCTAGTCTCCCTTATATAATGTAAATCAACAAAAGACCGACTGCTATGAATGACACTTTCAAACTTTATAAAATCCCAAAATGTCGTGTTGATTGCATTGAATGAAATCAAATGAGATACGAGCGTTCACATTTGCAAAGAATTAAATCAGATGAAACCTGGGCGGTTCCCACATAGTTACATTTCTTTTGCATTGGACTTCGGATGGCTTGTATCTCATTCAAATCTTACTCTATCAATCTCAAACTTTGTCATTATATGAACCTTGATGTTATTATTCAAAACATTTTGTTGATTGGGAAATTCGCCCCAGTCCTCACGGTATGAAATCGGGCAATGGCGCTTTGTAAGTGTCTGTTTTTTTTTCCTTTGTTTAGGCAGTCGAGCATCTCCAAAATTTAATGAGGACAGAAGGTGTTCATAAGATAGCAGCTGAAGGATTTCGTGACACGGTCACGGTACAAATGGCCAACTTGAAGGTAACGCAATATCACCTTTACATCTTATTATGGTGTCGGTCTATTTTAGCGAGGAGTATTTATAAAAAGTAAGATTTAAAATGGAGCTTATTTCATTTTCAGAAGAAAGACGCCAGGATAATAATTGGTAACTTCTTTGGCCTAGGAGCTCGCTTGGTTTTCTGCGAGGTATGGATGTACGAATAGATCGTTCATTTTAAACGCTCGAGGTCATTCTATTCTTGAAGATCCGCTGCGAACAGAGTTCATATCATGTCAAAACTATTTAGGAAAAAAACATTGCGTATAATTTATTTATTATGTTATTATTCTAGCCTCCTTGTATTAGTGAAAAATTATTTAGGAGCCATTGAAGCATTGTTGGCTGAGTGCGGGAACTGGATTTAAATATATGGGTCCTGAGCAAGACTTTCTTCTGTGAAGCCTCTCAGTGGCCGACCAGCAGTTGAGATCTCGTCTAGAAAACGAGAGTTCTGTGTCTTCAGTGGTACGAGTCTTGCACTAACCCAATTTCAGTCAGATTTTTTAATTAAAACTTTCTATCATACACTTGATGATATATAGCATAAATTTATGCCATCAATAAAATCGTTATACCTCACATTTCTTTGCAATTGCGGTTGTATATGTGTATTGTTGGGAAAATGGTGTAAGCTATATAATTAAAAAAAAAGGAAACTAAATAACTTTAAATTTATAACTGGAAATTTAGACTCAGTTTCAAATTCCCAAACAGGCTTTCAAGCTAGAACTATACGGCCCTCGTTACCTATGGATATTGGGTGGTTATATCGAGAAAAACTGGTGGAATGTCACGGATTCAAGGATTGATTGTACACCTGATCAACTACTGAAGGCTGCTAACCACCACCTTGCCACTCATACACTATCCAGGGCTAAGGATGACTTGGAGACGGTATCTGGAAAGGTAACTACACAGAAACCTATTTCAAAACGCGTCGACAGAGAAAAAGACGATGATCCGAAAGGAATCATGGTGTTTTACTGACAATGTACAGAAATATAAAAAACATTACTCAAAAACTCATAAATAATTCATGAGCATCTATAGTCCTATCTGTTGCCCCATTTTTTTCACATGCATGAGGTTTTATACCCATTATAAAAGCACTCTCAATTAAACTCGCAGATCGTGTTTTATGAGGTCTAAAAGTTAAACCTGATAAAACACTCCTGCTCGTGTATTAAACAGTACACAATGAACGCAAATGATTTATTATGAGTTCATAAAAAAGCGATTCTTACATATTCTTGGGTTGCATGTTACGTTATAGCCGCCATGTTGGATGACGAGGTGAAAGCATTCTTGATTCGGTTTGTTCACCCAACATGGCGGCAACAGTTTTGTACTTTATTCCTCAAGGACAGAACTTTGAGAACAACTATTTTTCTTTTATCTTTATAGACAGTAAAAGAATATTTTCACGAATACGATAGTAAAGTCTCGATATCACTGCAAGATGATCTAGCAACCTTTGCGTACGACGCGGTCTGGGCTATGGCACTGGCACTCAATCGTACTCTGACAAAAATGCCCACGGTGAGACTGGACCTACTAGAGTATGGCGAGAATGAGAGCGTCGATCTGTTGATTAAAGAACTGGACAACACAAGTTTTACTGGCGTTTCTGTAAGTCCCTCTATCGTTATTAAAGTGCGATTGTCTGGGTGACTGTAGTCTTTAGAAAGACTGTTAGGGCCTTCACAGAGGACGCCAGTTTGTTGTCGACAACTTTTTTTATAGCCTATAACTAAATAAAGTCGTCAACCAAACAACATTGTCTGTTGTACAA
This sequence comes from Diadumene lineata, assembly GCA_918843875.1. NCBI lineage: Eukaryota > Metazoa > Cnidaria > Anthozoa > Actiniaria > Diadumenidae > Diadumene > Diadumene lineata. Next base: position 1,253,451 of record OU974081.1, on the reverse strand, counting down.
GTTGTCGATTACTAAAGCCTGGTTTCCATATAATCGCTACGATCGCCACAATCGGAAAAAGTGACGAGCGATCGCAGCGATTATATGGAAACCACTAGTTCAGCGATCTGAGCGATCGTGGCCACTGTGGCGACTGTGGCGATCTCGATCGCTGGGATCGCTCGAATTCTATCTCGGCGATCGTGGCGATCGAGTTCAGCGATCGTGGCGATTGTGGCGATTATATGGAAACCAGGCTTAAGTGCGACAATTCTTTGTTCGATCACTGACAAAAAGTAGTTGACTACATTTAGTTTTCGTCTGTAGAGGTACTTAGTTTCTGTCGTTTGGATATTTTTAAGTCAAGTGATGTTGGCAGGTTGTGGTCATATGGATGTAGGCATTTCTACCTCATGTAACAAATATCAAACTTTGTGCAATCTGTTTTGGGGTTGAATAGAGTTATAACATTTTAACTTTTGTTCGCAACACTAAAATGGAAAAAAAGTTACTCAATTTTCGACTGTTTCAGTCGAAAATTTAGTAACCTTTTTTTCCATTTTAGTGTTGTGAAGCAAAGTTCAAATGTTATTACTGTAATGTTATCAAAATTTTAGATTTGGTTGTTGGAATTCTCTACTTGACATGTATTGTGGGTATTTGATGGTGATTTCTGTATATAGGGTCCTGTTGCATTCACAGACAAGAGAAACCGTGTTGGAGACACGAGAATTATGCAATTTATAGGTAACTGTACATCACGTCGCATCGTGCACCACATCGCATAACATTAGGATCACATTGTATCGCATCACATCATACCGCAAGGCATTAGGAAGGAACGAATCGGGGGATTCGCGTTGCGGTAGATCATTTTTTTAACTGTAAAATCAGTCTTTATTAAATTGGCTTTATTTTTTTTATCGAATTCTGTTCTTAATTGCACTGATTTTTTGTCCTTTACGGCTTTTTCACTTATGGTCGGTCTTTTGCCTGACATTGCATTGCGTTACATTACATTGCGTTACATTTGCATTGCATTGCATAACATTGTGTTACAATACATTGCGTTACTCTGCACGGCGTTATTACATTGGGTTACATTGCATTGCGTTACTCTGCACTGCGTTATTACATTGCGTTACATTACATTGCGTTACATTACATTGCATTACATTGTGTTACATTACATTGCGTTACATTACATTGCATTACATTGTGTTACATTACATTGCGTTACATTACATTACATTATGTTACATTACATTACATTGGGTTACATTACATTGCGTTACGTGAATTGTTTTAGGAGGTACCCAAAAGCAAGTTGGAATATACATCAATAAACTGAACACAATCAACTGGAGAGGCTATGATGACATAATATGGCCAGGTATGGTATATAACTAGCCTCCTCTTTCTTAGAAACAAAGGCTACTGGCGATGGTACAGTATTGTTTCTCACTCATACGAAAACGACTCTATAGACGACCCATCTAAAAGTGTACAGTGCGACGCACGCTACCGTAATCACCTAGAAATATTTTTTGCCGACTTTTTTACTATTTTTCAAATGCGTAATGTGTTATTTTCTAACTAACCTATCGTGGCTTGACCATCAACATGGATTTATGGGACAAATTTGGTACGTATGTGTCATAAAAATGTCGAGAAATTTGTCTAAAATCTTTCTATCTGGGTGACTACGGTGTCACGCGTCAGGGAACTGTAAGCGTAGACTAATCTATTCAGTTGCATTGAATTTAGGCAACTCACCGCCAGCAGACCGCATGAAGAAAGTCTATCAGTTGGTAACGATCTCACTACCTCTTTACATATTCATGATTGTCGTCTCATCAATCTGTATTATCGCGACTCTGTTCTTTCTATGGTTTAACACTAAACATCGTGGTATACGATTTATCAAGATGTCAAGCCCTAATCTCAATAATGTGATTATTCTCGGCTGTATTATCAACTACATGTCTGTGGTGGTCTTTGGACTAGACGGGGGACTGGTGAACAGTGATTATGACGTCATATGTGCAGTAAGTACAATAGTCCAGTTCCATGTTCTTCGTTGCTCAGGCTAAGCCTCGATAGTATGTGAAATATTATTTTGTACGAAGTACATCCCGTGGGAATGAACCCATCCAAAAACAATATAAATACCAATTAATGACTTTGTTTCGACTCTTTTGTTAATTCACCTACAATTGAGGCATATCGGCCTTAGCACTGAAGAACTTGAAACTGATCTATTGGAAACAAAGATAAAGTATGAAATATAAATACCAACAGGAACGGAGATACTTCCTAGCACGTCAAGGCAAAGGTCTTTTTCTCTTCCCACGTTTCGTTTGAAAGTAGTTTGAAACTTAGAACTTAAAATTGCACGAAACTTCAAGGATTCAGTTTCAAGACTTCTCGGCATCCTTTTTGTTTTCGAGAACTTTTCAACTGAGGATTTCTGATCAAGCCAAGTAGCATAAACATTGTTTGAATATTAAATCATGGTCATATTGTCAAAAATACAAAACAATAAACTTCAGTTACCGCTAGCTAGTGTCCATCGCAGGTAGACTTGCTTTCTTCGATAAAGATTCCTTTCAGTAAATGCTTTAGTTAGACTGTTAGGGACTAAGAAGGTCCAGCTTCGATTCTCTTAAAACCCGCAACCGTGACTCGTGACAGCAACATTTGAAGAAAAGGCGTTGCTACTCGTGAAATCCGGTGGTTTTTAACACTATTTTATGTACTGATTTTATGCAGAGTCGTGTGTGGGTTCTATCCCTTGGTTTCTGCCTGGCCTATGGCGCGATGTTCTCCAAGACATGGAGAGTTCATACAATATTCACCAACAGAAAACTAAAAGGAAAGGTATTTCATCATCCCTATAATAAATGCCTATTGTAAATTTTCCTGTCTTTGGCAAATTTTTAAATCAAATAAAACTAGCTACAAGGCAGAGTTAAGAATAAATACAAGGAAAAAACAACAACAACAAAACAAAGCATGTAGCAAAATAAGCAAGATTAATTTCAGATAATTAACGATTTTCATTATGGCGTCATTTTACTACGATTACCAGTATTCTCAACTAATTAGCCACAAGCACTATGACGTCACATGTAAACAAATCTATTGTTTTAATGCTAAGAATCATGGGCAAAAGAGGGGATTCAACATCTTAAAATCAACGAAAAATAGGGTAAAAGTTCACTTATAATATTGGAACAAATTAAAAGTATAAGTACAATGCCAAATGTATTAAAGGAAAAATATTTTGCCAGAACTAGATGCATTTTTATTTATGTAAACAAGGCATGACGTCATAGTGCTTGACGGCAATTTTCTTTCTTATTCCATTTTTTAATCACTGTGGATCAGTAGCAATAATTGCGATACAAAAGAAAGTCGGCAAAGCATAGTATCTGGAAGTGGTAATATTCTACTCGCCTATTTCTGATGTCAATGTAATATCCGTTATGTATCCTATGTTTTCTAGATTTTGAAAGATTATCAATTGTTTATTGTACCATTGGTTATTCCAATTTAGAATGTCTGTAATATACTCTATGTATCTTGTTTTCTAGATCGTGAAAGACCATCACTTATTTGCTGTAGTGTTTATACTAGTTCTCGTAGATGTTGGATATCTAACGACATGGCAAATACTAGATCCATTGAGAAGAAAACTAGACATCTCACATACAGAGGTATGTACCTTTAATTCTGAGAAAGATAGGAGAAAGGAGGAAGGAGGACCAAAAGACAATGTGCACAATAGTTATTAATTCCATACATTGCTGCACAAATCATAGCCTGTGTACATCCGTTCTCACCCCACCCCTCCCCACCACCTACGGGGAAACGGATGTATACAGGCTACACAAACCATAACCATCAGTCGCCCATGAGGCCTGGGACCTACCCCGGGACCTCGAGTCGTCTAAAATCGCGCAAAATTGCCTACTAGTAGTAAAATCGTTCAAACTTGCCTACAGTTATACAAAATTGCCTGACTTGAATTCACCTCAAATTGACAGTAAGACAGGGTACCAAATATGGATTGGCATTTTAATTCTCTATCAATATGTGAGATCGCACTCAAATAGTACTGAAAATGTTGTTCATGAGTCGCATGTAATCGCATAAATTTGCCTAAAATCGTGTTTAATTTTGAGAGCTTTTTGGAAATTTTGCTAAAATCGCCTACAATTGTCTTTATTTGCCCAAAATTTTGGCGACGTCAGGTCTCTGAGTAGGCCTCCAGTGGACCTTTTATATTATTTTTGTGTTTCAGACCAAGAACCTTGATATAGAGCTTGTTAGTCAGCTAGAATACTGTGAATCGCAACAGACATATCGCTGGCTGGGAATACTGTTTGCCTATAAAGGTCTGCAGTTGTTATTTGGTGCTTTCTTGGCCTGGGAGACACGGAAAGTCACAATAACAGCGTTGAATGACTCCAAGTAAGTCAAGCTAAGAAACTAGTTTTGAAGTCCCATGTCAGTGCCGAAATGAGATGATGCCAAAAACACAATATTTTTTTATTGAAAATAATCAAAAAATATTTATCATATATATATAGCTCAAATAACATCCTGGGACAGGTGAATATCAGTTAACGGAGCATAGCATATTTCTAAGGTTGTAACGATTCTATTTTTTGTTTTGTTTCAAAGCCGCCGTAGAACTCGGATGGGAATTTCAACTCTATTGATGGTTTTCAATCATTCCCAGGAGAGCGAGTGGAACAAAAGGGTCCACCAGTCACGGTGATGGTTTTCAACCATTCCCAGCAGAGTGAGTGGAACAAAAGGGTCCACCAGTCACGGTGATGGGTTTCTTTTGAAAAGTCCACCAGCATGGCTGCCATGTCTTTTGTTTAAATTGTCTCCTGGGAATGGTTGAAAACCATCTACAGTATTTGATTTCGGTGAAAACAAAAAAATAATAAACCAGATATTTAAATCGAATTTTCGTAATTAGTTAACTAAAGTTTCTTTTGGACCAATTACGATTTTTTTTTACATCTGGGACAACTTGTGCTTGCTTCACAAGTCACGACCAGCCTTTAGTAAAAGAGAAGAATTATCACATTATGCCATTGTCATAATAACATCTTCTTTGCTACTTCAAGGTATATAGGGTTTTCGGTGTACAACGTGTTTGTGCTCTGTGTGGTTGGAGTACCCATGTCATTGGCTCTAAGACATCAACCCGATGCCTCATTTGCTATCGTATCAACTATCATTATATTCGCTACATCGTTAACTATTGGATTTGTATTTGTACCAAAGGTAAGGGGCAGATGACCGACGCAGACAGACAGAAAGACAGACAAAAAACTCGGACGCAGACAGACAGACAAAAAACTCGAACGCAGACAGACAGACAGAAAGAAAGACAGACAATAAAACTCGGGCAAACTGAAGACATCGCCTGCACTCTAGTATTTTTTTTCCTTCTTCTCTTGATACTTGAGCAACACAATAATCCACTAGGATTGCAAATGACGATTTACATTATGGTCGCATTTTACTACACCTACTAGCATTCTTTGCAAATTCATTTTCATAATCAAATTCTTAATCCCTGTGAAATTAGCATGTAACAATTTGAGCTAATTGCGATACAAAAAAGAAATAACAATTATTCTGGTAGTGGTCTATTCCACGTCATCACGCAAATCGCCCATTATTGGCGTCACTATGGAAACGGGTGTGAATGAGACCATTATCTCAAACACTACACCTACAACAGTAACGAACTGTTCTCGTTTTATACAATAGGTTACTGAGCTTCGCAAAATGATGACAGTTGGGGGAATGATGAACAGTGTGGAAAGAACTTTTACAGTAGAGAGTCTAGCAAACAATCATCATTTATCAACGGTGAACAGCCAGACTTATAAAGAGTTACAAGAATGTAAAGCACAGCTGGCACAGGTTTGTTCTGTTTGTTAGCCTTATTCAGCGGCGGATCCATGATTTATTTATTTATTTATTTTTATTTATTTATTTATTTACTTACTTACTTACTTACTTACTTACTTACTTACTTACTTACTTACTTACTTACTTACTTACTTATTTATTTATTTATTTATAACCTTTGCCAGCACATCTGGCAGGAGTGACCTCACAAAACTATAGGGTTCCAGTTACGAGACTCCTTGACATAAAAAAAAATAGAGAGAAAAAATTTACAAATCGAGTAGGACAAACGTTTACATATAAGGTAGATTACAAGAACAGAACAAAACGGGCAAACTGAAAACAGTGAGGGGGTACACCATCTTCAGGAGGGGTTGCACTACCCAGTAAAGCATGAAATACGGCGAGGATATTTGAAAAAAAAAAATAACACGAGAATTCAAAACAGGAACTTGAAATCCAGTCCTTTCCGGGTGTGTACACGCTCTGCACTCCTCCCCTGCATCTCCACCACTGATTATGTCTGTTTGTTTTAGGTTGTTTATTTATTAGCTTGTTTTTCTGTTTGATAAAATGACTTGTTTTGGCCGGTTACTTTTTATTAGGCTATTCTCTCAAAAAGTATTTAAAAACTATTGAACAATGCAACAACAACAAAAAACTGGTGTATTTAAATGTATTATTTTTTGTTGTTGTTGTTTTTAATTTTGTAATTGCTGTTGCTTTGCAGAGAGACGAAGAAATCAAGGAACTGCGAAAACGAATACACAACCTTGAAGAATCAGAATCCAGCCAAGAGGATCATGGAATCGATGTCAAACCACCTACCCCACCCGACTCCTCCATAAGCATTAATGTTACTCAGTACGCATGATAATTCGCATCACACTTTGCGTGCACGTCAAATAACTTTTGTATGAAAAAAAAAAAAAAAGAAAAAGCGGAAAAAAAAAGCATTGTAGTGTCGGTAGTTTCTCAAGATGGAGGCTATTTTAATAGTATGCACAGTGTATTCTTTTCGCTCGCTATGTAATTGCTTATTTTAATTTGCGAGCATCGATCTGAATGAACTACAGGTAGCTCAAGCTTATTGCTTGCCAATAAGCATACAAATAAATAATAAATAACTTGGGCTGCATATACGGTTGTTATTGAAATACTTCGCGATTTTGTAAAGTGTCTAATAAAATTTCTTATTTAATAAATAAATAGATTTACATATGAACTTTAACGTTACCTATTTAATTCGTTTCTTCGATTAGGAAAGAAAAGGAAAAAAAGAAGAGAGAATAGGAGAGAGAAAAGAGGAAAGAAAAGAGTCTATTCTAAAAGTTATCTTCACTGTACCAATGGAGTTGCATCTTTCTCTTTACATTCAGTTAGTGCTCGGGATTCGTGCGTAAATACACTGAAGTGCACACCCTAAATATGTTAAAACAAAAACGTTAAAACATAAATTTCCAAAAAAAAAAAGTGTTAGGAAGCCTATTCTGGCACGTTTTTGCCCTACTTCGCGTAGATGCGGTGAAATTCACACCCTAAATGTGTTAAAAAATGTACAAATATGCGTCTTTTTGGAAGGCATGAAGAGAATACAATGCATCCAATGCTTATATACCTGACTAGACGAAGCTCTAACGAATGCTGTATTAGCTGTGACTGTTACTGCTTTTAAATTGTCTCCAGTACCGAATATGACCTAAACAAAAACAAAAAATAGTTACGTTCTTTTGTTGAAAAGTAAATGATTGTCTCAAGTATCGAATATGACCTAAACAAACAAACAAACAAACAAACAAACAAACAAACAAACAAACAAACAAACAAACGAACAAACGAACAAACGAACAAACAAACAAACAAACAAACAAACAAACAAACTAGCAAACTAGCAAACAAACAAACAAACAAACAAACAAACAAACTAGCAAACAAACAAACAAACAAACAAACAATGAAACAAAAAACAAACCCATAGACAACCTACTTTTGATTGCTGTTTTATACTTGCACTGTCTGTCAAAGCCAATGCTCTGTCTGATGGATCGTCAGCGACACGTTGAACTCGAGCAAGAAGATTTCTGAATTAAACAGGCATAAACTGATTCAGTGGTCAGTGTTTTCATCTGTTCTTGGAAGAATACTGATTTATCGACTGTCTTGTGCGCAGATTGATTTATCGTAACTGATGGATTAAGTTTGATCGATCAATGGTTGATTGATTGTTTGATGGATTGATTGATCAATGGATTGATTGATGGATTGACTGACAGACTGGTTAATTGATTTATTGATAGATTGATTGAAGGATTGATTGATGGAATGATTGATGAATTGATTGATTGATGAAATGAATGATGGATTGACGGACAGACTATTTAATTGATTGATTGATTGATTGATTGATTGGTTGATTACTTAATTATTTTATTGTTGATTTATTGATTGAGCGGCGATTGTTTTTAAGATTTTACCTCGCTCTTTTTTTCTCTTCTGCCCCTCCAATTACATGCACTAACTTCTCAAATCGACCAACAGCAGATTCACAGGCAATCAGCTCTTTACCTGCATCACGGAATAGCAAACAAAATTGTCAACTTATAGCTCATTCTTCCAAACCCAGGAAGGTACTGAATTTATCGTGACGATTTACTTTTTTAACTTGAAAAATCTAATAGGTGCCAGATCGGGTGCTTTATTTGAGTAAATTCAGTAAGCCCAGCTTTCAAAACAGTCTTCATTGGGGTTCCTGTGGTGAGCAGAAGGCAGAAAAGGGAAGCACTCCTTCGTAGACTCTTCCTCAGTCTCTCGCTCCGTCGCTACGCTCTCCGCATAGAGACTGTTACACTAGAATCTCGCAAAGGATTATAGGTCCCACAAAGGTGGGACCCGGGATGCTTTGCGAAACATTAGTAACAAGTTTGAACAAGAACACATAGAACAAAAACACAGACCGGGGCAGGGTCCCACGGGCTACTGTAGAAGCCGCCAAAGTCAAAATTCCTTTGATTTCAGTCGTGTAAGCTCGAATTACGATTCAATTAACACATTTCACGAAATATTAAGCTCAATATGTACAGGCATTTTATTCACAACCAATAGTTAAATAAAGATTGATTCCGATACGTTTTACATACGTGTTTTACAAGTGATCGGGTTCGAAGTTTGCACTCCATTTGTAAGCAAAGTTTGGAGCTCTAAAAGTCCAAGAAACAGACTTTACAGGACAAAAAATACTTCCTGAGAATCTCAATAAATACCATGCATGTTCATTTGTAAGCCAAGAAGCTATAATTTAAAAAATGAACCAAAAAATGACCGTTATACTGCCAGCGACAATCGTTGAATTCCACTGCTCAACGTTTATATATTGTTTATAAATTTTGTGATTTGGATACGACCAATAGGAATTCAGCTACGAATCAGATTCTAACGGCCAATCAAAGACTCGCTACTATTCTGGTGTAACAGTCTCTATGCGGAGAGCGTAGCGACGGAGCGAGAGACTGAGGAAGAGTCTAGAGTCTACACTCCTTCGTAGACTCTTCCTCAGTCTCTCGCTCCGTCGCTACGCTCTCCGCATAGAGACTGTTACACTAGAATCTCGCAAAGGATTATAGGTCCCAGAAATGTGGGACCCGGGATGCTTTGCGAAACATTAGTAATAAGTTTGAACAAGAACACATAGAACAAAAACACAGACCGGGGCAGAGTCCCACGGGCTACTGTAGAAGCCACCAAAGTCAAAATTCCTTTGATTTCAGTCGTGTAAGCTCGAATTACGATTCAATCAACACATTTCACGAAATATTAAGCTCAATATGTACAGGCATTTTATTCACAACCAATAGTTAAATAAAGATTGATTTCGATACGTTTTACCTACGTGTTTTACTGACAAGTGATCGGGTTCGAAGTTTGCGCTCCATTTGTAAGCAAAGTTTGGAGCTCTAAAAGTCCAAGAAACAGACTTTACAGGACAAAAAATACTTCCTGAGAATCTCAATAAATACCATGCATGTTCATTTGTAAGCCAAGAAGCTATAATTTAAAAAATGAACCAAAAAATGACCGTTATACTGCCAGCGACAATCGTTGAATTCCACTGGTTCGAGAGGAGGCTACGTTGTCATTGTTTATAAATTTTGTGATTTGCATACGACCGATAGGAATTCAGCTACGAATCAGATTCTAACGGCCAATCAAAGACTCGCTACTATTCTGGTGTAACAGTCTCTATGCGGAGAGCGTAGCGACGGAGCGAGAGACTGAGGAAGAGTCTACACTCCTTCGTAGATACATACCAAAGGAGGCCCACAACAGATAGAGGAAGCCCAAAGATGCTACAAACAGAGAATGCTAAGGTGGAAGCTGGCTATTCCAATTTACAATGATTCCGATTGACAGGTTAGCTTAGTTGGGAGAGCGCTGGCCGTTAACTGGGAGGCTGCCAGTTCAAACCCTCAGCCGGACCATCACTCAGGGTATTTAAATAATTGAGAATGTTCTTCGATTTATAATTGTAAGGGTTTGCATTTTCTCGGATAAGGACGATAAACTGGAGGTCCCATCTCGCCACACTACACATTAACCATTAATGGGGGGACGTAAAAGTAGGCCGCAGGTAACAACCATCCTCGTTGATAGGCCTACACTAATACATACTAATTACTAATCAAACTCATGCTTGTAAAACCGAATTACATACAATAAATAATAGGAAAATATTGTAAAGCTCATTGAAACTTTGAAATGCACTATATAAGCACCTACATAACATTACATTTTTTTATTTCAATACTTTGTTGGTTTTGCTGTATTTCAACATAATTTTCTCTTTGAATTGAGAATAGAACTTGTCATGACTTACTCAAGGTATGAAATGATTGACGCATGTGTTGTGCTATCTCATGGAATCTCCCTGACTACAGTCATGTGATAAAATGTACAATGTATGACATTCCACAAACTAAGAGATCAATATCCTCACATCCCTATTAAAAGCAAATATCAATGTCTCATGTCATACCTTGTAAAAAGTTATTAATTTTTGGTAGCACTGGATCATGCCGTTCTTGTTCAGCTTGCAAGTTTATAATGCCATCCTACAGAATGATAACAAGTGAAATTTAACTGGAATTCCAAGCTGGTTTGAAATGCATTAAGCAATAGAAATTATTGATTGAACAAAGCTAATACAGCAAAGAAGTTTCAAGTCTCAGGTTCAAGTTGGATGCTTTAGACCGGGCCTCTGGAAAAGTGCGAGGGTGGGATCCTGCACTTTTGGGAAAAAATCACACTTTTTCGCACTTTTGGGCAAAAATCGCACCTTATTCACACAAAAAATTGCACTTTTTTCGATTTTTCCCCGCACTTTTTGAGATGCCCTGTTTAGATGACAGTAAAATAATCCCAAACATTTTAAAAGTTATATAGTTAGATTGACCAATCAAATATAAGACAGTATATACTATAATTACTGTTTAGAATCAGGTTGACTAATAAAATCCCTTCAGTAATGTACCTTAAATATAAATGCAGCTCCTCCATTGGTTACATTAGAGACGTATGCCACCATTGAGGAAACATCAAGGTTCACACGGGTTCTGATTTGAAAAGCAGTAAACATTTAGAAAATCGGCAGATGGATTGTTTTGCCTGTCTTAATTTGTGTAATTACACAAGTGAGACCAATATCGTGATATGATAAGTTGGATTAAAATGATCATCATGGCAATGGCAAATTAATCAGAATGTTTTCAGATGTTTTTATTTTTCATAGTACTTTTACAGAGGTCTATAATTTTTTCCACAGGTTTTTTTCTGTGGACATAATATTGTCCCAAGCATCAATTTGTTGCACACATTTTTCACAGATTCTTCAACAGCTATGTATTGAATGATGATGATAATGAAAATGCTTAAAGCAAAATAAAGATTTTTCTTTCATGCATGGGTTGGAATAGTTTATCCAGATTTTCAGTGAATCAAACTCTGAAGTATTCAAAGATGTAAACTCTACCTCACTTTCCCCCTTCTCTGACAAAAATGCTTCTTTTATGGTATAAAATTAGGCTACCACAAACTACATGAGGATGATGATTGTAGCATTCCACTGTAAAGGCCGCAAGGCCTGATGGATAGGACATGTGCGAGAGCGAAAGGAGGGAGGTGTGAAGTTGGTTAGCAAGGAATTTGATAAACATTTAAGATTGTTAACAATGAAATCGTACAATGACGATAATAATATTATGACAAAAAGGTTCAACATAACAGCCTGCCAGTGTCCAAGTGACAGGCAACATGGGATATATTTAGCAGTCCAATTAAATAGTCATGGAATTAAGCACAAAAAAAAACACATAAAATAGCAGGTGAAAATTTTGGTCCACATGTCAAAAAAGAGAACAGACAAAAAGCCTGACAAATTTGTTTCCCTATTTCGATAGAGTCCTGAGAATGATGCCAGAGTTATCTAGTACATACATGTGAGGTTGTTGCTGCACTATTTCTGGTAGCTCCATTTGTGCTGAGAGGGTACTTGACTGATCAGGGTCAGCAACTACTTCACCTTGGACTCTAACTCCCATTTCTGTCAAAGTTTCTTACACAGTTCAAATTAAGCTGCAGTTAGCATATTACTCTAAACAACAAAATCACGGAAACACTGAAGTCATCAAGGCAAAGATCAGAATGAAGGGAAAGAGGAAGAATGGCAAATTCGGAGGAAGCTAAGAATAAACAGAAAAAATAATGGAACAGATAGAGAAGAAAGTGAAAATTGAATGCAAGAAGGGATGGTAAAAAAGCAGAGGATACTGATAATGTAGATCAGATAGGAGGAAGGACAGAAGGAAGGATGGAAGGAAGGACGGAAGGAAGAAAGGAAGGAAGGAAGGAAGGAAGGAAGGAAGGAAGGAAGGAAGGAAGGAAGGAAGGAAGGAAGGAAGGAAGATTTCAAGGAATAGGGGACAAAAAAATAAGAACCAAATTATTCAAAAAAGCATTAAAAAAGACTTGAGAAAAGCAAAAAGGACAGACATCTACAGGTGACCTACTTGCAATACCCTGTGTAACACCATTGCAGAATTGAAATACCACTAAAGGATTTTGGAAGTGTATTGGATGGTTCTTACTGCATTCAATAAAATCCTGTGCAGACAATACAAGAAGGCATGATGTCAAGCCCCTGTTTGATTGCATAACAATGAGAAAATCAGATGGAAAGAGAAGATTTTAATATGTAGTATTTATAAATTGAGAATGAGTGTTTTATCTGCAGAATCTGATATAGAAACAAGGCAAAGCCACATATCCTTAGCCGAATAGAACACAAATTGGAAAATTATAAATTGCTTCTAAAACTCCAAACATAATTTGATATTTTTCCATCAAAAACTCGAGAATATTTAAATTTTATTGGGGGCTAAGTTGATGTATGAACTTAGCTAGGCATATAATTTTATATCTTTTCAGTAGGTGTTATTAGATTGAACTCCTCATGGGTGTTGATTTGTATTGAAAATCACTCATTAACTATTTGCAAGTTTTAGAATATTAAATTGTTATTATTATATAGAACAAGGTTGAAAATAGTCTTGGGAGATAACGGAAGATGATACAAGGAAATATGGAATTGTAGTACGTACCTTAGCTTGATCTATTAGATTTCTTTCACCAAATTCACCCTGCCCTAATAGCAAAAATACTTTAATAATGTATTACCTTATACTAATATTGGTGACAATTACACCATTCATTGACATATTTTCTCACTACTCATCAATATGGTCAAATATGTTTTTTTCTCGCTTTGATTAATTATTTTTTTCTTTCTAAATATAGTTTCTAAGCAGCCCAAAAATTATTATTTTTTATTGAATGTGGTAAATAAGAAATAAAATCCAATAAAAATGATATCCTTAGTTCTATATTATTCTACCAAATCCCACAATCATGTCACTGAAAATAATGCTGCAGTAAATTTACAGAGTGATGGAATCAACCATCACCTTGCCATATTCTATGCAATGCTTGTGGATTCCTTGCAATGACCTTAGTCCACATTAAACCACCATTACCAACCACATCGACTATACAAGCAATACTCTCTTCAACTCCGTCATCACTGGCACTATGGTGATGAAATACTGACAATACAGAGGTGACTCTATCTGTTTGTTCTACTGCTTGAATGATGCCATTAAGGTGGGAGAGATTAGTACACTGTACGTGACTGGGTTTGATTGGCACTTCTCTTCTTTTGAGCTGGCGAAAGACAAATATATCAAGACTGTGTGGCTGAAGCCAAATTATTAGTGAAAATTAAGATGATCATTAAATATTAGAACCTAACAGACAAGCTCAGTAGGTGAATTGAATGTCTACTTATGAATCATGAATGAATAAATGAATGGATGGATGGATGGATGGATGAATGATTGAGTAATAGCATAAATGAATGAATGAATGAACAAATTGTAGAATCGATCCGAATCATGAATTGGTGCAGGTGGTAGCGTATGGTGTAATTCCCAAGTCTCCAAAAATGGAAATTACATGCGAAATGTTCCCATTTAGTAGGAAAAATATGGGTACATTTGAACCCAATATTGGATTTGGTATCACTTTCCCAACCATGATAATAAACCCAAAATAACCCAATTGTGGGAATCTCATTTTTTTATGTTTAATTAATTTGTATAATTCTCTTTATAATACACTATTTGTTTTGCCTGCATAGAACTTATTAACAAGTTCCATCTTAACTTACTGAAGTTAGAAAACCCAGTTCTGCTTTGATTTTCTTGCACAACTTTTGGTTCCCTTCAACATGTGATTCACCGACATTTTCGCATCTTTTGAGCAGATTTTCAGCTAATTTGAGCCTTTCATCCAGCATAACAAACAATTCTTTCTCTTCTGTCATTTTCTGAATCCATATGGTTCCAACTAGTTGCAATAAAAGCGTGGAAATATTAGTAGCAATTTCAGAGCAATGTGCTCGTATGCTGGTGCAACTTTCGTGCAACTTTTAACTCTGCTAAAGATCGTAGGCCTGGGACGAGTTTTGAAATGGTTCACTTTTTCATTTTTTTCGTTAAATTAGACTCTTTTTGTAATGGTTGTTTTTAGGTCTAAAAAGAAAATATCACGTTTTCTTAATAAATCATGTATATCGATTTAGTTTTGATAATCAAACAGAGAATCTAAAAGCTAAGATTTGTTCCTGTTGTTGGAGTTCCTGTGGAAGTGTTGACATCACCAGTCCTCCTCGTCGAAAACTGTAGCAATTTTGACATATCGCGATTGATATTGGGCATCGAGTTCTGAGAAATTGAAAAACTCACTTTCAGCGTCATTGGATATTTACCGTCGTTATTTTAAGTTATCGCTTCGTTTTCTAATCAGGAAAACCACTCAAGCCTTTGTTGTCGTTGTTTTTTAATCTCGAAATCATTTGTGTGTAAAATATTTCGATGGATAGCGAGCGTCTAATAATTACAAACCTTGTACGAACCATTGAGCAATTAAAATCGTTGCAGATGGACGATCCCGTTGACCTTCTAATGCTTGCTGCGGGAGAAGAAGGCCTCGATGTCCGATTTGACAATCTTGAAAAGTATAATTGGATGCAAACGTTCATCTACTCAGTAGAGGTTGGTAAGTTGTTCAGGAGTCAGAGTGTTGTTGGTTACGGGCCAACAAAGAAAGATGCCAAACGAAATTCAGCACAGGAAGCTATCTTGGAGTTGACACAAAGACTGAATGACTTATCGGCATCTTCTCCTGTCAATTTTCGAGTAAGTGGAACTCTAAATAATATTGTACCATGTTCATAATCAACATCATTTCCATTACAATCATGACTGTCACATTCATCAGCATTATTTCAATCACCACTCGCATAAACATCACCACCATCAGCATCATTATTGATTAACATCATTCATCACAACCATGGTGGTTTATCTCCAGTGTAATATAATTTATGCTGCACAAGTGAGGTCACAATGGTGAGTTGTTTACGAAAGACAATACTCCTTTTGTTTCTGCGTTATTGTGACCTCACTTGTGAGCATAAATTATATTACACCAGAGATAAACCACCATGGTCATCAACATTACTCATCATCATCATCATCAAATTTATCACAATCATTATTTCTATCAACATTATCAGGTCATAATTATCATCATCATATCAATCATCATCAAAATAACATTATAAATAATGTATTTGTATTTACTGATGATGGTGATCAGTTTCACTGAAACATGTCTAAATCAAGGTTAAAGTCTGTGGCCATTACTGTAAGACTCTTAGTATGACTGTTACTAACACAGACCATTTATTGGAATAAATGTCATTATAAAATGTTACTGACATTATCGCAATGTTTACATACATGTAATCAGTATAATGATTTGATATTTATGTAGCACATGGTTCATACGGCTCTTGTGCACTAGCTTATAAGTATCAACTTTTAATAGCACATTTGTTCAGGATTTAGTAACTATTTTAATACATCATCATTGGAAGAATATTGAGTATGAATATATTTCAATATGATCATTTTGAATTCTTTTGCAGTCAAGTAGCTATAGAGATCATAGCGATAGCATAGGTGACAATGATAGTGATGATGATGTTGAATTATTAGCATCATCTCCATCACCAAGTACTAGTACCAGATCACACTCAAGACAGAATACAAACAGTCAAAGAGAAGTAAGTTCTTTGATAACATTTAGTTATGTCCAAGTTAGTATTCTATTGGTCCAAGCTTATGGGTCTCAAACCCATCTTCAGGGAAAAAACTGATTTTCATTATATTCAAATCTTGAGATCATAAAAATCAGGTTGCACGAGCTAAAATATGTTGCAATATATGCGCAAACGTATGATAAGGTAAGACAATATTTAGATATAAAATAAACAAATGATATGTAATAATACTAATAAAAATAAAATAAATTTAAAATAAATAAATGCTAGTAATGAGAAGCTGCTCTTTTGTATGTAGCTTAAAATGTTTACCAACCTACACTTCAAACTAGAATTCGCAATGGTAGGGATAAAATTCAAAAATGGATCCTATTGTAAAACAGAACTAAAACGAAGCCCAAACAATGCACACACTGAGCAGGCTAATTTCCTCTGGCTTTTTGATGGCGGCACTGTAAGTTTGAGTCCCACAGAAACATTTTTCATCATTTTCATCCCAAAAGATAGAAGCATTAGGTCCAATATGCTTTAAACCATGTCTTTATAATTTCAAAACTATAATCAATTAAATATCTGATCTGTTCTGCTAGTTAAAAAGTAGATGGTTGGACAGTCTTGACTACAACAAAGAAACTCCAGTTTTGGTTGGTCTAAGGAGCTTTAAGAGAAATACAAGTCCCCATGATTTTCCTTCAAGTCCTACAAGTAGCAATCCTATTGGTGAGCTAAAGGAATTAGCAGATACTTATCAATGGAAACAGCCCGAGTATTTTGAGGTAGACGAATATGGAGAAGATCACAGGAAAACCTTTGTTTTTCAGTGTTTGGTAAGTAGAAATTATTAGCAAATTATTAGTAACTATAATTGAAAAGTACACAACACTAATGTTTGAATTATTATCATCAGAGTACCTAGGAAGTATTTGTAATAAATATGTAATATATTATTCTATTCAATTCATATACCAGGTAGTTTAGATTATTTTTCAAAAAACCCAGAATATACAGCTGCCAGGTCCAATAACACAAAAGAAATTCAAAAGAAAATGAGTACAGTAGTCGGTCTAATAAAGTGCAGAGTTTTGAAACAACAACTAATAATTTTCTTTTTCACTATGACATAACCTTTTGTCTATGTATTGACAGATAGAGGATAAAATCATCAAACTATCAGTCATGATAGTTAATTAGGGCAATTCAATATACCATTTATATTTTTGCCATCATTTCTTATTGCAGTCTAATGAAATAAAATGACAAAAACATTGAAGATGTAACAAATCAATGGTGTAACTCATTTTATTTAACCAGGTGACAATATAATCTATATTTAGTATTTAAACAGTTTATATACATTTTATGAACTTGTCTAGTAATGAATGGACTGCATTTACAGTCTGTATTACTTATATAAATAAAAATAATTACATCTGAGTTTAAAATTTCAAAAACGATGTAAATGAAAGCCACCTCTGTCCTCCAAAAATGAAAGAAATCTACTAATATAATTTACAATTAAACAACTAAAACAAAAAATTAAACTCTTTACAGGCTTGGCAACTTTGAATAAAGTAAGCTCAAAAAGTATCAAAATAAACACAGTAAAACTGACTTTTCTTTAGCAAAATGCATGAATGTATGAGAGATGGTAAAAATAATAATCTGTTTGAAACAGGATCTTACACAGTTATAACAGCAAGGCATTGTTATTATATTACACAAAAAAAATAGTGATTCCCAAAATGGGTTTATTTTCATTGGGTTATGGTTGGGAAAATGCTACAAATTCCAACATGGTTCAAATTTGGGATTACCAAAATGGGTTTATTTTGGGTTATTGTTGGGAAAGTGCTACAAAAACAAAAACAAAAAACCATTATGGGAATCACAATTTTTTTCCTGTGTTTACAAATTTGAAGTTATCATTAGAATGTTGGACAGTTACTATGAGTTGACAGAATACTAGTTTTGTACAATATACTACTAGTTGATGTTAGCATTGCTGGCTTACTATCAATATATCTGTCAAGATTGTTACAAGTCCTCCCAAGTCCTTACAAGTGAAAAACTGCAGTCATCATAATTAAATCCAAAGCAAAATTCAGAGGTTTTCCTCTCAAGCAAAAAACTGCAACTGTCGCAAATCCAACTCTCTAAATTTGAAGTTTTTGTTATGAAAAATCCTTTTGGATTAGGGACATCAGAAATAATTAACAGTCAACATCATTTCAATATAATTACTTGACAATATTTTGTTACGTCAACGTAAATATTTTATTATAATATTTTATAATAAAATATTTATGTGGACGTAACAAAATATTGTCATATATAATGTCTCCCACATACAAAGAAACAGATTAAATATAATTACTGTTTAAGAAGAAGAGACTTGCTCCTTGCCCCTTTGCTGTGCAAATGCTCATCATATAGATGTAGATCAAAAGGCTTCACTGGTAACTAATCGTACAATCTAGCTCAGGTCAAAAGTACTGGACGGTACATTACAATTTTTTTTTAATTCCATGGAATATATATTTTGTCCTATAGTCACCTTAGTGTAGTTTTGGAATGCATAGTGCCTTATGTTTTTTTTTCTCTGTCAATCAAAACTTCAAATTCCAATGAACTGCTTTGAAATGTTGCCTAAACTTGTAAACGCATACCAACTTTGTTTGAATGTTATCATGATGATCGAATTATTAATAGTTTTCATTCAAGTGAAAATCAATTTTTGATTGACAGGAGCAAAAAAAAAAAAAAAAAGAAAAACAGAAATATATGGCAATAAGCATTGAAAATGCCGTGGTCACAGAAAACGAAAAAAAGCCATAACATTAAACTGATTTAGAGAAGTCAGACATATACTTCTTTGTAGTGGTAAACATACTCAACTCTTAGTTGCCTGTAAAAATACCTTCACATTGCAATCTTCGCATTCAATTTTCAACACTGAACTCTTGCCATACTGAAGTCCTTTCTCGTTACTTGCTATCATGGCTCCTTTACACGGATGGAGTGTCTGGAACGCATTCACTAAACTCTGAATCTCAATATAACGATATGTCTGTCCGTCCATCAGAGAGCTTGAATCTCTTTTGAGCTTCTTGTAAGGAGTAGCCATGATCGATCTGATCTTTTTGACAGTGAGCATTCGTTGGCTGTCTCTTTTTTCAGGTTTCTTAGGTGGGGGTGTCTGCGGCATCTGCATGAGAACACTATCATCACCATCATAATTTGTTTCATCGGTTTTTGTTTTGGACTTTGCTATGGAGTAGCAAAGCTCTGCATCATTGATAAGTTGCTTTTTGACTGGTGTATGAACCACTACTTTGCACTGCAGATGCTGGATATTCCCATTGCAGAACTCATTTTTCTCTTCGAGCTCTTCCTCAACTTTGATCTCAGTTTCAGATTGTTGTTTTATGTAAGGTGTTTTTATAACAACTGGGTAAATCAGTTCCTCTGGGTATTCATCTAGTTCTTGTGACTCATTTTGTTTGGCAGTTAAAGCTACCTGTTTAGATGCAGAAGTTGAGTTTATATTTTCATCGTGGCTTGTAACCTTTGATTTGTTACAAGTTTCCTTTTGTTCTTGTGCTGTAGTGGTCTTTTCAGATTTTAAATTGTAACTTTCTAGCTGAGGATGAACTACAATATCAGCCGAGAAGTATTCGTTTGAGTTCTCGTTGTGGTTGTTTTCATGCTTGGATGGTTTTGCCCTCGTGTCGTTGTCAACATCGCCATTCAATAGGTTTTCGTCGCTGTTTGTATGTTTTTCCTCACAAGAAGCTGTATTTACTTGCTTTGATACTTCCTCTGAACTCTGCGTTAACTCCTTGAAATCATTTTGCTCTTCTTTTTCGTGAATTCCGGCTTGCAGTTTAGCGTATTCCGGTAAACACGTTGGTGTACTTGGACCTCCATTTTGATTTTCATTTGCCTCTTCTTCAATTTTCTTCTTCTTTGATGATTTTTTCAGCTTGAAAAACCTCCCCCACTTGGGAAGCTTTGGTAGGCTTCGTTTTTTTGAGCTTTTAGACATGTCTAAATTCAACTTAAGATAGAAATGACGTTGTAAAATATGAACAAAAATTTGTACGTTGAGAAAATTGAAAATTAAAATTTCCGCGCTGAAGTTGTGTAGGTACCAGTCTCCTACACGCTTACACAGGACTCCCGCATGAAAAAACATTCCAGCTTTTCCTTTCTTTAAATTTTAGTTCCGAAATATGAAAGCTGAAGGTATCGCCGCAAATAAAAAGACAGCAAAAAAGAAAGCAGCAGAAGAAATGCTATCAATGATTCATGGACAGGTATTTTCAATGAGTTAGCAAATTAAATTTTATGAATGATAGAGTGCATGCAATAAAAGTGTGCAATAACATAAATACCACTAAATAGTGCTATTTCATGCTAATTCTATTATTTTCTTTTTTTAATTAGTGCTATTTACTACTAAATAGGCACAACTGAGCACTCTACTGGAATTTAATACACTGTCATTATGTACATATATGTTTTGCACCACAGAAAATGATGTTGATACTGGTTTTTTTGTATTGATATTTCTAGAACGGAACATCTTCAAATGCCAGAACATTGCTGAGCCAAAATCATCAGTCCTCAACTTTAAACCCTCGCACTAAAGAAGTTGATCGAAAAGATTATATCAAAAAGCTGAAAAAAATTGAGAATGAACTTGAAGTCAGCTCGAGGTTTTATGACCTTGACGATGGTTACCATGGGAACTGTCTTTGTTTTGTTCGCATATATACAGACCCTGTGACGGTATGTCACGGATCAGGAGTAACTAAAGAATTGGCACATAATGACGCAGCAAGGAATGCCTTCAAGATATTACAAAAGTGGTGAAATTGAAACAAATAATTACTCTGATTTTTCACACTTTTTGCTGTTCATAATTTTCAATATGTGTTAGACTGTACATTTAACTTATATAAGTTAACATAAAGTTTTCAAATCATATCAGAAAAAGGATAGAAAACAACAAAATCTTTGTCATGTTGTCAATTATTAGCAATGGTATCATGTTTCAGGCTGTAAATATTTTGCGATGTTAGACAGGCCCATACCTAAGTTCTTACTTTTGTGCTGCAAAGAAGTTATGGACAAAATACTCTTTGGGCGCATATTATTCAGAATATATATATATATAGGAGACTGTACCCACCAAAAGTTCATTATTGATTTTATTATTCAAATATTGAATTGATTATTCGATTCCAGTAATCAAATTTCAAAACAAGTATACAAAATTCAAAACAACGTACTTACAAAAAAATCCTAAATGAGCTAAAGAATGTCATTCTTTTGTCCAGAAATACTTCAGTGAGTTTCTAGACAGTTTAATTTTTCAGTTTAAGTTTTTCAAAGATTTCTCTGTCTCAAACGGTGACTTCTTGTTTTGAATGCACTAGACAGGTCGATTTCATAACTGAATCTTCAAAATGAATAACCAAATCAAGATTCAAAGAATGAAATCAACAATGAACTTTTGGTGGGTACTCTTGAGGTGTTTTGACTTTAAAAGCCATCCAAAATGCAGTTCCAATCAGGTCATGAACACATGGAAATGTCACAGAAGGCCAAAAATGATGCAATCTTGACCACAACTAACAAGTTACAGTTAAAGGTTGCCCCAAATAATCCACAACATTCTTGAATCATGTTAACTAAATATATTTACCTCCTCCATAAATGTATGCATCAGTTTATAAATTCTTTATTAACGTCATTTTTCTTTACTATGTTGTTATACCAATATGTCTGATAAGACAGAAAGGAAAATGCTTCTTTGTAAACTGTATGCCCCTTATCTCTTTATTTCTTGGATATGTGACTGTAAACTACATTGTACAACCTATAATAATATTTAACACAGATTGTAACTGATTTCCTGCTTTTGATTTTCTTTAAATATACACCTAAATAATTGTCAAAATATTGTTCCGATATTCAAGAGAGATGTATTACAGAGACTAAAGTCACTATACAATCAGACAAGCTGAACTCTTTCTTTTGTATTTGAGTAGGTATTCTATCACTGAGACTATCGGTCAACTTTTCAGTTTGAAAATATATTAGATGCCTGACAAAATTAACTGTCTTTTTAATCAATTTTCTCGAGCCATTCTATAACAGCCTTAATATCAGCATTTTCTTCACTTTCACCTTTACAAATGCACTCTACAAAGTCTACTTTAACTGGGTGGACATGAGAGAATTCAAAGTCTTTCCCTTTTTTACCAACAAACACATCGCTTGATGAGCCATCGGTGCCTTGAAGAGCAGCAGAGCGTGTCACACGTTGGGTGTTCCTTGTGAAAGACAAAACATAGAACACAGTAATAAGTATACGACTTTGGACCAAATACTGTCTTCTTAGCCCTTTCACTGCATTACATCACAGTGCAGACTCCTATCACCCACTCTGTATGGTATCAATTTACTAGATAACTTACATTTCTTTTTCTAGCTGTGTCTTGATAACTCTAGCTGACTTGGCTGTAGTCATATCTACAATTATGTACAATATTTGTTATATGATTGACAGCTTAGTCTACTGATTGATTGATTGATTGGTCTGATTGATTGTTGACAGGCTAGTGGGATGATTGGTTGATTGGTTGATTGATTGATTGATTGATTGATTGACAGGCTAATGGGATGATGGATTGATTGGTAGTTTAGTGGGATGATTGATTGATTGAGAGTCTAGTTGGATTAATGATTGACAAGCTTGTGGGATGATTGATTGACAGGCTAATTGGATTAATGATTGACAGGGTTGTGGGATGATTGATTGACAGTCTAGTAGGATAATTGACAGGCTAGTGGGATGAATTACAGTCTAGTGGGATGATTGACAGGCTAGTGAGATGATTGATTGGTTGACAGGTTAGTGGGATGATTGATTGATTTACAGGCTAGTGGGATGAATGATAGTCTAGTGAAATGATTGATAGTCTAGTGGGATGATTGATAGTCTAGTGGGATGATTGATAGTCTAGTGGGATGATTGACAGTCTTGTGGGATGATTGACAGTCTAGTGGGATGATTGATGTATACCTTGTTTGTTACAAGCCACTAATATGGGTACAGCTGCTTTTGTTATTGTTTTACTGCTAAGAATATCATACATCTGTCTACAAAACAAAAAATATTCATTTGCAGAATTGCTCCATTAAATGTTCAAGAAATTTCGTATTTTCTTCACATTGTAAGGAGTCATCTGTCAAATACATTGCAAGTAACAGTGCTGCAAATTCAACTGAAACAACATCATGTCTATTTGTATAAACCAATTAGGTTTGCTTTTTAGAACAAAAGACATGTGTCCTTATCAGCCAATCAAATTACAAAGGCCTCAACTGGAGGACTGCAACTTTTGAAAACATACATGTTCTAGTTATTAACATATATACTTACTCTGCAACATCTTTGATCTCTCTAGGGAAGTTAACACTATCAATAACAAAGATAACAGCCCTGCCAATAGATAATTAATATAAACCATCAAAACTATGGTCTAACAAGTCAGAAGATGTATTAATTAACTTGGAACAGAGAAATAGTATCATCAGATAGTTTAAGCATTTGATAGAAAAAAATCAGAATCTTGTTTACTTGTTGATCTAGGGAAGGACTGTCATTGATAATGATCAATTAAATGTAAATTCGTACTGCAATTTCAACATTTAAAAAAAAAATTGGTCAGATGAGTTTAAATCTTCAGATTTAAAAAAATGTGCAAATATCTTTGGTGACTGTTTTTTAAATAGTTAATTATACCATTGAAAAAATATAGATTTCCATTGGATAATAACATTGTGTTCTTTGTTATTTGTTAGAAATTCTTATAAAAACATCATTCCTGATTCTGCAACAGAGGCTAGTCTCAATAGAGATCATAGTAGATAGTGTAAATTGATTTGTAGTTTCTACCTTTCTAGGCCTTTTTGCTTTTCTAAGAACTGTGACCTTATTCGGTCAAAGCCAGGTAAATCGACAATCTCTAATGTCTTGCTGGCACCCTGAAATTTTATAAAATTTAAGTAAAATTTTACTACCATGATAACATTTAGCTAAATATAGAGTTGTTCTCAAAGGATTTGGAAACAAAACTGTACAATCCACAGGAAAAAATTTGTGATTCCCAAAATGGGTTTATTTTGGATTATGTTTGGGAAAATGCTACAAAATCCAACATTGGGTTCAAATTTGTGATTCGCAAAATGGGTTTATTTTGGGTTATTGGTGGGAAAATGCAACAAAAACCAAAATAAACCCATTCTGGGAATCACAATTTTTTTCCTGTGATCATATGGCAGCCCCATAGTTTTTAAGGAAACATTCAAGTTTTCTGCCATATTGTAGTGGTATCGTAACAATACTGTTTTCCATTCATTTGAAAATGACTCTGAATTATACAACATTGAATACAAATGTCAATTTTCTGAAGTCATATGAATCAACTTTTCCTCCTCGCCATTGCATAGATCTACTTTGGGTTCCCCGTATCAAGCAAAACTGACTGAGAGCTACTGGAGACTAGCCTAAAATAGATGGAGGGTTCGTCTCTTGATCCAGTCTCTTTCCATGGCGTCCACAGCAAACCCAAACGGCACAAAAATGCCATAGAAAGCCCAAATAAAGAAAGGAGTAGCTTGTGGAGGAGAAGAGATTACTTACCTTATTGGTCTTCACAATACAAGTGCCCTTGTTTTCTTTCATTGATGTGTGAGTCATCATATATTTACCACTCGTAAGCTGGGATTACAAAAAATATACTAGTCAGTACTTCATTACCAGTATCACTACATGAAACATCACAAGGAATGCATGGCACAGGAAAAAATTGAATACCCAAGTCTTCAAAAATGGGAATTGCATGGGAAATGTTCCCATTTAATGGGAAAAATAATGGTCAATTTGAACCCAATATTTGGTTTTGTAGCAATTTCCCAATGATAACCCAAAATAAACCCATTGTGGGAATCTCAATTTTTTTCCTGTGTGGGGAATAGCAGTGATGAGCTAAAGTATAAGATTGAATGCCAGCATGGTTGCATGGTTTTGTGGTGTAGTCATGGTTAACACATTAGACTAGAATACCAAAGTTGTGTGTTTGATTCCAACGAATACCATATGATATTTTTCTCTCAACCTTTATGTCTAATCATGAGAATACTAATGAGTGAACAAATGAATGAATGAACAAGTGAGTCAGTCAGAGAGTGAGTCAGTGATCATGATTCAGTCAGTGATCATGAGTTAGTGAGAGAGTGAGTCAGTGAGTGAGAGACTGAGTGAGTGAGTGACTCAGTCAGTCATTCATTGAAGAAGTGAGAGTGATAAAGCAAAAAACACGACAGGAAAAAAATTGTGATTCCCAAAATGGGTTTATTTTGGATTATAGTTGGGAAAGTGCTACAAAATCCAGCATTGGGTTCAAATTTGGGATACCCAAAATGGGTTTATTTTGGGTTATTGTTGGGAAAGTGCAACAAAAACCAAAATAAACCCATTCTGGGAATCACAATTTTTTCCTGTGAAATGTTATTGACAGTGATAATATTTCCAAAAACGTGAATACTTCACTTACACGACTAAAAAGTAAAGTTTTACCAGCATCGGTTAATCCAACTATTAACACATTATTGCCTTTTCTTGCTCCTTTTCTCAAGAAGAAAAATAAAACTGAAAGACAAGAGAGGTTCATATACCATATTGTTTGTCGTAAAATAAAACACTTTTACAGTTAATTGAAAAAAAAATACTCAAAAAGTAAAACTTGTTATGAAGAGCTTACATGTTGTCATAATAACGATGAGTAATCCAACTGCAATGGCTAAAAATCCGCCATTTGGGCCTTGAAACAACTGTGACACCGCGGTAGCCATTTTGTCTTCTTTGATGAATCAGCGCTAAGTACACAGGAAGCCCAAACCTTAAAATGACAGGAAAAAAATTGAAGTGACAATTTTCGTTTGTTGTTAATACTTTTTTTTCAATATTTGCACATTACTTTTGTTGACTTATTTTTTGGATATTGAGTGGATACGGGTCTTTTTTTTATAATAGAAAAACTTTAAATATTTCATTTTTTCAAATACTGTGGGGGCTCTGTGTGCTTTTCTAGACAAAGAAAACTGGGACGAGCAAACAAAATGGCCACCTTTGGTAATCTCATTTTGTAGCTATAAAACTCAACTTTATAACGATCTAATCGCGCATAAAATGAGTTCATTTTTTCACAACTGACAAAGTGAATAAGTCTACAAGACTTCGAGGAATTTGTGATTCTAAACGTTCGTCAAAATGGGAGAATTCCAGTTCAGAAGTCCAGGTTTACAAGGTTTGCAAGACTCGTGGAGTTCATACAAATATCTGAAACATCGCGAATATGGCGGTCTGTACAGACAAGACACGGTCACTCCAAACTACTATCAATACATGGTTATGAAACCTATAATCGGACAAGATACCAGCCATGGCTCTGTATTTAATACCGAGTTTTCACCCAATGGAAAAGTTCTAATTGCCGCTTGTGAAAGATCATCTTTCTTAATGTTTGATCCCCTCAACCAGAAACTTCTGCTGGAAAAAAATCAAGCTCACGATGATGGCATAAACTGCGTGAGATTCATTGATCCAAACAACTTTTTGACCTGTTCTGATGATAAAACGGTTGCATTGTGGGATTTAAGGAATTTGAAATCGAGAATTTATTTGTTAGTTGGGCATACCAATTGGGTCAAGAGCATCGAGTATTGTAGAAACTCAAAATTGGTGGTTACATCAGCGTTCGATGATACTGTACGTGTGTGGGACTTAAATAAGCCAGCCAGGTGTGGCTTTGTGGAGGGTAAAGTAGTGTTAAAAATTGCTCGTTTGACACGAATGAAACTTACGCCTTGCAGCACAAAGATGATCATATCTTCTATTGCTGGAAACTTAGTTATCATTCATAACCTAGATTTACAGAATCTTAGCCAAGCTAGCGACCACGGTTTGCCATTTTGGACCATGTCTGGGTCCAATCAACAAAGAGCATATCTGGTATCTAGTAATGGGCCCTGGACTATGAGGAACAAATTTGAGATTGTAGAGGAGTTCCCTGAGGGTGCTGCGCCATGGTGTATATCGTCCCTAGAGGTACATCCTCATGGGTGGTGCATGGTGATACGGTACTCTAGTGGTGAGTGGCATCAGGAATGGACAGCTGTGTATGATGTACAGACACCTGCTTTAGATGGTAGGTACATTATTTATCTGGGTCATTATTGAAGGAGTGTTTTATCAGCAGATTTAGATACAAGATGAAGCTGGACATCTATAGGGCTGATCAAACATGAATTCAAATTTCATAAAATACCATATGGTAAAGGAATTACAGAAATTAAAGTTCCAAAACCGTTTAACCATTTTTTACACTAATAAAGCAATAAGAACAGTAGAATTTATTTCAAAATATCATATTAAGCTGTTTAAGCAAATTTGCACCAATGAAGAAAATCAGGTATGGGAAGATTTATTCTCTTCTAAGAAAACGCATATATTAAGAAAGTGTAACCTGGCATAAATAGATCCACGAGTCACAAAATAACGTTACAAGACCGTTTTTTATAAATAGTTGCTTGTTCATAGTTGCTTATTTATAGACATTTTACTTAATATTATTATTCAATTACATGTAAAAAATCATGTTTGTTGAATTTTATTTTTCATTCAAAAACTCATTAATAATTCATGAGCATCTAGTCCAATCTGTGTTCCAATTGTGGTCACATGCATGAGGTTTTATACCCATAAAATACTCTCATTTGTATTCAATGAATCCTTATATAAAGACTCTAGAGTCTTTAAATAAAGGTTCATTGAATATTAATGAGATTACTTTGCATGGTACGAAGCAACCTCTGTTCAACCATGTGACCAAAATGGTCCAAGGAATTGAACCTGTTATTTAAGAAAGTTTGTCCCCCTTGAAATCTCAAGGACCAGACTCAAATGTGGGACGCATATTCAACACACATTAGAAATTCTGCGCATGATCAGAATGACCACTAGTCAATTTTATAACTTTTTTCGCTTATTTTTCAAAATTGAATTTGAAATATTTGGTTTCATAAGTGTTGGAGTTTTTGAAGTCATATAAAAACTCACAGGACGTGTTTTATCAGCACTGCTGCTTGTTTTTTATATAGTACATAAAGATCATTATTATAAAAATAAATAAATAAAATAATGTCTGCAACACATCCCTTGACAGGGTTTTTCAGTGTTGGTATACAAATATATTATTATTAAGAATCCCAACTGGCTAGGTGACAAACCAGTTGGCTATATACAAAGCATGACAGAGAAATTATATTTTGACCAAATCGGAACTGAGACAAATACAATTTCTGTGGCCAGAGCGTGAATCGAACCTAGGACCGCTGGATTGCGAGACCAACGCTCTGACCACTCGGCCATGCTGCCTCCTGTATTATAGTATTATTGCATTTGTTTTTTCTGTTTCAGTCTCAGATCTCAAGAAACCACTCAAACCCAAGAGGCTAATCTACTCCATTGTGGAACCCAACCTAGCCAGAGGATACATCAAAGAACCTTGCTTTAGCAGTGATGGCCGCATTATTGGATCACCTTTTGGGAACACTTCTCGTCTTCTCACTTTCAACAAGAACTGTGATGAGTTGTCAAAGTGTGTTCAAAGTAAACCTAGTCAGCTAACTGACTTTAAAACACTTTTTGGTCACAAGCATCCTGTGTTAACATGCAGTTTTTCACCCACCCAACCGTTACTGTCTAGTGGTTGTCGAGGTGGCAAGGTTGCATTCTTTTGTCCTCATCTGTAATGTTTTATTTGTGTAATGATGTGAAGGGAATCTTTCAAGATGTTTCTGAATTATATGTATGTTTGGCTATTAAATGTTTGTAAACATACTATTAAAAACTTGAATGAGTGTGATTATGTTCTGTTTTACCCGGATCTCTATAAAATTTATTTATTTGATAATCACCCCCCCCTCCGGAAAGATTTTGAGTCTTTGTTTTATCAGATATTTTTTCAAAATAACCTCGGTATTTCATGTTTATTGGGTAGTGCACCCCCTCCTGAAGATGGTGCACTATTAGCCTATTATCCTTATTTATTTATCATATCGATTTCGCAAGAAACTTGCTCATTTATTCAGTTATTTATTTAATTAACTAGGGAAGAACAACCGCAACTTGACACGGCTGGCTTGCCTCATATAAACATGCCCTAAGATGCTCGTTGGGATTTTTTGAAAACGACCCATAAAAGGTACCAAAGTTCTAACCAGAAGTGCATGGCAATACCTGATTTTTACCCTTCAAACGTACTACCTCATGCAAATACGAACAATTGGATATAATCACCGGTAAATCGATAATCAATTGAATACCCTACATAAGGTACCAACTTTAATTCTGAGAGCCTGGACACCTCAAAGAGACCCTAAAAGGGACGACAAGCATCCCCGCACTCCGATATATGGAAGTCCACCTCCCCTCTGGAGTTCTGTATCTTATTTGTAGTAGTCCGTTCAATTTATTTGCTTATATAAAAACATTTAGTGACTAATAAAAATAAATGGTCCTAGGATAGACACAAGAAGAACGGCCAGAAGTTAAAATATTGTGCGTTTTTTTTTATTCTCAGATTATTTACCACAAAACTAAAACAAATATTTTTATCTAATTATTACAAATGAGCCTATTAGTATTACTGATAACATACAATCTATAATTATATGATTATTGACTTAATAATGTCATTTATTTAACTCAATCATTATGCTAATTACTATTTATTTTTTTATGCTAATTACAACGATACATACTAGAGTGCAAGCACTAAAAGTGTGCAACAGTTGTTACTATTTAGTAGTAATTAGCGCTAATTAAGCAAAAGAAAGCAATAGAATTAGCATAAAATAGCACTATTTATAGGTATTTATGTTGCGCACTTTTAGTGCGTGCACTCTACATTTATATTCAGGTTAATTGTGCTAGAATAAGCGTACTAGACTGCGGTGGTAAACGATCGGGGATGCTCGTATCTTTTAGGGGTATAATCAGGAATTTGGTGTCTTAAGCTTTTAGGGTTTAAAAGGTGAATGTTGTCAAATTCCACACTTTTTGGTATCTTTTAGGGGTTGAAAATAAATGAAACTCATGATTTTGGTATCTTTTTAGGGATGGAAATTTTGCAAAGTCATGTCGACTCCTTTAAGAAAAACGTCCGGTATCTTTAAGAGGTCTTTTTGAAAAATTCCGACGAGCATCACCGATCGTTCATCTCCACCGGGAATAAGCCCTGGGCTAACAAGACAGTATCCTAGTCGCTAATAATACACCAATAAATGTAAATGTATTGAATCAGAAATTTTAAGAATATTTCTAAAAAATAAACTTCAAACTTATATTTACGAGAGGAAAACTAGCTGCTTTATATAACAGAGGCGGATCCAGAGGAATGGCCACGATGGGAGGTCAGGAGGAGGGGTGGGGAGGGGTGGCGGTGCCAACCCTTCCTGATTTTGGGAAAACATGATTTATTTTTATCGATAGTACTTTTAATTTTTTATCAATAATCAGTATTTTTTTATTAGTGTACCTCCTTTCGAAATTTCGCCGGTATGATTTTTTGATTAGTACATCCCCCTCTCAAAATATCTGGATCAGCCACCGATATATTTAGATGCAATGTGCCTAGGTATGATAACTTTACACATTTCATGCAGGATATAATTCATTTCACTGCAAATTATTAATGTTAATAATAACAATTATTTAAAAATTTATATGCGATGATCAAGATATACGTTTTCATCAACTAGAGCAGAGAATATAAGAAATATTGTAGAATATACTATAAAGTGATCGAGTAAAATGATGGCATGTATAATGATGTTTTTTTTTTTTTTGTTTATATATATTTTCTCGCCAACGCCACCACCGTGCGCATTGAGCTCACTCTCTTTTACATGTTTTAAAGATCTACATCAAGGCTGTAGTGTATAAAATACAGTCAGAGAATGTATGGATTTATACGCTCTAGCCTTAGTGCGAATTTGCTTCTGGTCAGTCAAATAGCCAATGGCGGAGAAGGTCTATTGAATTGTCGTATAAAATATTGCTGTTTATTTCAGTCAATGTTATTTAAAAATGCAGAATTCCTTTGGGTTGAACTATCGTATTGGTATACTGCATCACGACAGCGCTTTTGAAATAGGTGTATGTATGCAGAAAGAAAAAAGAAAAAGACAGCTGTTCAGCATGCAATAGAAAATGTGCTTCTAACGAGAAAGTTTCATCTAACATGTCCTGGTTTTCCAGATATAACATATATTGATATGTGTTGATTAAAATTCAGGAGCTGGTTGCACGGAATCTGAATGAAGTTATCCACCGGATAAAGTTATCTACACAATTATAGCATTTCACTAGAATTTATCCGTTGGATAGGGATTTACCCGCTGGATAGGGATTTATCCGCTGGATAGGGATTTACCCGCTGGATAGGGATTTATCCGCTGGATAGTATGGCGTTCAATTTCCGCCAAAATTCGACTTGCTCAATTCAACATTGTACTTCTTCTATTCGACCTTTTTTTATAATTGGACATTCAACTTTGTTGTTTCAAGAATCCAACATCCTTTGCTTCATAGTCCGACTTGCAAGTTTTCTGAATATTGTCGATGTTTCTGCAATCGAACTTTGTACTTTAACGAATTCAACATTCAACTTTCTCACAATCGAACATCCTTCCGCATGCCACTTTCGTCCAGTCAATGCGGGCTCATAAAATACCAATTCCAACACTGTTGGGTAGGGGGACGGGAGAAAAAGGTAACTTTCCGTACCCCCGATGGATAGCTGTTGAACTCAAAGTCACATAAACCCTCCCCCAAAGCATATTTTTTTGTCTTGTTCCACGTGATCTAGAAAAACAAGATGGCTGCACGGTGATTTCTTAATTCCCGTCAAAATTGTAACTGGTAAGTATTTTTTTCTTTCTTTTTGAAAATAATCATTTCTATGATAAGCACGTGCTTTTCATGGTCAACTTTTGCTGTACATTCAGTACATTTTACAATCGCAATTAACAGCTACATTCACTATTTCACTAGAAAAACGGCACCTTCAGTCTTTGGTTTTTCTCGCTATAAAGTCGAAAGGCGATCTGCCACTTTCAGAAGGGCAGACCTGACCTCGTTTAAGTCATCATCGGCCATGTTTCAATCCTCCGTAAGTGCAGCATCCGACCCGAGGGAATGATCACGTGTTTTTGGATAAGACAAAAAAATGTTGCTTTGGGGGAGGGTTTATGTGACTTTGAGTTCCACAGCTATCCATCAGGGGTACGGATAGTTACCTTTTTCTCCCGTCCCCCTACCCAACAGTGTTGGAATTGGTATTTTCTGAGCCCGCGTTGACTGGACGAGAGTGGCATGCGGAAGGATGTTCGATTGCGAGAAAGTTGAATGTTGCATTCGTTAAAGTACAAAGTTCGATTGCAGAAACATCGACAATATTTAGAAAACTTGCAAGTCGGACTATGAAGCAAAGGATGTTGGATTCTTGAAACAACAAAGTTGAATGTCCGATTATAAAAAAAGGTCGAATAGAAGAAGTACAATGTTGAATTGAGCAAGTCGAATTTTGGCGGAAATTGAACGCCATAGGATAGGGCTTAATCCACTGGATATGATAGAGATTTACCCAGTGGATAGCTATTCATGCATCATGCAACCAGTCCCAAGGCGTTTGGTGGCTATTCCACTTCCTTCCTCGAGATTAAGTCTAAACCTAACCCTAGAACATTGTTTGGTAAAATTTGCTTTCATTTAACCCCGTCCGACGAACGTGATTCTTTGCATTGAAACAATGATTGTTGGGCAACAAGGTAGTATGAGATAAGAGAGCTTATGCCCGGACCCCATCAGGGGCTCTACTCGTCGTGCTATTTTTAGAAACTTGTTAACAATCTCCACACTTTTGTCTTGAGATGTTTTGGCGATGCAACCGCGCCTCCTGCAATCCGGCCAATCACGTTCCGTTCCCGAAATAATTCAGTTTAAAATAGAATGAAAAGATCCCCTGATGAGTGTAAAGCCCAATGCAGGGGCTACGTTCTCTTATCTCATAACTCTCTTGAGGGCAGTTAATTAGTTACCAGATAGAAAACTTCTACATGATCTAGATTAAATCTTGCATTATCATTGCAATAAAAGCTGCAAAACTTGCGCTTGGCACATCCTAGCCTGGTGGTTCTTGGTATGAATCCGGATTAAGAACCATAGAGCAACTATCTGCGGCATCGAAATCAATGAGCATGTCTTGATAGAAATAAGGGCCAGTTTCTCTAT
The DNA here is from genome assembly GCA_918843875.1 of Diadumene lineata. Lineage (NCBI taxonomy): Eukaryota > Metazoa > Cnidaria > Anthozoa > Actiniaria > Diadumenidae > Diadumene > Diadumene lineata. Next base: position 1,219,366 of record OU974081.1, on the reverse strand, counting down.
GCCCATATGCCGCCCTTTCAGTGAATATAATGTTGAACTTCATGGGTTGAAAACCTTTGATATTGTACAAGGAAAACAAGAAGGCTTTAGTAGAAGACAGATAGCCTGATACACCTAGAAGGAAATGAGAAGACATTGACTACATTAGAACATAACAGGGAAGGGTGTGAAAACCATTATTTATTTTATTATTTTATTATTATTTTTTATTTATTTATTTTTATTTATTTTTATTTATTTTTATTTTATTTTTTTTGGGGGGGTGTACTCTCTAAGTTTTTGCTAGATAACTCTAGTTTTTTAGACCTCCCCCCTCCTGATATTTATTGCACAGTCCCTGACAGTATACTGATTGTACTACAGTTTTGTCATACTTACTTGTCCATGAAGTATCCAGATATCCACCAAAAACATACGGACCTTTGCGCACGATGGTCACCGTTGGTCCTTTGTTGTCGCACTGTGGGTGGAATGTTTTGATCGTATTCCATCCATCAGTAGAGGTATTCCAACAGTTCATCCATGTGGAGTTGTCACCATGCCATACTGATAGATAATCCACTAAGGTTCTGGTATAGCTGATGTTACCGTAGTCAGTCAGGATTGATGATCTGTCCAAACCACCTATATACGGTACAATTAAATGCAACATGAAAAAAAGTTATAAAAATAACCTGCAATCTTTGTCAAAATGTACCAGGAACACACAACCAATTATTATGTCATATTCGCACATAGCATATCAAACAATTACTGCTGTCGTTTGGGGTTCCTGTGTATTTCTTATTTTTTTAGTTTCCTTCTAAACAAAATTCAAATGTTCACTGCAATCTATGTAAGTTTGTGTTTTGTTCGAGAATTGAGGACGTTGATAGAAGAAAATCTCTAAAATAGAATCCATTGATTAGCGGGTGCGAACGCCATTTGATGTGCACTTTTACCTCCTTTTAGTTAGAGCCGCAATGACTAGAGTTGTTTGCAAAAACCTGTAAAACAAAGTGTAATAACTAAAGTGCAATAAACTACAATAAATTAAAACACACAAGCAAAATCAAAACAAGTGCGACCAGTAAAACGCACAGTGTAAGTAATATATGGCATCTTGGACAGTCAAAAAGATGAATCTGTGGAGCCAACAGAAAGCAACCAAGACATTGGCGTGGATTTCATGTCAACCTGGTGCAATAATTATGACAGCAATATTTATAGTTCTGCTTCCAGTCTTGGAATGACATCTTAATACCTTTTTTAGATGACAACATTGTTTGAAATAGCCATATCTCAGATGAGAAAATAATGTATAAAAGACGGTTTAAACTGGGGCTATTTTGTATCGGTCAAATCAAGAATTGAAGAATATTATCGTTTTGGTATACTTACCTCTACAAATAGAACCAATCAGCACACGTCCTCCATCACAGCCACAGGTAAACGATCCTCGAGTATTTTTACAAACGTGAGCTGGCGGTGTGCAATTGTGTGTATTGGTAGCACACTCATCAATATCTACAATACAAAGACAAAAACCATTAAGGTCAGAATCCGGGGGGACTCCGATGATAAACGATCGGGGATGCCCGTGGTATCTTTTAGTGGTAAAAATTAGCGATTTGGTATCTTTTAGGGTTTAAGATATGAAATTCGCCAAATTCTCAGTTGTTGGTATCTTTTAGGGGTTGAATAGCATAGCCTCCGTTGCAGACGTCTTATATGGTTCTTTCGGCATCGGAGGCTAGAATAGCATTGAAACTTATGATTTTGGTATCATTTAGAGATGAAAACATTGTGAAGCTACGCCCTTTAGGAAGACGTCAGGTATCTTTTAGGGGTATTTTTGAAAAAATCCGACGAGCATCCCCGATCGCTCCCCGGGGGTCAGAACAATTGTGTGTATTGGTAGCAAACTCATCAATGTCTACAATACAAAGACAAGGATCACACTTACCAAACTTTTACTACGTGACAAAGACAAAAAAATCATTTGATTCAATTTTTAATTGGACTGATAAATTGTCAGTATTAAAGAAACAACATATACAGCGGAGCTCTGAATGAAACTGGCTTCCATCGAAAAAAAAAAACATCTCAAAATGGCAGTATTAAAGGAGTGTTTATTAGGCATGTAACTTAGTTCAAGTATAGAAAATTTATAGATGTGCTTTTCGTGAGGACCTAAAAAATTGATCGGCCGCAATACCAGAAGGTCCCAAAGATCAATCGTATGTTCTTCGCGTCGAATATAATTGCTCAAGCTTACCTTTCTCGCACCAAGTTCCTTCAAGTCCTCCAGGACATACACAATGGATGGTCGAGTTCACGAAGACACACTTGCCTCCATTTGAGCATTTTCTTGTCTCGCAAGGATTCTGAAAAGAATACAAAATTTTCAAGTAATTACTTTAATTCTCCTAAGAAGCAAGGCTGACATGAGATCTGCAAACAGATGCATGGTATAGGTAAGGCAAAATTACTCAGACTGGACTGCGTCGGTGTTTCTGCAGAAACAGTAAGTACATTTGAATTCCGTAGAGATGTGTAGAGAAGCTGACGTTTGGAACGTTAGTCCTTCGTCGAAATATAGAGTCGTTTTCGTCTAGTGGGAAATACCACGGTAACGTATCGTAACCGTAGTTTCTAAGAAAACATTCGAGTTATCTACCACCGTATCGTAGCGGTATCGTAACCGTACCGTTTGCCACTCATTAACGAAAACGACTCTATCATGTTATTGATAATGTAGTTGACGTCTGGTATTCAACCAAGATCAGGCTCTCGGTCTAAGTTTTGTTGTACATGCGTTCACTTGTGACATATCAATTTGCATTGAAATTAAAGCACATGCCTACGCGCCTTCAAATAGTCAATCAATCAACCAATAAGTTCTCATTTCTCTTAGAGAAATATTTAGATGCTTCTCTACTCGAGAAAGCAATAAAATCAACGTCAAGGTTTCACACGTTTGAAGCAAAGTTTCAGTATCTGTGTAGGTTCATATTCTGGATATCATTGATAGATTGTTCTTTCAAGCGTTTTTATCGGCCGACCCTTCCTTTTTCTTTTCACATCTACGAAGGTTAGCTTTTTGATATATTTTTTATTGGATGAACGTACTATGTGACCAAACCATCCCAGTTGTTGGTTTTCCATGAATTCCTTGAGGGGTGTTGCACCACTATGCTTGTAGATATCTTCATTTGATAATATATATGCCATGTTATATCTGTCATCATCATCCATATCACCATTACCGTCCTCGTCATCATCAACATCACTGCCTTCACCATCATCATTTATTGGAGTTAGCTTCCTTTTCTGTCTACCTTTGACGAGATTACGAATTTTTTTGTTATAAGTAGAGCGTATTGGATTTAACGATGATTCTGTTAGAGACCAGGTCTGGCAAGAATAGACAAGTTTGCTTCTGAAGAGTGAGTCAAAGATCTTTCTCCTGGTGTTAAGTGTGACAGAGTGGTTCTTGAAAAGGTTTTCGTGTTGATAGAAGCTATTAATCACAGAAGAATTTTCTACAATGTTTCTAGTCTGAAGTTCACATATGGAAGTGCTCTCTACATATAACCACAAGGAGTTAAAAACATTCGCACCAGCTACAGTTTAGTTGTAGAGGGACCACTAGAGACGGTAGGGAAACCGGACGATATTGCGCGCAAGGTAAAAAACAATATTTCCAGCGATGATAGAGTATTGTCACTTTGTTTTCAATTACTTTTTCATAGCAAAAAGATAACAACGCAGATGTTTTCTTTTTATTCAATCGTGGGTTGCGATTAAAGTAAAATTGCACTTGGCAATGTCCCGTGTTTTTTTTTCTTTGTTTGTCTCTATATTATTTTTTAATGATATATGTACCATTATTTATTTTACTACATCATTATTGTACACTCAATTCGTCCAAGTAGTAAACATTTGTGCACGTTATTACATTTAGCTGATTGGTACTAATTCATTAGCTACATTAATTTGTGCACATTTATTTGCGCTACATTTAGTTCATTTGCTCAAGTTAATTCATTTGTACACATCTATGTATTTGTTTCATTTATAGTTCATTATTGATTTGTGTTCTTTGATTTATATGGTACAATCAGTTCATATATGTTATATTTAGTACATTTACTTCATTAATTTGTGCCCATTCACTCATAGGCGCGCACGCAATATAGGAATTTCTCACTTTGAAAAAATATAGGCAAAAAAGAAAGAGAAATATTTTTTTTGGTTGCAACAAGCACACAAACACTGAAAGGTCGGTACACACTCAGGGATGCAATTCCCGCGGGGCTAAACTAAAACTGAGGAAAATTCATGACTTGAGTTTTAGTATTTTATATCATTTTATTTTATCTTACCTTCAAGCGAAAGTGCCAATACGTAATATCAATGGAGAGTGTGTTGTTCGCGTTGTGTTCATCTGAAGAAAGTGCTTCACATTCATACGAACCATTGCTGTTAGGTGTGGTCTTCAGGTTACCAGATTTACACCAAGGTTTCTCCACGCAGAAAGTCAAACACTGCATCATTTTTTTAACTAGAGTCGATTCCTCTAGGGCTGTTGATGGTAGATTAAGTTTGTGGTTATAACGGAATGCAAAAAATAGCGGATCACCCCGTTCTTCACCCCAAACGATTAGGAGAAGACAAGGAATACAAGCACTTGCTAGATGCACATGCATAACGGCTGCTTCTTGCAGAGAACTCAAAGCAGGTAGTTCATAATATTTATGGGGTTATAATTTGTTCGGCAAGATTTATTAATTACGCTAGGGAAAAGATGATTGGTTCAAAAGTAGGCTGCAATTTGTATTTTAATCAACACCTAAAATCTAGCTATGGAAATTTATTTAAAATTGCTGAAAGGATGAAATTGCATCACGATCAATTAGCAATCACAAACATTCATCAAGATATTTTTATAGCCTTAAAAGGCTTCTTCAGGACCATCAAATTAAACTATTTAACAGGATGTCTTTGACGAATCTCACCCAACTTATATTGTTCAGACAAACCTTAGTTAACTTAAGGGGCATCAATTTGGCTAAAACTGCAATTAGATATTATTTATAACTTTCATTGCAATTTAAATTGATCATTGAATATATTGTCTGCCATGTGTTACCTTGTTTTTTGGTTTCACTCAACAGTTTGGTTGGTTGGTTGGTTTCTTCTTTTTTATTTTTTCGTTTGTTTGAAGCTTACGTAAGAACATGAAATGACAACACCAGTATCACTCATTGCCTTTATTTACATAAATCCGCACAGAATTCTGTACACATTCATTTCTCAGATGGACGTTTGTATTGCCCAACAGTATTCTTAAGAATATACAAAACTGTTAATTTATCAGTATGAGATCAGCTACTAGCTCGAGAAAGGACCAGCTAGGGCCGGTTATACCGAAGTCTAAAAAAATAGCGCTATCCACCGGATAAGTCGCTATCCACCGGATAAATTCTAAAGAAATCTTTTGAAATGGATAACTTTATCCATTTGGTAATTCTATCCATACTTCGTGCAACCGCCCTGAATATTCAAATTTTGACCTTAACTAGTCATCGGCACAGTTGAAGCACTCCAACCGAGAGCACTTTTTCTTTTTATGCCTTTTTAAACATGCATTCTTTCAGTCGCGTCAATCGATTAGATATTATTAAGTTTAATTGTTATTTGAGTTGAATAATCCTATGGTATTAAGCAGTAAAAAGCTCAGAAAAGAAATCTTTAAATAAAAATAATTAGGCAATAAGCCGGTTTCAAAGTTTGAGTAACCCTGCTCACTGTAAGTAGATCTTGTCCTTTTTCGGACTTGTAGCTCATATTCTTTTAATCTGCATAAATCGGGAGTTAGAATTTACAAGTTTTCTTGTGCATTGCATTTGATAAAAGGAAGGGTATTTGATACGACGGGCCAAGCTTGAATACAACGCATCCAATATGGTTTATAAAGCTCAAATTTAAAAGATTTATTGGTGTATTTGGATTAATTTTGCTTTCTTTTTTGCGTTTTGTATATGTCTTCGTGCTGTTCGACTTCGACCTATTTTTTTAGGTGGGTTTTTGGCTAAAAATTTAAACTTCAACTTCATATTATACAATCCTTTTCTTGCTCTGACAAGTAAAATCGCATACAAAACAAGACTATGTCAAATCACTCGGAATTGCGCTTATGTAGCACCTCTTACATTAAAAGTTCGGTGCAGTTTGAACTCTGCTTGGCAGAAATGTCCTCAGAGAAACGTCTGCAAGAACGTGTTTCGCGCCGTACAGAAATTTGAACGAATAAATTAACTCGCATACCGGTTGTTAACCGGTTTTATACCGGAATATGAGTTAATGAACTTGGCAAGAACGCGCGCGTACGATAAATATTTTCGCGCCAAAATCATTTCGGAAGTGACGTTTATGATGCTCGCTGGCATCAGGTCGCGCATACTCGACAGAGAAGATAAACACGTCCAGGCAGTTTCTTTTGAGAAATCTCTGCCAAGCAGCGTATGCAGTTTGAGTTCTGAAATAACCTCTTAAGTTCAATTTTAACAAATTTTATGATTCAACTGTTTAGAATCTGTCTAACACAGACTATCTTCAATTTTCTTTGGTTTTAACGACGACACCGATAATTTTCTTTGGTTTTCAATAGGCGTGATTCTGTTTGCTTTAATGGTCCCAAAACTCGGGCGCGGTGATCTCTTGCCACTTGTGGTACCACCGTACGACGATTTACGGATATTGTTATTAGATGGAGAGACCATTTTGGAGCTTGAAGCCGAGTCATTTCTTTTAGACTGGCTTGTAGAATATTTAGAATTATTTGCGACCATTTTTGAACTCGACGCAGAATCGTTTCTGCTGTCCTTGCTTGTGAGTTTTCTTTTGCCTTGAGCCTCTCTTGTGCTCGATGCAGAGCCGTTTTGCATTCGTTGACTCGTTTTACTCGCTGTAGAGGATTTGCGGTTATTGGGGATTGGCAATGATTTGCGATTTGAGAGATACGATTGTCGTGTGTTCGGGCGATAGTCTTCGTCGTCACTCTCGAGTATTTCTCGTAAGTCGTCGTCACTTTCTTCGTCAACGTTAACAACACTTGCTTTGCCAATACTGAAAATTGATGATGATGTTTGGTTAGATGGTTACGTTTACTAATCCGGGATATTTTAAAAATAAAAGTAAGGAAACGTGGTATTGTGAAATCTAATATAAAATGTTTGAAACTACTTACATTGACAAAATATTAAATAATATGCACGATTGTGTTCCGTGCTTTTTTTCTTTTTTATCCCATAATTTCTTATAGACACGGTATATATATATATAAAAACACAAATTCAATTAGAGTCGTTTTGCGCATGAGTTGGAAACGGTACAATTACGATACCGCTGCGATACGACGGGAAATTCGAATGTTTTCTTAGAAACTACGGCTACGATACGATACAGTACGGTTTCCCACTCATACGAAAACGACTCTATAAACTACGGCTACGATACGATACAGTACTGTTTCCCACTCATACGAAAACGACTCTACCCTATATCATTATGATGACGCTACGGTTAATTTGATTGGGTAACTAAAATCGCCAAAAACGTAATGGGAAATTCGACAAAATTTCGTATTTGAGAACACCATCTGAGAAGTTTATTTTCGATCAAATTGTCTTATTCTAGTATACAACCTTCATCACTATTGGATTAACACAGGCACCACAAACTCATTATCTGTAAAAATTCATTAAAAAAACTTCTTAATGTTAACTGACTTGAAGTATATTAATTTAAGAATACAATTCAAGATCATTAAAGAAGTCTCAAAAAAGGCTTGATTTCATTTTTTGCATCTTTATAAATGATTCTTAATTTATTTCAAGTTTAACACTTTAATGATTTTTATAAATATTGACAGATAATGAGCTTTGGCTGCCTGTGAGAGTTAGGAAGAATTTTATAGCAAAATGCATTTGCGTTCCCACGATCATGAATCCTTGCGTTAAAACAAAATGTTTTCATATGACGTCATAGCTGATGATCAATTGTGCCTACCTTCTTTGTTCTCCTTCTGAATCATCGTCATCTACCATCAGTCGCGGCGGTAAATTTATACCGTTAGTCCCAGAGTAAGCTGGGGCGAGCATGCTTGGCAGGTAGGCCGGTGTCGTCCAATCGTATCGCCGTGTTAGTTGCTCATTGTCAACTGCGGGTAATCGATGATGGGTCATGTCAAACCCAGCAACTTGCTCTGTGTTCTGCGGCTCTGGAATAGATGAAACAAACGTTTTACTTTGTTGCTAAAAATTATATTGTGCCAAACAAGTTTCCACTTCAGAACAAAGGAAAGTTTTTAAGCCGAGGGCGACACTGACTTTTGATAGACATGTCTACTCGTGTTGTCCGGCTCGTTTTAAAACTTAACTCTAATTTGCTTGTTACTCGACCTTTTATGGAAAAATATATATTAATGTTTGGATTTTAAAAGCCGGGTACAACTAGGTGAAAATCTTGTAAAACAAGAAATTCTAAAACACGTTTTAGAGCACGTGTGACTTGTTTTAGATTTTACGACTAATGGTACGTATACTGCAAATCGCAACGTGTAAATTGAGCTTAATCTAATTATCTTTACCGTTGTTTGCTGTGTCTTTATTCTCCATCGCCTCATCAACTTTCTTCTTTCTGCTATTAATCCTGTTACTATTGATATTGGTGAACTTCTTCCTCCTCAAATAATACGACTGCTTTAGACATTGATAAACAATGCACAATAATATAAAACTACCCATTCCAATCCCCGAATAAATCAGCGGCCATAGATTGGTAACTATTGGGGCGACCGTTTTCGGTGGCGGCTGTGTTGTCGATAGCTCTAATGGACCTTTGTGCAAAACATAGGAAGTGTTGCTAAATTTAGAAACGATGAAGGGCACTTTTATAAGTACATTGTTCCATAGTTTGATAGTAAGGTTTCCAGCTTGAGTCCACTTCTGTAGTTTAGCGACTTGTGTTCGTAGATTCAAAGGAGTCGATTTCATCGTCCCCATTATTAACATGACGCCACACTTCACGTATCCCATCGCCTGTCCCTGAGTGTTTAGACTAGAGGTGTCCACCCCGCAGAAAGGTTCTAGCCCATTCGAACACGTGATGTTGATGACGTCAGTAGTGGCATTCGCGATGACGTCAATGCTCTGTTTAAACGATGACGTCATTTGTGATTTTTGGGTTATGTATGTGGGGCAGTTTGTTATAAGTGCGAATTTTACATGTGCGATGTCCAGTGGTGCTGGAGTAACTAGAATAGAAACAAATGATATTATGATGACCATGTGATGATATATAATATAGGTTCTTCAGGGAGTTGGCGAAGGAAAAATTGGGTCCCCGTATCACCTCCCTCGACTGTTCTCTGAAGAGCCTATACCACAGGCAGACTTTAGACTTTTATTAATTTACACACTTTGTTACAGCTATACAATTTGTAAATAGAATGTGAGTAAAAAAAGTGTATTTATTTCTATATTGAATAAATTATAAGTATTAATATTTGCTATGGGATGTCAAAGAAGCGTCAACTTTCTAGTCGACAACCACCCACGTTAACTAACCTGGGACGTGCACAGTACTTGTTGCTACTGTTGGTGCCGCTGATGGACATTTCTTACAGCAAAAACTACTGTTTGAAGTACAAAGACAGCAAGACAATGGACCCTGGTTTGTTGGAAGACTTGCTTCTGTTTGGTTGGCGATGGTGGCTGGAGACAGACTGCAAGTTGATTTGTTGGTAGAAACACCACAAGAACAAACGTGGCTTGATTTACATGGAGAATGAACGAGAATAGACTGGCATGAAAGCTAAAAAAAACGTTACAAAAGATTATTGATTGATATTCAGTAAATATAGCACCTGGATCCAGCACTCTTCAGAACCTAGTTTTTAATGCTTTAAACCTGTTGGAAACAGCGGGATTGAAGTCAAAACACTAAATGACTAAAAATAAACCCTACTTCCAATCAGATTCCCACAAAACATCCATGAGCGTGTTTTACGTATTGAAAAACAAACATCCATTCGCGTTTTGCGTGTTGAAAAACAAACATCCATTCGTGTTTTGCGTATTGAAAAACAAACATCCATGCGTGTTTTACGCATTGAAAAACAAACATCCATGCGCGTGTTTTACGTATTGAAAAACAAACATCTATGCGTGTTTTACGTATTGAACAACAAAGTGTTTAAGTGTTTTTACTGTAATTCTTGGAGCCTAGCTCTGTTGTGATGGTTTTGCTTAAAATATGTGAAGCCTTATAAATAAATAAGTATAAATAAATTATTTATCTATTTCCTTATGCCATTAAGCACTTTAATAAAATTGTTATGACGGAAGTTTATTAAAATTAGATAAATAATAAAGATTTTTATTTGCTCGATCGATAGTCACCTGCCCTATCATTATGACCTGATCTTGTTAGTCAGCATATGGAAAATGGTGTTTCGTATAGCAAACAGACTACTGACAAATAGCCCATTTAACTATTATGACAGTTGAAATTAAAATAACTCACCAACGCCCTTTTCCTCGCCACCCTCCCCATAAAGAAATATATCCAACACTGAAGGACTTGAGCATTTCACAAACAAAGGCGATTTGCATTAAAGTTAAGTTATATGTTTTCAAAGAAGCTGTCGAACCGATGTGTAAAGTCTGGTCCTCGATAGTGAAGGAGACTCAAGTATAATCAGAAATTAAGGAGAATACAAGTAACAAACGATCAAGGGTATGACATGATACATAGCACGTCCCAATAGGCATAGACGCAAGCATAAGCTAGAAGAATTTAAAACAAGAACGATAATAGCCCTGTGTAGTTTTAATTGTAACTGTCGTCATGTATCAGAAAAGAACGGCAAAACGTTGTACACTCTTTTTGTTTTGGATTCTTGATGAATCCGCTGAATGGATATTGAAGAACAGCTGGCGGGCTCAACCCCAACATGACTGCCATTACATGGATATTGGATAGATAAGATATGAACAAATTTGCACTTTTATAATTCTATAATTGAGAGTGCACCGTTTAATGAAAACAAAGGAAGTTTATTCACCACATAGCAAGAAAGAAAAGACCACCACAAAGTTATTTAATACTTCTTCGCCCACATTGTAGCCTTCACATACTAGGTGACATTAATAATTGTTTTCTCGCTATTGACCACAGAGAGAAAATCGCTTTTGTTATGAAATATGCCATGGTCATGATTTCCTATGATAGACTTTTATTGATCAGTTTGAGATTATTCATCTTTGTAATATAGACTGATGTGATAATCGGATAGTTCGGTATTTTTTTAACTTTGAAAATGTTAGGTTCAGTTTCGTCATAAATGACCAATAATATAATTGCATGTTTGGAAAACATTATGTCCGTATGTAATATATATTGAACAATATTGATCATTTACTTTATCTTTTACGTACTGAAGATCTTATCAATTTTAGTGAACCGACTTGAGACGTTATCCATCAACCAAACGGAATTTGATATCGAATAAAAAGAATAATTTAGATTTTTTTTAACTTTTTTTCATTTCATTTGAATAATTTCAATTATATGTATCATTTTTAGCAAATTTTCTTTGTTTGTTTCTATTTTCTACGAGTAGTTCTTTGTCTTTTGTTTCAGTTTTTCATATTCTTTACGAATAATCAACTAAGTCTCTTCAGATCACTCTGTCAGATGCTAGCTTTTTTTTTTTTTTTTTTTTTTTTTTTTTTTTTGCTTTAGTCATCGCCGGAGTTGTTCTTTTTATTACTGACACAAGCAGTCAGTCGCTTTCGTGTGCAAATCAATTTGTGTAAAATTAAAATATTGTGAGTGCAGGAGAAAGTCTTCTCGATCAATTAGTAGAAATAAAAATTTTAAAATAAAATTAGCTACTTAGTAGTTTTATTGTACATTTTACTTAATTTCAATATGTTTGTTTATTGCATTTATTATAATTGCAACATTTTTTGCATCGTTCATATTTCTCGGTGTTTTCAATTTTATACTTCCAGTTCGTGTAGATATTCCGTACTTATCCTGTGACAGCATTAAATTTCTTACGAAATTCATGTCTCATTAAATATCCTCCCTCTAAACCTTCAACTCTCAAGTTTTTTGGGGTTGTCTTCAGAACTTGAATTATATCAGGTTAAAATATAAATATAGAACTGTTAGGAAAATAAAAAGGCGGATTGATTAATAATTTACAATATTGTGTAGTTAGATCAATCAGCTTGTGCTTTGGGTTTGCGTACACAAATACTTTTCTATTATTTCAAAAAACTAAAACAAACTTCCATGCTGAAAACATATTTTTTTTTGTTCGCACAGCTTTTCATATACACGCTTTGTTTTATCCATAATAACGGGTAAATTTCAAATGAATTATTGATGATGTAATTGCATTAGATGGTTCAATTATGCAGCTTTGAGTTTTAGGAGTTTCTGAAGTAAATGTTTTGCGACGAGAAAGGTGCTTTATCAATGTAAATAGTCTTAGATGTGTTTAAGACGTAAGTTATTCAGTAGAAAATTCTGACTTGCTTGAGTTTTTTTGTTGTCCTTCAATTTTGTCATTTCGTTGTCACTTTTTCAGAACTAAGAAAAAGAAATAAATAAATTCAAGATGCAGGAAAAAATTTTGGAGTTGTTTCTGTCGTTTATTTGATCAGAAACCAGTCATGACATTTCAATCAAATTTTCGTTTTTTATTTTGCTACGTTTAGCCTGATTTTCATTCTTATTTACTTTGTCTTTATTAAAATATTCATGATTTTATTATTCGAATTGATATTTCATTCCTTTTTTTCTGAGAATATTTGAGTTGAATTTTTTAAACAACTGTTTGATTTCAAAATTCAAAATCCAGAAAAAAGAACTGATTAAAATCGTTCGGTGATTCCTCCTTATATTTTTCTTTTTTTCGTTGCATTTTGATGTATTTTTCATTTTTAAAGCATTTTTTGTCCTTTTTTATACGTATCAGTTTTCTTTCTTTTGTGTTATAGTTGTTTATTGCTTTCATTATTTACAGCTTATTTCGTCGTTCATATTTCTCGGTGACTGTATTCAGTTTTTGTACTTCCAGTTCATGCAGATATTTTGTACTTCTTCCTAACTGCGACAGCATGTCTTTAAACCTTCAAATCTCAAGTTTTTTTCGCCGTCTTTAGAATTTAATTTATACCAGAAAAGTAAATTTCTCTGATCCGTCTTTGTTTCACAATTGGTATTTTGTTTTATCTCTACAAATAGCCTTCTTCTTCTTCTTTTTTTTTGTTTTGTTTTTTTTTCCTTTCTTCTTCTTAAGTACGGTTTCACTTACACTCACAATTCTTTTTTTTTTTTCTATTTTTAACTTTCTTTATTCAAATCTTTATTTGTTTTTTGAAATGTTTTAATTTCAGAATTGCAACAAAGGCTCAATTACATTCTTCATTTTTATTGAAATACGATAGATTTATACACATATATGACTTTGAATATAAAAGTTCTCATCAGTTTAGCAAGCAACGAACGTGTTTTTCTGAATTCTAAGTTAGGACAAGTTTCCGCGTTCAACGCGACTTAACGCAACTGCTGAGCAAAACAAATAATCCTTATCTTATGAGATTAAAAAATTTTGAATAATTCAAAGAAACTAAAAAGCTAAGTTTTCTTCTTGGAATAAGTTCCGAAGTCAATTATTTCCTCTTGTAAATTAGTAAATAACGGTCAAGAAATGCGATAAAATTACAATTCAATCAAGTTTTTTAATAGACATGTATTTTCGTAAAGTGATAGAACTTAAATTTGAAACAATTCTATCTTCTATACATAAAAAAACACGGATATGAAGAAAATAGAATAATCTTCATCAAAAAGTTAATTTTCATAACAATGAATGCAGTTTTATTTAGCCTGTTAATAATAGATGAGGCTGAGGCTAAAAAAACTACAAAAATGAATTTTGCTGAAAATTACATCAACAGGACTTTTGCTACTAGGGTAACCAATTGAAAATCATTGTAATAAATTTTAAAACGTCAGGAAGTTCTTAGATTTTTAAGTAAAACTTTTGGAATTAAAGCACAATCAATTCAATAAAACATAATAACTATATTTGTAAGTTAAGGATAAGAAATTTATACCGAAAATTGACTTAGAACTATACCTCAGTGCAGTTAAACCATGTTTCTAACGTCGAAGAGACAGAATTTGCAACGCAGAAAAGTATAAACAATTCTGAAAAATAAAGCAACATATAATTCCTTGACATCAAAAATACCACAATTGAATTATAGTATAAGATACAAAAAGTTGAATTCCATAGCGAAATAACATTAAAAATGATTAAAAGTATAAGGAAATTGAAACTTACGGGCATGTTTCCATCGCAAATATAGCATCCCCATCTTCAGCTTTTTTTCATTTGCTCAGGTCAACATCAAAGATTACACACAAAAAAAGCTCTTAAGCCATTTTTACAGCTTCTCACATTGGGCACTTAAGCGTAAAATATTCATCTACACTTTGAGATGAATTTCACTGTATCTTAGATAATGAAAAGTTGGAAAATCTGTAAGCTATGAATAAAGAAACTCCTGGATGTATATAATATAGGAGGGCGCAGGTGTGTGGTTACTATAGTTACGGTAAATGCTATGACGTAATGCATGAGGAGACAATGGCGGCTGAAAAAGAGCAAACAACTGTTTTAAATTGTTTAAATGAAACCTTTCGTTAAGGCGGGCAGTTTCGGAAGATCACACTTTTTTTACTCCATCTTGTTTTATTCATAATTTTTTTTACAGTTCTGTAATTGTACAGAGATCTCCGGCATTCAATAGCAGCATGATACTTGTAACAATTTGTGCAAAACATCCAGTTTGTAAATTGGATCATAGTTAAATTAACTGTTTTTCTCGTACGTACGTTGCTTTGTTTAGGGCAGATCAGAAAGTTTGTAATTACTCGGGGTACTCCCCCTAGGGGGGCCCGAGTCATAGTTTACCTTTCGGTCGGTAAGTACTTCATGTATGCCCAGATTATAATTTCCTCACATATATGTCTTATTGCTTTTCAGAGTTTTTGTGAAGTAGTCCTTCGGTTTTTTTGTGTACTATATTTATTTATATTATTTATACATGATATTGGTTTTCTCTTTTCATATTTTCTTTTGTAGATTTGTTTATATGCATGTTTTTATAATCAAGGCATACATGAAGTACTTACCTGTGTATCATGCAGAGTTTTGGAAATTTGCCTCGTATTGCGCAAGTCACTCAGAGATCACAGGGAGCCCAATGTCATGCAGAGCCAAATCAAGGTGTCGACGAAAAGCCAAGGACTGTCAATTTCGAATCGAGTTGTTCCGCGAACTCCAAAACTCAAATGAAACTCGGATGAGCTCAAAGACTTCAAATGAACTCAAATCAAACTCTCTAGTCGGCACAGCGGCAACAACGCCATTTTGAATCGCTCATGCAGAAAACAAAGTGGCTTCTTCGCTCGCTTCTTACCACGATAAGTCTGTTTTTGTATAGCAACGATTTGTTATCGAGTACTGAGTAGTTTTTTAATGATATTTTGTTCATTTAATGTCTGTTTTTTTTTTTACCGCTGTATTTTCAATTTTGAAAAATCAGTACCGGCTACATGGAGTAGTCTTCGCTGTCGAATAAATCGGCGTTTTAGGCAGGCATCGCACACAAAAAATAAAACACCATGTCAACAACCAGAAGGTTTTAAGTTTATTTTGACATAATGACGTTATAAAATTGACGAAAGAAAATGAAGTCCTAAGGGACCGTTCATTATTTACGGGTAATTAATTACCAAGGAACCCATTTTTTTAAAGACCCCCTGGCAAGAACAAAATAAATTTCAGGATCCCCCTCATATTTACCTTATCTGTCTTATGAAATTTCTAGACCCCCCTGATAGCCAAAAAATTATTTCAATACCCCCTTTTCAGACTTGGAAAAAATTCAAGACCCCCATTTAATCACCCAAATCCCCCCCCCCCTCCCCCCCTGCCATAAATAATGAACGGTCCCTAAAGTCCACATAGCATGACACAAATATATAGCAGTTACTGGAGTTAAATTTACACTCAGTGTACTCATATGCTGTAGCAAAGCTGCATATTGCTCATTATGCATTCAAGTCATTTACTATTTATCTACTTTAAAAAGTACTTCTGTTCTCCAAGATTCATGTTTAACTAGCCCAAGTAAACACCTACAGGCTGGACGTCTAAATTTCCTATATAACCATCGCAGACATTATTGTACAAGAGCTAACTGCTTAGATGATTTTTCATAAAATTGCTTCAGAAGAATCTATAAGGTACCCCGAGTAAACGCCTACATGGCGTCTAGTTTGTGGTCTATAATACCACATACTGGCAATATTCTATAATCAGGCTTACATTTTAGTCTTGCACCTCAAGCCAACTCCGCTTTCGTTTTTTTTTGTGTGTGTGTGTGCTTGTTTCAGCGCGCGCTCTTGCATGGCCACGCGCACGCGTACACCTCTAAGTTGAAGAGCGCGCTTTCAATGAACTCATGGATATTATTATCCAAATGAGCTCAAATACATGGGCGAAGACTGAGTGGTCAATATTTTTGCAATTTTCAGAATACTATTGCATAATACAGTAGTTCGCAAATTTTCACAATGGTTTTCCAAGAGAGCTT
The DNA here is from genome assembly GCA_918843875.1 of Diadumene lineata. Classification (NCBI taxonomy): domain Eukaryota; kingdom Metazoa; phylum Cnidaria; class Anthozoa; order Actiniaria; family Diadumenidae; genus Diadumene; species Diadumene lineata. The sequence continues at coordinate 1,202,633 of OU974081.1, read as the reverse complement.
ATCCCCCATATTGGACTTTACACTCATCAGGGGATCTTTTCATTCTATTTTTAAACTGAAGTTATTTTGGAAACGGTACGTGATTGGTCAGATTGCAGGAAGCGCGGTCGCATCGTCAAAACAGCTCAACACAAAAGTATGGAGATTGGTAACAAGTTTCTATAAATAGTACGACGAGTAGAGCTCGATCCCGATGCATCCGGGGATAAGCTCTCTTATCTCATACTCTCTTGGTAGGGACGATATCTAGTTCAGTACAAACATATTTTGATTGGCTCTAACATCCGTTTTAATGTACCGGAGAACGATGATTCAGGCTTAAAATGAAATTGGACCTACTGTCTGCGAGGTCAACCAAGCTCACACATGCTCAATGGGATTAATATCGAGAGTCTACAGAGCCCTTTCTCTTTCATTTTTCAACGGGGAATAAAAAGTGGCTCCGTTCGCAGGGCAACTTCGGAAGCAGAGAAGGGTTTGGGTTCGAGAACGAGCGTCATTCTGATAGGTCCAAACGCTTCTAACATGTTTTAACTACCATAATCGATTTTAATGGGTGATATTTGCACTTGTAGTTGTGGCTGCCCTGGTATATCTAGTTCTTTCTGTTCTGCTTGTTCAAGAACATTGATTTCGTTCTTGAGTGTTTGTATTTGATTGCGACTGGCTTTTAATCTCTCGTTCAGTTGTGTGATTTCTTTGCCGATCTTTGTTCTCGCCGTTGCAATGGAATTGATGGTGCGTTGTTCTGTCTCTATCCCTAGAGAGATAAAATCAATGAGATTAAAACAATTTTTTTTTGGAACACAGGCAGTGGTCCAGGCAGATAAAAATAATTTCAGTGTTAAACTTTAAATAAATTAAGAATAGAAATCAAGGTCAATAAAAGTCTCAATAAATACAAATAAAGACGTTTTTGGGACTTCTTTAACGACCTTGGATTGTACTCTTAATTCATTTCAAGTTTAACATTGGAATGATTTTTTATAAATATTGACAGATAATGAGCTTGGGCTGCCTGTGTAAAACAGTTATCGCGAAGTACTTTTATCACAGGAGGCCCATATACGAATAGACCATTAATCTTCCTTGCAATATTGCTAAGCCTCAATTGTAGCTTATTTAACAAAAGAGCCAAAACAAAACCATTCTTATTTATATTGTTTTGGATGCTTGCACTCCCATAGACCATTTTGGAAATAGCAAACATGGTGCATTATGGTCTAGCTTCAGTACAAACATCTTTTGTTCATTATGCCATATATGGTGTTGTTTGTACTGAAGCTAGACCACAATGCATCTTGTTTATCAAACTCAGACAAGGTCTATGGATGTACCTTAGCCTGGACAATGAACAACATGAAACTGGACACTTTTGAAATGTGTTCAAAACAACTATATGAAATTAAAGGAAGCTTTCGCTGTGGACTTCTCCATTAATTATCAAGAATTTGAACTTAGAATACAAAATAACTACTGTACCAAGAAGGCATCAATCTTTCAATCCTAAAATATCTTGGATTTATTCAATACTCAAATCAATAGACCTTCCCTGCATTCGCTTGACTGGCCACAAAACAATAGATTTACACCGGGGTTGGAGTGTATCAAATACAGAGAATGTATGTATCATTCTAGCCTCAGTGTAAATATATTGTTTTGTGGCCAGTCAAGTGAATGCTGGGAAGGTCTATTGGAAAGCAATATACAATATTTGCATCCAATCAACTAACTTGCAGCTCCTTGCTCTTTTGAATTTTCCAGGTGATCTTAGAATGCACACAATCCATTATTTTCCAGTCAAGTTAATAATCAATCCCATGTACCACTGCACAAATTCACAACTTAGTCGGACAACAGTCCACTGTCTTAAATTGTCATTCTTTGTATATTTCAGTTGTTCTTTCTTATCAAGAAATTATTTTCACTTTCCCTTACAATCTCCAAAATGTGCCATGCTGCATTTTTGACTATTTAAAGCATGCAGAAATATATAGAATTGGCTTGTAGTAATCAGCAAGATCACCTGGTTCATAAAGATCTTCCCTCATTTTGCAAATATTACTTACAGTCTTTTTCTTGTTTGATGGGAGGTAGCTGCTTGGTGCTTAGTAGACATTGATGCATCATCTGAGTTGGATCCTGGAATATCTAAGCATCAAAGACAACATATTCTAAAAACACTGTATCATTGTAATCTATAGCTGCTGGCCTTATTCTGCACTTTTGAAAATGATTGTGGGACAGGGCATTCTAGCTCTTTAACCAATTAGGAGTTAACTGTATATTTCATTCCAATAGACAAGTGTAACATGTTCTGATTTTTAACAACTGAGACACAATCATTTTAAGTACAGAAAAGTCTAAATGACAAAATCAAATTTAGCTTTCAAAAAACCCCAAGTCTGTGCACTTTATGATAAATGAAACACACATTGTCTTTACTCAATTCAAAAACATTGTAGGAGAGAATTCAAGAATGCTGGATGCAGAATGCAATTTGCTTCACTAAAATGTTGCTAAATGTGACAAAACTGACCAAATTCTATCAATGATTCATTCACAAACACATTTTTAATCTCGGTTTTATCATAGTATTATTACCATTTTGGTTGTCTTCTTTTTGTATTAACTGTAAAATTAATAATCAACACTACACAACCATGCATCTGACATTCTCCTAGAAAACATTTTGTTTTTTGTCCTTGCATGTGACATCAATCCAGCCCCATCTGAAGGACAAAACAAAAGTTTCTTGCTCTCTTGGGAGCTGAAATCCATTGTTTTGCCCTCCAGGTTGAGCTGAGTTCCAACGAACTGCAAGTGGTCCATCTATACATGTACATTTTTGTGTTTGGTTTCAAAATGAATGTTAACTTACAATTTCATCATAAAACTCAGCCACTAGCTGTTTCTTGCCAGATGCAAGAGCTGTTTCTGTCTGGAATAGTTTCAGGAGATGGTAAAGGGTCACCTACAAAACAAAACAATCATTCAGTTGTGAAGATATGAGTGAAACCTCATGAGAAAAACTGTGTTCATGAATTCTTGAGACAAAACTGATCAAGACAAAGTGAAAGTCGTTAGATTCTGATTACTGTTTGAATTTTAAGTTAACATGGATGCAATTTGGACTGTATTTATGTGTACGTCAAATCAAAGTTGAAAAGTGTAATACCATAAAGACTGCACAATGTAAATACAATAAAGAAATATTTTACACATCTCATCCACATAATGGTTATTCCTGAGATGGATGCTCACACTCATTATCCCCTACAAAAATAAATATGGAATGATGAAAAAATATATATTTTACATAATCTCATCTGCAAAGTGGTTATTCCTGAGATGGGCACTCACACTCACTACCCCTACATTATTTAATGTTATTATTTTACGCAGTCATATTTTAATGCATAGGTGCTGAGTTTGATGAGGGAGGAAAAACCAGAGTGTTCAGGGAATAATTCATGTGGCATGAGAGAGAAACAACAGATCAAACCACCTCAGTTCACATATCACCCTGTCCAGTCACTACCAGCTATGTTCTCACTGCTCAGTGGCCCATACTACCCAAATGTTAGATATCCTAACATTTTAAAGAGAAGTCCTTGGTCATTTCTACTACAATCTACATGTACGCTTTGAAAGATTACAATATAAACATTCAAGTAAAAGAACAAGTAAAATCTGATCTAAAACATCTAGGTAATATTTGTGTATTCTTTAGGTGATTTGAAGTCCATTGACTGTAAACAGTGAACACACTTATGTACAACTACTGACTTACTGGTCTTTCCTGGGGGTCCATGAAGAAGATCTTTATAGTAATTTCAAACTCTCCCCAACCAGACTCATTCACTTCATATGGTGGTTTGGTCACAACTAGTTACAACAACCAACAACAACGAAATAGTTTGAATGATTGTATTGAACAGCTGTAGAAAGTATAACCACCAACACCACCATTAAACAATTTGTCATCATCATCATTACCATGACCACAATTCCATCATCATCATTATCATCATCATTCATTTACCACCATCAAATCATCATTAGCACAGTCTGTCATCATGATCAGCATCATCATCATCAGCACAATCTGTCATCATCATCATCAGCACAATCTGTCATCATCATCATCAGCACAATCTGTCATCATCATCATCAGCACAATCTGTCACCATCATCATTAGCATCATCCCATCATCATCATCAGCACAATCTGTCACCATCATCATTAGCATCATCCCATCATCATCATCAGCACAATCTGTCATCATCATCATCAGCACAATCTGTCATCATCATCATCATCAGCACAATCTGTCACCATCATCATTAGCATCATCCCATCATCATCAACATCATCAGCACAATCTATCATCATGATCATCATCATTAGAACAATCTGTTATCATCATCAACATCATCAGCACCATCCAATCAACATCATCATCATTTATTTATCACCATCTGTTACCATTATCATCATTACCACCACATGCATCATCATCATCTAACACCACTACATACCTCTTAATGGATTAGGGTAACTTTCATGTAGCTTGAAGTGAACCTTCTTGATATAGCTTGACATGTCCTGAACAAAATCAAAAATAAACAAATAATGAATAATAAAAAATAATAATTGATGTATACTAGGGCAGTCTACTGAAACTCTGGCCTCTTGATCACTGAAAAAACTCGGCATTTGAATTTTTAAAAGAATGTCGTTTGAAACTCAAATGTGCAAGCGAAATACATGTGAAGACAGCACTTCAGTTTATATGAAACAAAAAAAAAACCTTATTTGCTTTCATTATTTGAAACACTAAACGACCTTTTTGTAAAACATGGAATATAGATGATAGTTTTGGATAATTTGATCAGAAGATGACTTAAACATAAAAGATTTAGTAATAGATCATATGGTTTGCGAACGGTGTACAGTCATGTTGCCCCATCGCTATCTTGCCCCACTCCAAATCGGTCATCTCGCCCCCACTTTATCGGTCATCATGCCCCACACAGATCAGTCATCATGCCCCATTATATATTTGTTCTTATACAACCTTATTCATAAAAATGTTTAATAACAAATCAAAAGTAAAATGTGATACTGATCTGTGTGGGGCATGATGACCGATAAGTGGGAGCGAGATGACCGATTTGGAGTGGGGCAAGATAGCGATGGGGCAACATGACCGTAAATCTTGCGAACTAATATTTTGTTTTCAACTCGCCTTCTACATAAGACGTCTGCAATAAAGGCTAGACTTTACGCAGCTCTAGATTACATTGCTAAGTACAAACAATAAAAGAACAAAAGCAGTTTAACCTTCAGTTTAACCTTGTGCTTTCGCCATGTTTTACCTCATTTTTGTACGGTCGGAGATAGACAGTCCATCCGTGTGTATGTCCATCGGACTCTCTTTTCTTGCCAAAATAATGCGAAACATTACCATAAACAATAGGTTTCACTTCAGTAACACCCTAGAAGGTAAATATTTACCATAATTTTACAACTTTCTTCGATATTCTATATGAAAATTTAGGGCTAAGTACTCACTTTAACTCGAGAATTGTCTCCAAAACCCGCCATGTTGGTTTTTATAAAGTAAGACCGCTGACCATTTTTCGGAGTCATTGGGTTTCCTTTGTTTGATTAATCAAAGGAGCCCCAAAAGAAAAGTAATCAAACAGCCAAATAACCAAAAACAAAAAACAAAAAAAAAATCAAAGAGGAGAAACAGAAATTCTGAGTGCGGTGTTAGTAAAAATTTACTTCAAAGACAGCCCAAGCTCTGTTGACACTGAGATAAGTCATTTTCTCGAGAGAAAAAAACAGATATATGTCTGTCTATACAATATGACATTGAGAGAACAAAATGCCATAAAATTAAAATTTCAAGTTAGGGACCGGTCAAAATTTATAGGGGGGGAGGGCTGCTGCATTTAACTTTTGGACGGTATAATTATGAGTTGCCCTCCCTTTCTTTGTGCATCAAAAAAGTGACTTTTTTCTGACCCATCCCCCATCAAGTGAAGCTTCCAAATTTGTGATGACCTGAATCAAGTATTAGTTTTCATTTCGTGCGGGATCCCTGTGCATTTCAATATCTGGTTCCCATAATGCATTTAGACCATATACAAGATGGTGGCCTGTTCAGTAGTGTTTTCACTACAATTCCTGTAGGTTTTAGACGATTTAAGGGTTTACAAGCCAAAAAAATCACACACAAAAGTGTTCAAACGTACTTTCAAATAAGGTAAACTATTCACTTTATGGATATGAAACGATGAATATGCAAAGGACAACTTATGGCATTCTTTGATATCATAATTGCCAAAGAAGAAGCCTAGGAATTGGCACTTGTTGTTAAAAAGAGATAACAGAAAGATGTATTGGGCTTCGTTTGATCATATTGATTTGATTGTATTCCTTTTCTACGGTGGCCCATAAGTGCCACGACAAAACTTTCTTTGTTCACGGCAAAACATTCTTTACTTACGGAAAAACATTCTTTTTTTTTCAGGTGAAAATATTTTTCCTTGAACTTTTTTCTTTACTTAACTTTTTATTTAAATAGGCTATTGAAGCTCCCTATATTCCAGTGGGTAATACCGTAAGTAAATACGTTTTGGAGCTCAACACAGTCATCTATCATGCGAACCTAATTTTGTTTGATTTTCGATCTATTTCACACTGACTGCACGAATGGTATCCGACCATGTTCCTTTGAAATTTATATCTTTTGAACGTTCTCAGATTTATGTGCAACTGGGCATGGCGTCCCGTGTTTCTAAGGTCGATTTTAAAGTATAAAAATTTCCTTGCAGTTATATCCTCCATAAAACAAAGACTCAAGTATTGATTTCTCATTTGTTTCATCCGCCATTTTGATCCTGTACTCGGAACACAGAAATCGTGGACTTTTAATACATTATATAGCAAACAAAGATTTTCCGTGGACAAAGAATGTTTTGCCGTGATCAAAGTAAGTTTTGCCGTGAGTAATTTAAACTTTGCCGCCCGAACGAAAAAGGTTATGCCGTGCAAAAATAATGTTTTCCGTGAGAAAAGTAAGTTTTGTCTTGAGTAATATTTTGCTGCTCAAACGATTTTAAAACTCAGATCTCAAATATATTATCCCAAGAATACAACGAAAAAAGTAACATGATAGAGCCAAGACCAGTTATTTCACCTGTTTTTCGCATATGAGATAATCGCTAGGTGGTTACGTGTGAAACAGGTTGATTATCTTCTTGTTTTCACTGCCCACTATGTCCTAATCGCGCCACTTAAACGTAGCCACTTGAAATCGAAAGTAAGTTATATGATATCGCTAAATGTAATACTGTTACTACTTGGTAGCCCGAAGGTCTCGTCCCTTCCAGAGCAACATATGGCAGCAATCAATGCAGCTATTTCTTTTTGCATCAAATGCACCGGTGTCCCTCTTAGGACACTTAAGAGTGTCAGTGAATGTCAGGAAGTTTTGGGCCTCTACCGCGATGGCTGTATAATGTGGGCTCCCATAGGACTAGCTTACTGGGTGCTTAGTTCGGGACGACTAAGTCTATAGCATAGTCACTGCTAAATGTGATGGTTGTGATATGATTTACAGCCTACGCGACTATTTTCATATTTCTTTTTATACATAGGTGAATGGTGTAAAATGAAGCAGGATACAACATTGATTATTGCCGTCATTTCTGTGCTTTTAGTAGCAAAAAGTAAGTATTCAACTTGATAAATTTTGATGAGTAAAAACATATTTTAACCACTCAGTTCTGAAAAAAAAAAAAATGGCTATTTAACTTTAAAACATTCGAATCCCATTTAGATACTGAGTCCTGCCATTTTAGCGGTCTTGATACATATGACATTTTCATTTTGGATTTTCTGCACATTTATGACGTTGTTGCTTACATATGGGAAGAATAAACTAATATACAAAATATCTACAAAGATCGATCAATAACCAATAAGGGAACTCCAAAGAATTCCGTTGTGTGGCGTAATTGAGGCAATGTGGAGAATTCGAAGAGATTTTAATTCTCTCTAGCGGTAATTTTTGAACACCTTGAAAATGGCCGCTCTAAGTATATTATAGACCACAGGGCCGCAAAGCATCCTGGCTGAGCTAGACGGTTCCTTAAACTTGTTGAATTCAATATTTCCCGTGTGACTTTTACCTCAATCTCTTTGCTTTATAGTTTCTGCAAAACATGGTGATGGTTCCGCAAGCGCCTCCAAACGAATAATTGGAGGGACGACATCTCGACACAGTAAAATGTGGACTTTCCTTGCAAACATTCAAATCTATAAAGGCCCACGGAAATTCGAACATCATTGCATAGGCGCTCTTATTAACAAACATTGGGTAATCACATCAGCGGAGTGTGTCGTGTTCCATCCCAATGCAACGTTTCATGTAACGCTTGGTAAGAAATTTAACAAAAACTAACTCGTTACTTTAAGAAAGTATGAGATAAGAGAGCTTATCCCCGGACCCCATCAGGAGCTCTACTTGTCGTGCTATTTTTAGAAACTTGTTAACAATCTCCGCACTTTTGTCTTGAGATGTTTTGATGATGCGACCGCGCCTCCTGCAATCTGGCCAACAACGTTCTGTTCCCGAAATAACTTTAGTTTAAAAATAGAAAGAAAAGATCCCCTGATGAGTGTAAAGCCCAATACAGGAGATAAGTTCTTTTATCCCATACTCTCTTGTTTGCTATCATTGCCATTACTGATATTGCCATACATTGCCATGTAGATATTCTCGGCATATCTTATGCTTTTTTTTTAAGAAATACTGACTCAAAATGCCCCCCCCCTCCCCCCCCCCCCCCCCTGCCCAGGAAATAGCTGTACATAGCAATTTGAACAATCAATATAGTGTTCACCGTTAATCAGGTTCTTTATCTATACAAGGTGATTATACACTCAAATACTACGAGTCCGGCGAAGTTCGCCATGACGTCTTGTATTATCACGTTCATGATCGCTATTTCGCTGACAGAGGGCTCAACTATGACGTTGCACTGCTGAAAATTGATCCACCGGCAATCATATCCACTTATCATGCGAAAAGAAGTGTGATCGGTCTACCAAGGCTTTACGAGCAAGTACCAGTTGGAAAAGAGTGCGTTACTATTTGTGAGTAATCTTAAATGTTGTCTAATCATGCCGCGTTCTTCCTTACTTTTAGGGAGACTTTTTCCGCACCAGCTATACTCCTACAAGTATTCAGTTTTCCCTAACCCCTAACCCTGACCCTAACCCTAAAAAAAAAACACTACAAATCTAAACCTAAGATCCCTTGGATCTGGATAACTTTATCCAATGGATAACTTTATTGACACTTCGTGCAACCGGCCCCTGGAAACAGTTGCATGGAACCGGGCGCAATATTATGTCCGTTTTCATCAGCATGGCTACGGTTTTACGTGGATCGTAATTTATTTTGTGCAGAGGTTATAGAAAGCATCGCGTGACTAGAAAAAAATCTTAACCTTCCCGTATTATTGACTGGAATAGTACACAAACTAAAAGACTTCCACTTTTTGTGTTTTGTTGTTTTGTTAATTTATTTTGTTATTTATTTGTAATTAATTTCTTGTAATTGTAACCTGTTATTAATATAGAAATCAAATAAAAATGTAAAAAACAGCTGTAATTTCCACATGCAGAAACCAGGAACGCTTTGTCGTATAAATGTACTCGCCTGTCAAGACGTGTCGATTGTAAATTTATCAAGTTGTTTAATGAAAAAATATTTGACAAACGAAAATTAAAAAAAAAAACATTTTATGTCTACTTGACAACACACAAAAAAAGTCCGTGTATCATGTTGAAACTGGGTAACAAAGTTATAACTTGGTAACTATATATTAGTGCGCCATGCGATCCACGTTATTTTGTAAAGCAATATTGATTTCTTTGTGTGTCTGTGTGCATGTGTGTCACGTCACTAGTCGTTTGACTACGCGCACAGCCTATGAAGACTTAAAGTTCATTTCGGTCATACAATCTACATTCGAAATTTAGTCAGGCTAAAATTTTCATAAGGAATCCGCATTTCAGTTTGTAATTTTAAAGTAAGTTCTTTTAATTTGAATTAAAATTTCTAAAGTAATAAAATTCACTTTCACTTTTTAATTGTAAATGAAATATAGTATTCTGGGTGCTAAACCGTACGTATAAAGCATATTGTTTAACTTTACCGATCTTTACATTTTTTTCAGCATGGGGCGCTTTTAAACCAAACAGTACAAAGAGTTCCAACTTCAATCGGCATGTAACACTTCCCATTGTCGCTCACAAAAACTGTAGCAATCACTACAAAGGATCTAGAATTATCAGCCGCTTTGCCAGCATGTGCGCTGGTGACCTCTCAAGCAACAAAAGCACGACGTGCGCTGGCGACAGTGGTGGACCCCTGGTCTGTAAGAATGCAGCCGGAAAATGGATTCTTCAAGGCATCGTTAGTTCTGGTGATAAGAGTTGTCGAGGTGGAGTTTACAGTGTGTTTGTCAGGGTTAGCTCGTTCATCGAATGGATTGAATGGAAAACGTCGCAACCCTGCCGAATAATTGGTAAATATATACACATTTCCTAATGCAACGACGCACTAAAAATGAATACCACTAAATAGTGCTATTTTATGCTAATTCTATTCTTTTCTTCTGTTTTATTAGTGCTATTTACTACTAAAGAATTTTAATGACAACTGTTGCACACATTCAGTGTTTGCACTTTAATAGTTCTAAAAATGCTAATGAGTCTGAGGAGCTTTGTTAATGAACATTGCATGCAGACGTATTTATTTACTTTACAAAGCACAACAAACACATATAACGTAAAAAAGACGCACCAAACTAGTTAAAACAAACATTTTATGCTCTTCAGTTCCAACGAAAAGTTAAACGATTACGATTATAATTAAATAAGGAGCTGTTCATACCATAGTTAAAGACAGGTACACATGAGGGAGCTTGCTCCTGCAACACGCTACCGCAACATGCTCCCGGAGCAAAGCTCCCTCGTGTGTACCAACGAAAAATATGTTGCGCAACAAAGGGAACAAAACCCGGGAGCAAAATATTTTGTTGCGCAACATGTTTTTCATTGGTACACACGAGAGTTTTGCTCCGGGAGCATGTTGCTGGATCGTGTTATAGGAGCAAGCTCCCTCGTGTGTACCAGCCTCAATAGAGTAAGATGCCTAGGAGACCTACTGTCATAACTCTTTGTGCAAGTTTTTCAAGCGTGACAGTGTATAATCTTTTGTTTTAGCATTGTTTTAAGGCCGGTACACACGGGGGAGCTTGCTCCCGCCACACGCTCCCGCAACATGCTCCTGGATCGTTTTTCAAGACCAGTACACACGAGGGAGATTGCTCCCGCAACATGCTCCCGAGCAAAGCTCCCTCGTGCGTACCAACGAAAAATATGTTGCGCAACAAAACGTTTGCTCCCAGGTTTTGTTCCCTTTGTTGCGCAACATATTTTTCGTTGGTACACACGAGGGAGCTTGCTCCGGGAACATGTTGCAGGAGCAAGCTCCCTCGTGTGTATCGGCCTTTTTGCTCCTGGAGCTTGTTCCCTCAAATTAAATCAGTTTGATATGAGGGAGCAAAACAAGGGAGCAAAAGATTTGTTGCGCAACATATTTTTCGTTGGTACACACGAGGGAGCTTGCTCCGGGAGCATGTTGCGGGAGCGTGTTGAGGGAGCAAGCTCTCTCGTGTGTACCGGCCTTTATGTAAAAACGCTCTATTGCAATACAGTTAGTGCCAATGAGTTCACTTATGTATTTTGTTTTTCAGCGAAAGATCCCAGCTACGATTTCCACTACTATTGTGAAGAATGGAAGGAGGCTGGTAGATGCAACCTGAAATTTATAAACGAATATTGCCAGAAAACGTGCAAAGGAATTACTTCATCATAAGCTGTTTAACATGCATGCCCTATCAAGCGACAATTACAAGCAATTTCGACCCTCAAGGCCGGTACACACGAGGGAGCTTGCTCCTGCAACACGCTCCCGCAACATGCTCCCGGAGCAAAGCTCACTCGTGTGTACCAACGAAAAATATGTTGCGCAACAAAGGAATCAAAACTCGGGAGGAAAAGTTTTGTTGCGCAACACATTTTTCGTTGGTACACACGAGCAAGCTCCCTCGTGTGTACCGGCCTTTGAAGCCAAAAATAAAAGTCTTGTCTAGGAACAATGAAAACAATTAATATTTTTGCTTTTACGGCCTATCGCTTATGTAAATGAGTCATTTCAACAGTTTTTGAGTAGTAAGAATAAAATCATAGTAAATGGTATGTTTAAGCCCAACATCTGTTATTTCGTATCTCATCTTGTGATGAAGCAAACTGACGAATAAAATTACATTACAATCACTGCTTAATTAGAAATTGTAATAGGTATTATCAATTTGAAAAAAACTATTTTACCAACAAGATAACAAACTGTAAATTAATTTATAAATGAACATTGATTTGATTTGATTTGAATAAAAAAAACGAATGTTTGACTTTGATTTGAATTCTAGCAGTCATTGAATTATTTTTTAAGCAATCACGCAATCACGTGCGATGCTTTGTCCCTGATTTATGAATAGACCTTAAAAACGCGATGACACTTGCCCCCGTCTCCATCCCATGATCCTTCTCATATTACTTTTGTTCTTTAATTAACGTCGACTAATGTCCCTAATTTGATCAATATATATTTTTTTATTTGGCCGAGTTTAAAACGTAGAGCTACATTGCTGGGCACTTGTGGCGCATCATGCATAAACCCAGTTGATCATGTAATCTATGACGTCACTCACGCGTCTTTTGTTATGTGGCTTTCTATTGGATCTTCTGTTCAGTTTTCAATCTCATACTCAGAGCCCGCGTTTTTCCTCGCCAGCAGCGGAAAACAAGGGCTCTGACATAATCCGATTTTTGTTAAAATTTGATTGGTCATTCAATTTTGACAACCACGCAAGCGCAAACAACCGAAAACACAAATAAAATCAAGCTAGATGTTTGTGACCGTTTTTAGCAGTAGAAAATATATATAAATATGATAAAAAATTAAGTCTGTACTTGTGAATCGCTATTTTCTTTACTTTCCCAGAGAATTTCAGCCAATTTGAAGCAATAGTTAGGAAATTATTTAATGTTTCGCCCTTCGTCACACACGACTGCCATCGGCCGACAGAATTTCTCTTCTAGCTCGTTGAAAATCACAAATTAACCTAAAATCCTTTCGGATTATGTTTACTCAATAGATAATTATTACAATCTATGAATTTTGTTCCAAAACTTCCACAATATCACTAGGAAAATCCATTTTCATTGACGATATCGCCGTATGTTGATCGATGCGCCGATCGATGCTGAATATCGATTCCATTAGAATTGCAACGGATTTTACTTTTAAATATCAGCTCTGACATAATCTCGATTCCCCATTGGTCGGTTTGTACATTGGCCGTAAAGGCGCATGCGCAGCCGGAAGTCCAAGAAACCTTGGACTTTTCAGTGGATTATGCCAGAGTCCTTGTTTCGAGCCGCTGGCCGATGTAACGAGGACTCGGGGTACGAGATTGTTCAGTTTTCAAGATGCACGCATGCGCGCGCACTATATAAGACACTTCATGTCACCTCATTAAGGTAATTCCGTAGAAATAAAACTGCCCGATGAAATTTTTTTATACTTGTTCAAACAAAAGATTTTGAGAAACGCTTTCAGAAAATACAATAAAAAAGGGGGGTCACCGACTTCTTTGTTTGTGCAATATGACGTCAAAGTTCATGCATTTTAGTGACTTGAGAACGTAAAGAAAAAAGCTCAAAAATCGAAGAGAAACGGAACAAAAACACAGTAATTTGTTTTTTAAGAGCAAAATTCGTGTTTTGTTCAAATGTCTGCACTTTATTTTATTGAAAAAATATGCACAGATGTATAAAAAATATGTGATCTTGAAGAAATTGACGAAATAGCAACGTGCGCACGAGCTGCTAATTCATTCGAAAAAGTCCTAAGTGGAAAGTATTTTGGAAATATCTCAAAAGTTAGCCCGATGACCTATGCTCAATTTTAGATATATTTGATGTTATGTTATAAAAAATAATTTTATCAAATAAAAAACATAGGTCACCGTGCTAGTTTGCGAAATATTGCAAAAAATATCGTCATTTTATTGTCAAAAAACAGGTTTTCCGAGAGAGGACTGGGTCGAGTTTCAAAATTATCGCGTTTTCTCGCTCGAAAATGTCGCAATTCTTCGAATTTTTTATTCAAAGTAATTTACAAACATAATTTGACTAGATTACATGATAAAAGTCCTGAAACCAAAAAACTTGAAACATGCGCAGAACTATGCGCAGTGCAAAACTACGGAATTACCTTAAGCAGCTTTGAAAGAAATGCCTAAAAATTTAAATGAAAAACAGAACTCAATATTCAATAGTTGGCTTCGCTAAAAAAAACAAATATTACGGTAAAAAAAAAAATCATTTTCATTACACCAAATGAACTCACAAGAGTTGTAGTAGAAACATTGGTAAATCAACCAACGTGGCTGGAAATAGAGACAATTACATTATAAGAGCAAAAGTGCACGCACTGAGGGACTGTTTATATGGAGCGAGTTTGTGTTCAAGCAATCAGAGGGTAAAACAGTATTATTTTATGCTAACTCTATTGTTTTCTTTTCTTTATTTAGTGCTATTTACTGCTAAATCACGTGACAACTGTTGCAGCCATTTAGTGTTTGCACTCTATCTACGAACATGCTATGGTCAAAAATTTATTTTACTTTATATTACTTTATTTTCAATTTCGCTTCACTTTAAATTCTCGTTTTTTTTTTTGTTGAATCAATAAATATGGTTATATTTAGTTTTATAAGTACAAAGTGGGCGGCCGTAGGGGGATTTGCTGTTAATCAGCCGGATGAGCTAACCAACAGGTTGTCAATATTTTAACGTTAATCACCTCAACACCACCTGTAGCATACCAATATCTACACGAAAAACGTTGAGCTGAACGCTTTTTCAGTTGAGTTAGCTCGTCTGAGTTGATATCTTGGGCAAATAGTGTTGGAATGACGGTCGTTTCACTCCTGACCATTTCTGTAATTAGCGTTTTAGTTTTACTAGTGCAAGGTAAGTGTAATAAGAACAACCTCAGGGTAATATCGTTACTGTACATGATAGTTGCAATAACAGGACAGTCCTCCTAAGTGTAATAGAACATTGAGCTCCAGGTGATGCGGTAAGGAAAATAACTCACCAAGGTCAGTACATCAGTATGGCCGAGGGTCAAATATTTTCCCGTACTGACAGACCTAACTCAGTCTAATAAGCATTTATTGCAAACTAAAGTTTCACATCTAGTAAAAACAACGGAGAAAAGCATAGAAATAAAAAGACGCGCTCGTTTCTTTCTTCTTTTGACATCATTTGGTTCGAAACTGGTTTTGTTAAGCGGTGCCATTTGTCGTGTGTGATTTGTAATATACGACTAGTCGTAACTTCTAAAACTAGTCACACGCGCTCTAAAAAGTGTTTTAGAATGTCTTACAACTAGTTTTAGAAGTAACTTCTACGACTAGTCGCACACGACAAATCGCACACAACAAATCGTACCGTATAAATCAGACTTTAGGGGGAGCGACAATTTGTTGGACAGATTCGTGCAGAAAAATGGGTGCAACCCTACACACGCAATCTTCTTTGAAGGTTTTCTTAATAGCGCGCGCCAGGATGGATGCAGGCCATACGATAATCCATATTCAAAAACTTGTGAATAATTAATAAGTGATTTGCAAAGAAAATCAATACCCGCGTGACGAGTTCTGTAAATACTGATTAAACACTCATTGTCATTTTCAAAATAATCATTATTAAACAAGGAAAATAGAATCACATGCGTGTCCATGGCAAGTTCGTTGTATCCCGCGCAATGAATTTAGATGTTGGTCTTTTTTTAACCGTCAATCAAGGTGGTGTTTATTTCAAATTGACCAAGAACAAAACATCATGAAGCAGCCTCAGCCTTTATGGAATTTGATTGAATGTTAAGAAAAGAACAATTATATTAGAACAAAGTTTTGAAATAGAGGGTCGTGACACTGACAACGAAGTTGGTTGTGGTAACATGAACGTTTAGGTGGCCATTTAGGGATTACAAAATGACCTAACAGGTACTCGTGTATGCATTATTAACCATCATCGCACAGAATGGGCACATAGAAAAGGTTTTAGTTGCCCATACAGTTGAAATACTGACTAAGCGAATAGCACAGGCATTTGTATAGCGATATTCACTGTTTACAAACAAACACGTCACAAACGAATTGTTATGTGCCAACCACAGCACAAAAGATTCTATTGAAATAAAAGCCAATCACCGTCTGGTTGGCACATGAATAACAAAGGCTTACGTCAGCGTGAACATCGCTATATCTCAATATCTTAAGAAATTATGAGTCCGAAAATGTACAAAATAACTTCATCACATAATTATTATATACTAGAGTACTATATATGTGTAGCTTTGTATCGTTCTTTTAAGTCTATAACCTAAAACCAAGAAATATATACACAATATATACAAAATCACATTGTTATTAGATATTAAAATCAGTATTTCAAACTGGGCAACCTTTGCAAACTGGACCGACCTTTTTAGTGCTGTTAAATTAAAAAATATTTCCTACGTGATCAAATAACTTTCACTTCTTTTTTTTTTTTTTTTTTTTTTTCTGTAGTTTCTGCAAAGACCAGTGACATTCCTAACGCTTTACCTTACAAACGAATAATAGGAGGAACAAAGAGTATTCCACACAAATGGCCGTGGATGGTAAACCTATCTTTCTTCAATGAAACATCAAATAAATATCAGCATCGTTGCGGGGCTACTCTGATTGACGCTGACTGGGTTGTGACCGCAGCGCATTGTGTGCTATTTTTCCCGGATCAGAAGTACCGTGTGACACTTGGTAAGCGAGCTAGTATAGTAAAAACCTTAATTTATGTGAATGAGAGACGACGGCGCGTATGGGTAAAAATAGAATAAAAACAGACTTTTTGTTGTTGACAAATTTGCTTGGAGAACAAAATAAATCATGTATACTTTGTTGATACAAAAAGTGATAAAAAAGCAAACAAATTAATAAAAGTACTCCGATTGAAATAGGGCGGGGATGCTCGCTAGGGCGTGGCATTACATAATTGTACCCCTGAAAGGTACCAACTTAAATACGAAGAATTGCATATAATGGCCGTAAAATTGAGACGTTTTTGAATATCCGTGAATACACTTAAGGTACCAATTTTAATTCTGAGAATCTGAACACCTCTAACAGATCCTCGATTTTGACGACGATCGTCCCCGCCCTCTGATATATGCGAGTTTTCTCTCTTTTGCGCAAACACAGTAAAAAAAACAGTTTTAGAATGCGTATTTGTTGTACTGGCGTGAAAAAAAAAACCGTTAAATTATGATCAGTTCTATTAATTTATTCTTATTTAAGGTGATCACTACTTGAAGAAGAAAGATAAGAGCGAAACACATCACAAAGTTCAATTTTGGCATGCTCACGATCGTTATTTCGCCGACAGATCATACAATTATGATATTGCAATTTTGAAAATCAGCCCTCGTGTGGTTTTCACAAACGAAATTCAGCCTGTAGTTTTACCAAGGCTTTATGAGCAGGTTCCTCCAGGAACAGAGTGCGTTTCAATTGGTAAGTAAAGCGTATATAAAGGTATGGATAGTCAGTGAACTACTATATCACTTATGGGCAGTAGGGATAACGATAGAGTGCAAACACTAAATGTGTGCAGCAGTTGTCACTATTTAGTGGTAAATAGCACTAATTAAACAAAAGAAAACAATAGAATTAGCAAAAAATAGCACGGACTGATTTAATGGTACTTTATGTTGCATACTTTTAATGCCTGCACTCTATGAAACCGTTTAGATATCAACAAATGTACTTTTAGCACAGCGTTTTGAGAATGACATTACAAATGTACAAAGAATGTCCTACTTAATTTCTTTTTCAATAGCTCGCCGAACATTTCTTTTACTGACAATCAAAAAAATTGTCCTTTAAAAAGTTGTCCTGCGTACAGCCATCGCTTCATATCCATATTTGAAATAGCTTACCTGTTTGGAAGTACGCTTGAACACTTTTTGGTGTTTTTCTTGGCTTTTTAATTATAAAGCTTTAAATCGTTCCAAACATGAAAACACTGCTGAACAGGTCGCCATTTTGTATATGATATAAATGCATTATGGGAGCCAAATATTGAAAGGCACAGGGACCCCGCGCGAAAGGCAACATTTCTTTGATGCGACAGAAAAATCTCAACTAATCATTTCAAGCAGCTCAAAAATACATTGTTGAAATAAGACGATTTACAAAGGATTAATTGTATAAAATGACTGCCATACGACAGAGCATGCTAATTGAGCTGAGCAGCCATTATCTGTTTTTAAACATGTTAGGTCCGGTTTGCAAACTATCCAGAACCCATACCTAGATAGTACTGTAGATAGTTTTTACTCGTGCCCAGGCCCTTAGGCCCGTTCTTGGCCTGAATTCAGGTTCTATATTTATAAGAATTTGTAATGCATGGTAATTGATTATATATAATAAATAATAAATTGAATTGTAATGTAACCTATCTATATATGATGTATAACAACCTCACTATATTTGCTATAGTTAAAATGAAGTTGAAACTGAATTAATTACACAGTTCTTGTGTTTCAGGGTGGGGCGCTACCATAGCAAGGACTACAGAAAGATCTCCAGTGCTTCGTCATTTGACCCAACAAATTGTCTCGCACAAAAACTGTAGCCGCCTGCTTTTACACTATAGCAACCGGTTCGCCAGTATGTGTGTGGGCAGTGAAACATCCGTTAATAAAACTTGCATGGGCGACAGCGGAGGACCGGTGGTCTGTCCGAACGAAAATGGAAAATGGATTCTTCAGGGTATTGTTAGTTTTGGTGACAGGTATTGCGAAAAGGGAATTTATGATGTGGTAGGGAGAGTAAGTTCATTCGTAGAGTGGATTGCATGGAAGAAATCTCAACCAAGAAGAGTAATTGGTAAATATACTTATAACAACATTCTATATTTGGACTGCTTTTCAATTTAAAGCCCGTGCGTGGAGTACACTTTAGCGACACAGGTGAAAAACACACCGCGTACACTCGGGACATGTTGATGTCATTCTCGGAACGCGCGGGTTTTTGTCAAATAATCATAATATAAACACCAATGCCGGTTTTGTTCATTGGAATGCAGCTCAATATGGAGGACAAAACAATCGATTTCAGCTCCCAAGAGAGCAAAAATCCTTGTCCTCCAAACCATAGATAATAGAGGGAGATGGTTATGAAACCTATTGTTATATGTCTTTGTTTCCCTTTTGATCTTGAACGGGTCCTGACGGTGCACAATTTTTGACTAATTCCCATCCGAAATTGCAAAATAACTGTTCTTAAGTATTATCTACATGATTATAGTTAGGAATGTCCAAATATCTATCGGAAATCTTCAACTATTTAAGACTAGAAGCCAAAAGAAAGATTTCAGACTGTTCAATCAGCCATAGCCAGCAAGGCTAAAACAATGCTAAAACAAAAGATTGTGCACTGTCACGCTTGAAAAACTTGTACAAAGACATATAACAATAGGTTTCATAACCATCTCCCTCTATTAACTATGTCCAAACCAGGAGAACTGCAATTAATTGCAATAAAGTCGCGCGATAATCGCTGCGTATATAAATTCAGGTCGTTTATACACGTTGCAACTCAATCGCGGCAATTATCGGTTATTTTATCGGTTATTTTTCCTCGCTTATTTTAACTTTTTCATTTTACTTTTCAGCAAAAAAACACAATATTGATTTCCACTACTATTGTGAGGAATGGAACGCAAAGGGCTACTGCAAAAAGCCAAGATTTATTAAATACTACTGTGAAAAAACATGCAAAGGCATTTCCTGGACACCTTACAGAAAATAAGATCAAAGATAAAGCCAGGGGTGGGGGGGCTCCGATTGGAATAGGGCGGAGATGCCCGTCGGAAATTTTGAAAATGACCCCTAAAAGGTACCAAAGTTCTACCTAGAAGTGCGTGACAATACCTAATTTTAAACTTAAACCTTACCTTCAGGTAATTCCGTAGTTTTGCACCGCGCACAGTTCTGCGCATATTTTGAATATAAGAGTTTTACATTTCTTATCATCAATACATACAGAGTTATGTCTAAGAAACACTTTAACTTAAAAATGCGAACAGTTTTCACATTTTCAAGCGAAAAATTACGAATTTCTTTAAACTCGCCCCAGTCCACACTCGGAAAAGCTTTGATATTATTGAATTTTGAGAATATTTCTGAAAATATCTCGCCAAACAAAACGGGCACCTATCTTTTTTTTCATGATATCATTTGAAATCATGTTTTTTAAAACATATATGATCGATGACAAAATTCTATGATTTTTCGATATTTCTAAAAGTGTTTCGTTCAAAGCATCGATGGGACCAGTAAAAATTTACCCTTCGAGCAGAGTCTTCTTTAACCTTCCCCACGAGAGCGAGAAAGGAAAGTAGACTCTGCCGAAACCCTGTCGTTTCTTTGAAGTGCCGATAGCCCAAGAATCGGGGCTACTCAGAACAAGTTTTGCTTCCGGATAAACTGGTTTGTCAACATCGTTTAACGAATTCGTCGCTCGGCGAATTACTCTCATTACGGAACAGAGGCACATTTTGTTTTTGTCGTTGCTTCTACTGGCTCGATTTTGGGTATTTCTTCAGTGGAGTTTTAGGGGAATCTGAATTATAAACTATCAACGAGGATTTTAAGGCGTACGCGACATTACATTTTGCATAAACAACCAAGCTTACTTGATAGTTTTGTCACCTAATCAGTGACGGAAAGCGTAAACCGCGAGAAAATAACCGGATCCGGAAATATTATTTCAGCGAGTAGGCGTTAAAAGTCATTCGTTTCTAAGCAACCGCCGCGCATGCTCAAATTAAAAGCAACAGGGTTTCGGCAGAGTCTTCTTTCCTTTCTCTCTCTCGTGGGGAAGAGTAAAGAAGACTCTGCTCGCAGGGTAGTAAAAATTCTAACATTTTTACTCGGGGTGAAACCGCGAGTAGAGTTTTCAGCATTGTTCGTCGTCGTCGTCGTTGTCGCAGAATTGCCCCGCATGCGCAGTATCGTCAAATTGCCACGCATGCGCAGTATGACCAATCTTATCATGTGCTTTGCAAGTTCACAATGGCGACGTCCACAGGCATGGAAATTAGTATGGAATCAACTTCTTCTTCAAATACGCTCAAATCACATACAAATCCACACACCCTTGGCGGTATAGCCACACTAAAAGATGTCGAGCGTTTTCGGAAAGGGCATTTCGAGAGATACCGCGAAATTATCGTGAACCTTATCGTGAAACTTATCGTGAACTATCTATCAAAGCTACCCGGTAGATTGGCAATCTTATCAAAAGCGAATTATATACTAACCACTTATACAGGCTCTGAAACGATGAACGACTCAAAGTGTGAATATAAACACAGCACTTTCGACTAAAAAGAGAAGATTAGAAGTTCTCGAATCGAAGAACTTAGTTTACCGATCACTGTTTACAATCCATCTGACTGTCAAAGTGGAGTAGCTTGGCCGAAGTAGGTCGCTTCATCCTCCATATTTATGCTAAGTATATTGCTTCTTTCAATGCTTTTTTTTTTCAAGAAAATGTTTCTTGCTTTAATACTTTGATATTATTGTTAACTGTACTTATTATTATAACAAAACAATCAACTTTTTCGATGACTACAATCCCACTGTTCTTTGTACTTCATTCTTTAGAGATCGTGATATCTTAGATAAAACAAGTTATTTAATTGTACGTCCAAGCTTATGTATTGATCAGAAATCACAATAAACAGTACAAGTATTACAAGATCTCGTTATTCAAGGTTTATTTATTATAATTGTAACCGTATTCGCCGCCCTCCACGTTCTCGTGAGCCTAGTCGAATAGCAACACGAATTACCCACTTAAAAACTAAGAATAGAAGGTTAAGATGGTTTATTTATCATCATATTCGCCGAAATCTTCCCAGATCATCTACGTTACATATGTCACACATTCCTTCAAAGATCACCCCGAGTTCACGCAGATATGCGTCTAGTTTAAATTTTGATTTATTTCTTTTCGCTGTTCGGAATTTCAGTGCAAATATTTTGCTTTACATCGGTAGCCCAATGTATAAGGAGCACATTAAAGCATATTCAGAATATTTGGTATCGACCAAGCTCAGTGAAGAGATACTTTTATAAATGATGCCCATTTTCGAATGTTAATTTAGACGCTAAATAGATAAAAGTGGGTATACTTTAATTTTTTTTCTCGCAAAATCCAATACGGTGACCCATTTTTTATTTTTTATTTTTGATGAAAGACTCAAAATGTTTTACCGTTGAAAGTTTTATCAAAATTCTATGGTTAGTTTTATTACTACGGAATTACCTTAAATGGTACCATCTCAATTACGAAAAATAAAATATAAAGGAATCATATTGAGACCTTGTTTTTGAATATTCATGAATACCCTAAAAGCTACCAACTTTAATTATGTGAGTCTGAAAACCTCTAAAACACCCTAAGAGGTACCAGATCTTCGGTTTTGACCCATAAAAGGTACGACGAGCATCCCCGCCAACCGATACTGATTAGGATCACCCCCACCCGGGAGATAAAGTGCCGTAAGGATTACAAAACCTCTGGTGCAGCAAGCTTGGTACTTATTAAATTGTTTCATTCCTTTTATTTACATTAGATGAAATAGATGATGAATAAATGATTATTAAACAAATAAATATACCGAATCTTATCGGATTGTTGTGAGAGAAATAAACAAAGGTTGCAGAACTTTTGCAATTTATTCCAGAAGACTTGAATTCAATTGTAATAATATAATAATAATTCTATGATTATAATAATATTATTATTATATTAGTATATTCAATTGTACACAACACATGCATTCTCGTTATTTATTTATTCATTCGTTCATTCATTCATTCATTCATTCATTCAGTTCATTCATTCATTTATTCATTCAATTATTCATTCATTCATTCATTTATTCATTCAATTATTCATTCATTCATTCATTCATTCATTCATTCATTCATTTATTCATTCATTCATTCATTCATTCATTCATTCACTCACTCACTCATTCATTCATTCATTCATTCATTCATTCATTCATTCATTTATTCATTGAATTATTCATTCATTCATTCATTTATTCATTCATTCATTCATTTATTCATTCAATTATTCATTCATTCATTCATTCATTCATTCATTTATTCATTCAATTATTCATTCCTTAATTCATTTATTCATTCAATTATTCATTCATTCATTCATTCATTCATTTATTCATTCAATTATTCATTCATTCATTCATTCAATTATTCATTCATTCATTCATTCATTCATTTATTCATTCATTCATTCACTCACTCACTCACTCATTCATTCATTCATTCATTCATTCATTCATTCATTCATTCATTCATTCATTCATTCATTCATTCAATTATTCATTCATTCATTCATTCATTCACTCAATCATTCATTCATTCATTCATTCATTTATCTATCTATTTATTTGTTTATTTATTTATTTAATTATTTACTTTTTTATTTATTTATTTATTCATTCATTCATTCATTCATTCATTCATTCATTCATTCATTCATTCATTTATCTATCTATTTATTTGTTTGTTTATTTATTTATTTATTTATTTATTTATTTATTTATTTATTTATTTATTTATTTATTTATTTATTTATTTATTTATTTATTTATTTATTTACTTACTTATTTACTTACTTACTTATTTATTTATTTATTTATTTATTTATTTATTTATTTATTTATTTATTTATTTATTTATTTATTTATTTATTTATTTATTTATTTATTTATTTATTTATTTATTTATTTATTTATTTATTTATTTATTTATTTACTTTCAGTATGGGGAAGGGAAAAAGGCTTTTTTAATGACTTTGAATTGTATTTTTAATTTATTTCAAGTTTAACACTGAAATTCTTTTTAATAAATATTGGCTGAGGTTGTGTTGCCTGTGCTTTATTATCTTTCAACGCAACAGATATTAAGTGATGTTGTTAATCCGATTCATTGAAAAGTGTCGTTATTGCTTTACAATTTGCAAGTTCTATTGTCAAATAACTGATCTTATGAGATATAAATTCCGCGAAATACAGCCATCCTCAACCGCTGACAACTGTAAAGCTGGTGCTCTTATCAATCTGTGGAAAAAAAGAGGAAGTTAGAATAACTGTAACCGAAACTTAAACAATAAAAAAATACGCAATGTCAACGCCTTCTTTTGTTTGTTTGTTTGTCTGTCTGCCTGTCTGTCTGTCCGTCTGTCCGTCTGTCCGTCTGTCCGTCTGTCCGTCTGTCCGTCTGTCCGTCTGTCCGTCTGTCCGTCTGTCCGTCTGTCCGTCTGTCCGTCTGTCCGTCTGTCCGTCTGTCCGTCTGTCCGTCTGTCCGTCTGTCCGTCTGTCCGTCTGTCCGTCTGTCCGTCTGTCCGTCTGTCCGTCTGTCCGTCTGTCCGTCTGTCCGTCTGTCCGTCTGTCCGTCTGTCCGTCTGTCCGTCTGTCCGTCTGTCCGTCTGTCCGTCTGTCCGTCTGTCCGTCTGTCCGTCTGTCCGTCTGTCCGTCTGTCCGTCTGTCCGTCTGTCCGTCTGTCCGTCTGTCCGTCTGTACGGCTGTTGGTTGGTCGGTGGGTCGGTGGGTCGGTGGGTCGGTGGGTCGGTGGGTCGGTGGGTCGGTGGGTCGGTGGGTCGGTGGGTCGGTGGGTCGGTGGGTCGGTGGGTCGGTGGGTCGGTGGGTCGGTGGGTCGGTGGGTCGGTGGGTCGGTGGGTCGGTGGGTCGGTGGGTCGGTGGGTCGGTGGGTCGGTGGGTCGGTGGGTCGGTGGGTCGGTGGGTCGGTGGGTCGGTGGGTCGGTGGGTCGGTGGGTCGGTGGGTCGGTGGGTCGGTGGGTCGGTGGGTCGGTGGGTCGGTGGGTCGGTGGGTCGGTCGGTCGGTCGGTCGGTCGGTCGGTCGGTCGGTCGGTCGGTCGGTCGGTCGGTCGGTCGGTGGGTCGGTGGGTCGGTGGGTCGGTCGGTCGGTCGGTCGGTCGGTCGGTCGGTCGGTCGGTCGGTCGGTCGGTCGGTCGGTTGGTCGGTCGGTCGGTCGGTCGGTCGGTCGGTCCGTCGGTCGGTCGGTCGGTCGGTCGGTCGGTCGGTCGGTCCGTCGGTCGGTCGGTCGGTCGGTCGGTCGTTCGTTCGTTCGTTCGTTCGTTCGTTCGTTCGTTCGTTCGTTCGTTCGTTCGTTCGTTCGTTCGTTTGTTCGTTTGTTCGTTTGTTCGTTTGTTTGTTTGTTTGTTTGTTTGTTTGTTTGTTTGTTTGTTTGTTTGTTTGTTTGTTTGTTTGTTTGTTTGTTTGTTTGTTTGTTTGTTTGTTTGTTTGTTTGTTTGTTTGTTTGTTTGTTTGTTTGTTTGTTTGTTTGTTTGTTTGTTTGTTTGTTTGTTTGTTTGTTTGTTTGTTTGAACCTACTTTTCATGTAACATGGACAAAGTCTTTGTACATAGGATGCGCCAATATCACACTGAGTATTCACTAAGGGATCTTGAAATCCTGTGCATCTTCCCCGCCAGTCACCTTGTACTACGTAATTAGGCTGGTCACCAAAGGCATGTTTGTTGGAGTCTAAAGATGTTGCACATTGGACGCCAAGAGAATGGAAAATGGACAGTGAGTCAGGTGGAAAAGCTCTTTGTTGCACGCATGTTTGACCATGTGTTACACAAGTGGATGTACAACTTGTTCCTAATGCACTGAGAATATATGAAACTGAAAAAAAATAAAGCCTAAATTTCACGTCAACAACATGTAAACATAAACACTAGCGCCAGAGAAAACCTTAAGGGAGCGTTAATTATTTTTTAGAACTGGCTTGGGGCGGACCGGATGGAATCCACATCAACGATGTTCATTAGAATTTTTCTTCAATCAAAAAGCGAAGGTCAGTTTAACTAAATTCTACACTGCATCGAACGGTAAATTATATATGTCGGAGTGATTTAAAGGAGAAGGGTTTCAAATTCAAATCTTATTTATAGAAATACAAAGAAAATACAAGTGAACGTCCGGCCCAGTACCCCCCCCCCCCACCCTCCTATTCCGTAATGACAAACTAGTGCTATAAATTGTTTTTACTAGCTTGTACAAGGGAACTGCTTGACTCAGTGCGAGGTAATCACTGAAACACTTCCTCTCCTTATATATTATGATAATCGTTGAAATTTCAGGAACCGTAAAAAAAAAAAAAAAAAACGTCAAAATTGGTGAAATAACTCAACTATTCTAGAACGAAGAATCAATAGCACATCACTACCGTGAAGGCATCTGTACTGATCAGACACAGAAACTCTCCTGATTTGCATAAGGTTTAGCTTGAAATATCTCGGCCAAATTAAATCCAATTTCAAAATTATTAATCTAGAATAGCAGCATTAATCTAGACATTTCATAAGTAATCATACAATATTCGCGTCCGATCTGTATGGAATATAAAATATTGTATATTCCGTACTGATCGGCCGCTCATATTGTACATATTACTTAAATTAGAAACAATATCTCCCCCCCCCCCCCCCCCCCCCGGGGATGATCCGCTGTACAGGGTATGGTTTTTCGACATTGGTGTCATGAACAGGGTATCCAATTCCACTTTATTTCCGATTTAATCCAAACTTCCTGTCATACTCAGGACCCAAAAAACGAGAGAAATTATTTTGCATTCAGGAAATCGGCAGGAATAAGATCGTTGACTTTAAAAAAAGATAAGAGCAGCACGTGTGCCTGAATTGATATATTTATACAAATCATATAATGTTCGTAAACAATTGTAATTTGTCATAAACAGGGTATGGAAGTTAGGTATTTTTTGTCATAAACAGGGTAACCCCTAAAAGATCCCAGCGGAACACCCCTACCCAGATCTGAAGGGAGTACCCCCCCGGGAATATCCCTGTGTTAAAAAACTCATTGATAACTAATGAGCTACTATGTCAGCTGGATAAGCCTATTTGGTCACGTGCATGAGTGATAAAATGTCCTCAACAGTATTCTTTATATAAAGAAAACGTATGAAGATACCATAATCAGATATAAAGGTCCATGAGTGTAGCAAAAATCTCAATTTAAATGTCCGATCATCGACTTTCACTAGCATTTGAAGATGCTAAGAAGATAGCAGTTATTCATTCAATCATTCATTTATTCATTCACTGCCAATTATCAAAATTTTTAATAAATCAATTTATCAATCAAAAATGACTATAGATATAAAAAGCAGACAAATAAATGAATCAACGAATGAATTAATCCATTGAAATAATGGAAAGAAAAGAACATAGCTACAAAATGAGAAGCGAGGGATAATTTTCTCATCTTTTTGCTATGTTATTTTCTTTTCATGATCAAATAATCAAATAATCAATTCAAATATTCTTAGTTATGGTGCTCCGCTAGCGGCGAAACTCCGCTAAAATAAATAAATGGAATTTTTGAATCAGTTTAGTTAGCTGACTCACCACGCTCGGGCTGTTAAAACTGATAGTTTATTAAATATTATACACAGCTTATTTTAAAACTAACTGTAAATAGTAACTGTGCTCTTATTAGAAAACTTACTTACTTTTATAGCATGTACCATCAGCTTTTGTGTATCCTTGATTACATTCACATCTGAAAGAACCTTCAGTATTCTCACAAAACTCATTAGGTTCAGAACAATTGTGTGTATTGGTAGCACACTCATCAATATCTACAATACAAAGACAAAAACCATTAGGGTCAGAACAATTGTATGTATTGGTAGCACACTAATCAATATCTACAATACAAAGACCATCAGGGTCAGAACAATAGTGTGTATTGGTAGCACACTAATCAATATCTACAATACAAAGACCATTAGGGCCAGAACAATTGTGTGTATTGGTAGCATATGGCGTTCAATTTCCGCCAAAATTCGACTTGCTCAATTCAACATTGTACTTCTTCTATTCGACCTTTTTTTATAATCGGACATTCAACTTTGTTGTTTCAAGAATCCAACATCCTATGCTTCATAGTCCGACTTGCAAGTTTTCTAAATATTGTTGATGTTTCTGCAATCGAACTTTGTACTTTAACGAATTCAACATTCAACTTTCTCGCAATCGAACATCCTTCCGCATGCCACTTTCGTCCAGTCAACGCGGGCTCAGAAAATACCAATTCCAACACTGTTGGGTAGGAGGACGGGAGAAAAAGGTAACTTTCCGTACCCCCGATGGATAGCTGTGGAACTCAAAGTCACATAAACCCTCCCCCAAAGCAACATTTTTTTGTCTTGTTCCACGTGATCTAGAAAAACAAGATGGCTGCACGGTGATTTCTTAATTCCCGTCAAAATTGTAGCTGGTAAGGATTTTTTTCTTTCTTTTTCTAAATAATCATTTCTATGATAAGCACGTGCTTTTCATGGTCAACTTTTGCTGTACATTCAGTACATTTTACGATCGCAATTAACAGCTACATTCACTATTTCACTAGAAAAACTCAACTTCAGTCTTTGGTCTTTCTCGCTGTAATGTCGAAAGGCGATCTGCCACTTTCAGAAGGGCAGATCTGACCTCGTTTAAGTCATCATCGGCAATGTTTCAATTCTCCGTAAGTGCAGCTTCCGACCCGAGGGAATGATCACGTGTTTTTGGATAAGACAAAAAAATGTTGCTTTGGGGGAGGGTTTATGTGACTTTGAGTTCCACAGCTATCCATCGGGGGTACGGAAAGTTACCTTTTTCTCCCGTCCCCCTACCCAACAGTGTTGGAATTGGTATTTTCTGAGCCCGCGTTGACTGGACGAAAGTGGCATGCGGAAGGATGTTCGATTGCGAGAAAGTTGAATGTTGAATTCGTTAAAGTACAAAGTTCGATTGCAGAAACATCAACAATATTTAGAAAACTTGCAAGTCGGACTATGAAGCATAGGATGTTGGATTCTTGAAACAACAAAGTTGAATGTCCGATTATAAAAAAAGGTCGAATAGAAGAAGTACAATGTTGAATTGAGCAAGTCGAATTTTGGCGGAAATTGAACGCCATAGTAGCACACTCATCAATATCTACAATACAAAGACCATCAGGGTCAGAACAATTGTGTGTATTGGTAGCACACTAATCAATATCTACAATACAAAGACCATTAGGGCCAGAACAATTGTGTGTATTGGTAGCACACTCATCAATATCTACAATACAAAGACCATTAGGGTCAGAACAATTGTGTGTATTGTTAGCACACTCATCAATATCTACAATACAAAGACCATTAGGGTCAGAACAATTGTGTGTATTGTTAGCACACTCATCAATATCTACAATACAAAGACCATTAGGGTCAGAACAATTGTGTGTATTGGTAGCACACTCATCATCGTCCTTAACGGGGCTCTTTGCGTTGAGAGAATTTGTTGTTTACTTCTATTTCGATACATGCAAAAACCACCAAAAATGGCAGGAACCGCGATACAAATCTAATCCCGATTTTGCGACTCCGCCACAATACGGAACATATTTTCTCAAAACTAGCCCAGTCAATATTTTTTAGTATTGCTGTCTCAAAATCGGGGTTTAGTTTACAATATCCACATTAGACAAATAAGAATGTGGTTCCCACTATCCGACCGGGTATTTTTGAAAAAAAAAACTTTATTTATTCCGTAAGTTCGCATTAATTTTACAAAAGAACACGATTCAGGAGAGATGATCGAATTACTGGTCAGCTTTTGAATCAGGTTAACAATGGTTTGGGGAGGGATGTCGATTAATACCAGTTTTCATAGAACTTAAAAAATAGATAGTGTTAAAAGTTGTACCTCGTTCGCAGCCTTTGCCTTGATATCCCTGCAGACATTTGCATTGGTGGGTTAGGTTGACCAAGACACACTCGCCTCCATTTTGACATCTTGTATGTTGGAATAACTCGCAAGGGGTCTGAAAAGAAACATATGACATTTGATATATTTTTTCGTGCAATTTTAATTACAGAAACGAAGCCCTTAAAAACTCAATAGAAACGTCATCACGAAGTCACTTTTATGACTTTCGATCCTGACACTTTTCTAAAATAATTTTTTTTCCCATCAAATTACATTTGTATTTGTTTCCTTATTTGTTTTTGACGAGTCCGCCTTAATCTGAAACCGTTTTCTGTACAATTCATTATTTGTTTATTTACTCAAATAAAAGAAAATGTTGTCAAGGACAAAGCTTTCATCGAAATTCGTAAAAAATCATTGTGTTCATGAAATGTATTTTGGAGAGTTTATTAGTAAATGTTAAAGTGCACAGAATGATTTTATATCAAGCAGACTTGTCTTGAAACTTGCTGAAAACATGCACGGACATTTTTATTACGATAGCAAACTTTCAGTACTGTTATTTATGCATTTCAATTCTTGACGTTGCATCTTCAAAGATATATTTTCGCATGAAATAAAAATATGTTTGTTATATTTCTCATCTTGGTGTAGTTGTCTATGAGAAAAAAAAATCAAAATGAAGTGATCCTTTTTACTTACCCTGATCCGGAAATATCTGAAATCCGAGTGTTTTGTCAAATTGTTGCTTCTGTGATATTCATCGGAAGAAAACACTTCACATACAAACAAACCATTTTTATCCGGTTT
The DNA here is from genome assembly GCA_918843875.1 of Diadumene lineata. Taxonomy (NCBI): domain Eukaryota; kingdom Metazoa; phylum Cnidaria; class Anthozoa; order Actiniaria; family Diadumenidae; genus Diadumene; species Diadumene lineata. The sequence goes on along the minus strand of OU974081.1, from coordinate 1,171,721 downwards.
CGTCTTTAGATTTCCTGATTTGCACCAACTTGAATTGACACAAACACCGAGACAATCCATCATATTAACTGCGAGAGTTGACTGCATCCTAGTTGGGGGTGGTGGATCAAGTCTGTGTTCGAAGCGAAAATCAAATATGTAATCACCACTACGAGCTTCCCCTCTAACTGGTATACTCAGCATCCCAAAGAGTACAAACACTACACAAACAACTAGAATTACAAAGGTACTCATCTCCACTAGAAGGAACGAACAACTAAAAGTTTACTGCCGGAAAGTAGGACCTTGACAAGTAGTGTCACAGCTTAAAATATTAATTCAGTCACTATAACTACTGCAGACTGATTGGCTATGCTTGGTTCTGCTAGAGGTTCAACTGAACCCGATGGAACTAGCTGGGATTTCAACAACAGTTGATTTACAAGGTGTTCAAAATGGTTGAATATCAAAGTTTATAATAAAATTAAGTGTCTTTGAATTGATGTCCGTTCTGCTACGATTTTTTCCTGATCCTGTGGGTTTTTTTTTTTTGTTTTTTTTTTTTTTTTGTTTTTTTTTTTTTTTTTTAATTTTTGTTTTTTGTTTTTACTAAATTAAATGCTCAATTATTTAGATCTATGTTAGTGGTATTCATAACATGACGTTTTGTGTTTTGTTTCTTTACACTACTAGCTATCAGCCCCCCTTGCTTCACTATCCTTTGAAATAAAACATCCACAACTGAAACGTTGTAACTGAATTGAATTACCTTTTAATAAATTATAGTGAATGTCTGCAAAGCTGCTTTGAAATAAAAACGACAAATACAGACGTTAAGTTAACATTTTAAACTGAAAAATAGTAAAAAAAACCGTGTTGATTTACTGTCAAGATTGTATAGATAGTCAACCCAAATGTAATGAGTAAAGTGTGCAAACAGTCAATCCATAAGATTTGAGTTACACTAAATAGTGCTATTTGATGCAAATTCTATTGTTTTCTTTTGTTAGCACTATTTTGTACTATCTAGTAATTAGTGTTTCAGGGATATATTGGTTGCACTCTAATCCATTAAAAACTAATTACAAATTAGTAAAATTTGGTACAACGTTTTCATTTAAAGATATCAAACAAGCACTGTCGTTTGAATTGTTGGGGTTCATGTATAATTTTCATTTTTTTCTGTTTCCTGTCTTCTTGAACAAAATTCAAAATGGCTGCCATTATAGTAAAGTTGGTCACTACAATCTCTCTGTAAGTGACCAGAATTTTCAGAAAATTGTGTTGTTATTGGTAAGAAATCATCAAAATTTGAAAATATCGTCACTTCCAAATAAGATCAACTATGGTTATGGATGCAAACGTCAGGGTTTTTTATAACATGATTGTTTGATATGAAATTAGCTGGAGTGTGAAAGAGGATCACAGACGACAGAATTATCTAATGTAAGAAACAGCTGTAATGCAAGTATGTGAAACAATCTTTTGGATTCGTGCAAATAATCTATACATTAATAGTATTAATAAACAAGTTTTTTTGAATTATTTTTTTGGTAATTGAGGGTGGTGCCTATTATTGCCATTACGCATTGAGTACTGCGCATGTGCTGCATACGTTTGAAAAACAAACAATTTAATTAGTACTAATTAGTTTTATTAATCTTTCACGGATTTTCTGAACGTAGCTGTTACTAATTCGAATGGTTTATTACACATTTTAGCAAACATTTCTATCGGCACAAAAAGGAGTTTCCGTGTTTATATTTATTAATTAATTAATTAATTAATTAATTCATTAATTCATTCATTCATTCGTTCATTCATTTATTCATTCATTCATTTATTCTTTTATTCATTTATTTATTTATTTATTTTCTTCGTTTGTTCGTTTGTTAATTATTTCTATTTATTTGTCTTCACTTGTTTTTATTATGCTATATTTTTTTAATATATAATAAGCTTACTTAAGTTTATTAGTAAAATTTTAAAAATAATTTGATTTGAGATTTTTAAATTGTTTTTTTTGGGTGGGTGTGTGTATGTAAATAAACGATATTTTTCACTTTTCATTTCGCTGCGCTGGGAAACTGGTTCAGATTGTTTTCGATATGTAAGAGCTGATTGGTTAACCGGTTGGAAGAAACATCTGTTGTAACTTCTGCAAGCAAACGCAAAGCGACCAGGGTCTCATAACACAAAGCATGAACTACAACTTTAAAGCTTCTCTGAGCGAAACAACCTGACTGCAACACTTTTTACCAAACGTGGAAATGCTTTTCGGAGTAAATGTTAGTACAAAAAATGCTTGTTAGTACAAAATTAAAATTAAACTTGAAACTAAAATCCTTCAGTGATGTAGGTCCAAATTGTTAGGTTTTTAACTTTATTACTATAATCAGGAGCATATCACAAAACATGAAAATGCTCTACTAAAAGTGATAAATAAAAGTGAGTCTTTTCCGTACGAAAATTCAAGACATAAATGCCTACAAAAATAACAAGCCCGTTTTTCTTGCATCATAAAATATTAAAAAACAGTCTTGTTTAAGAATTATGTGAAAAAGCTTGCGGAAAGCACATTATCCATTGGCAGTTATGCCAGTTTGTGTTTGAAAAATTCGTACAAAGCAATTAAAGTATTTCTTCAATTTCAAGTGCGATATAACCTTTTGAAGTTCCGTTTTCAGTTATGTTGCATAATCCCCTGCACTCAGAGTGATCGGTGAATATCAAAATGATGAATTCTGTTTGATGTAAATATATGCGTTTTGTTCAAAAATGGTTTATTCGCTATCTCACCAAATTGCATACGACGTCTTCTGAACTTTATTCAAAAACAAAGTCACAAACTCATCGACAACAAACGCTAACAGAACTTGGCTAGAACGTGTGTGAAAACACCTGTCTTCCGTCATATCGAACAATTTAAATGTGAAACAATGACGCTAGTTCGATATAGCTTGGGCAAACTTTTAGATAAAAAGTTTATAAAGTCATATACATAAAATAAATTAAAAATCTCGAAATTGGAATAAGCAAGAGTTTATAAAATATTTCAAAGCACAACTACAAAACCTAAAAATATTGTTTTAATTCCCAAACTAAGGCCGTCACTGAAACTTACAAAAAAACCTCGTATCTCACGATTGTATAAGGCCGCTTGAAGTCTAGTTTCAAAACTGTATCACTAAGAACAACTTGTACAAGAATTTGCTCTCGATACAAAATTAAAACAAAATCCTTTATCTTATTCTGCTTGGCTTGCCAAAAAGCGTTCGAAGTTTTTAAAGAGAGCTGTTTGAAAATTATAAATATTTAATTGTTCAAATCTTTTGTACCTTAGCTGATGGCTTATGTAAAATGATATATTCAAGTTAAACCAAAATTAGAATAGCCAATACTATGAATTCTCATAAACTGAACACAAAACTAACACAAATATAATCGAGAAATCTTAAGTATTAATATTACTTTAGTCGCTTCAAACTCGACATAACCTGTGTTCGATGTGACAGAAGTTACAGTTAAGATTCAACGGTTACCGATCGAGACAGTTATTACAACAAAGCATCGTTCCTTACATTATAGCTCAAACCATTTAGACATCTGAACATCAACTCTTATAAAGTTCACATATATCAAGAACATCACTACACATAGATAGCCACTAACATCCTGGCTTATACTTCTACAACTTCTGATCAGACGTGAAATCTGGTCTTCTAATCTAGAACGTCACTATAGGTAAATGCTGGAAGTAAACTTTTCAAACATCAGGAAAAAAACTCAACTCTACATTCACACTCGATAAATGACACCCCAGGATTATCAAAACATACACTAAGAACACTAATATTCCAAGACTAGATACACCCAGATAATCACAGTGTATTAACATCGCCCTACTCGGAGTCTTAATATCAGCCGTCAAGCATTAGACAACGGTCTTTCACAATAATACGCTCTTCCAGCCGATCATCATATCACAACACATCAACTTGGCGGCATGTCCCTGGGTTCAAACCGATTTAAACACCAGACACTAATATCAGAATTATCTAGTCTTTCACACGACCAAGCACTCGCTCAGATAATCAATACACATCATCTTTGCAAACAATTCCAACTGCAGACACCACAAATGTGTCAACACCTATCCGACAGTTTTGTTTTCATTTGTTTTTGTTGGGCAGACAAGCGCGAACGCAGGTCCGCCCTGACTATCAAAAATTACGCATCGCGTACCATCAATGGGTTCCACGCAGAACTCTCCCCAGTCCAAATTACAGTGCAAGGACGGTGAGAGCCTGGGATAGCTGCCTTCTTGATCACAGCTACCCTATGCTTGTTAGTATGATGCGATGGTGCGATGCAGCGCTTTTTATAACAGTGCTGACCGAACGTCAGCCAATCATAGTCGAGTTGGTCGATGATGTTAAGGAATGCTATGGTGAGCTGGTTCATAAATATTCATGTGTTTGTTATAATAATTGGTTTTCATGTCTTTATTGCTTTGCATGTAAAACGTTTTGATCAGTGTTTCAGGTCAATTATTTGTCCCTCAAAAAAACTATGATAAAAAATGCTGATACACGGGGCAAAACATGCACAACGTGAAGAATTTAATTGCATTCGTCCATTTCGTCTCTAGTTCGTGCGCGTGCATGGTAACTGCATAAATTAATTTTTGTTAAAAATTGTATGGACTCAGTTTGCTTCTCGATCTTGACAACGTCAGCATTATTTATCTAGCAGTTTTGAATACGTTGAAATATTTGAAAGCGTTTTTAATTCAGATCAGCTTTACGCGTTTTAAATTTTCTCCAGTTTTCTTCTGACTTAGATAAGAACTCAAAACATTTACTCATCAAGGAAATTCCACCATTCAAACTTTTTTTTTTAAATTCGCGTGCTGCTTTTGAAACTTCTCAGCATGTGTGGAGGCAGTGAGTATTTTTAGTGTTTTTTGCTATTGTTAGAATAGCATCACCGAATTGGTACAGACAATAGACCCGCAAACGTTAAAGCGTCATGACTGGCGTGAGGCAAATTAATTTTTAAAACACATCATATTTGACTTATTGGAAGTTTAAAGAACTTGAGAGTGAAACAATGCATAAAAACCAGCTATTTCAATTCACAAGCATTTTTGTGGAAGTTAACTGACACATTGAGAGTTTTAAGACATAAATTTCTATCAACCAGCTCGATCTGTTTTAACTCATTTTCATTCTTCGGTAATGATATCCATTCATCTTTTCGGGAGCAGTACATGCGTTGGCTCTGAGCTAAAATTGATAGGGCAAGTTAAGAGTTCTTAGACTGATTTCTGGTCGAGTTATTAACAAAGATATAAAGGCTTATCAGTTTATTAGGACGATCACCATTGTCATCTTGGATTAACTAGTCTAGTGTAATGAAAATCCATGAACGCGAAAATACAAATTACGTTAACTTCCCTAATAAAGTATTTTTGGAATTACAGTAAAGTTTAACCTTTGGGTTATGTACATTGGTATTATTTGTACATGTGTTTTAAAATCTACTAAAGTAATCAAATTGTCTTGCCATCATGTCTTCGGCTGTAGAACCTAAAATAACAAAATAAGCTATTAGTTTATAGGAAATTCGGCGTAGAATAAACGTAAAGTCTAGTTTTCTACACAGCAAACGTGCTCAAAATCCGGATCGCTTAAAACTGCTCAGTCAAAAACGAACCCAAATCGACCAGAAACACGCCAAAAATGTTTAAAAACATCCAGTCTTTATCAGTATAATAGTTTTGTATAGAATAATTGAGATTTCTTAGAGTTTTGGCTGAGTTCGTTTTTCAATATTACTACCGTTGAACATGCAACCACAGAAAACCCAACTGTCATTACAAAAAGATAAAATAAAGATTGGCACTATGGTTAATAATGGTTCATAACACGAAGCTTCGGCCTCTAAATACGCTTTTTGCAGGAAGTGGTTTGATGACCCAAATAATGAAAAAACAATTATTTCAAAACAGCTCAAAATTAACACGTGTGATTATAAAAGAGTATGCTAGAGCCAACACTCTCTGATGGAGTACTGGAGTTATGTGATTTTTTTTAAATCGCCTCAAAAATAACAAGTATTTTAAAAATCTTAAAAATTTCCCATACCGTTAGTTTTTAAGGGAGTATGTTTAATTTTTCAGGAAATGTTTGTTTTACATGATTTTTTGAAATGTAGATTCATTTTGAGCTTTCTTGAATTTTATTGAGACCATGGCCTGTGAAGATCTTATTGTTTTGTTATTAGGTAAAATAAACAAATCAATTTATGGATACTTACCTTGATCAGCTTTCACTGGCGTGCAGCTTGCACCACATGTCTTGGGGCAGTGCCATTGTATGTACGGCAACCCGCAATATCTCATCTTTTTCCATTGTTTGCAGAAATAATGGTGGTCTTTGCTACAGTCCCTGTCTAGTATAAACAAATCTGTTTGTCAATATGGGGCTATTCTTATACTTTAAAATCGCCGTAATTTTTGGGCCCGGATTTAAAGCGATTTAGTTTGCAAAACTTTCCCAAAATTAGCCTATAACAAAAATGCAATTTTAGTGATTTCCGCCTGCTAAAAAGGTGATCAAAGGCAGTTTCAGGGCCCAGAGTAGAACTAATATGCATCAAATTTTGATAATGCTTAACACTGGAAAAGTCTTATCCTTATTCTGAACTGAAAACTTAAAATTCATTTTATTTGTAAGTCGGTATTTATTTATTTTTGTTTCATGGTTTTCCTGCGTTTGCTCTTGTAGTTAATACAAACATTCAATGTCACTAAACATTTCGCATTTCAACAATACGCAACACACATAATAAATAACTGACAAACCAACAGAAATATTTGCTTCTGAAGGAGACCGGATTAGAAAAAAAAGGAAAACGAGCAGTTTGCGCAACAAGATATCGACAGTGTGTCTCTTCATCTACGTACCTGACTGCGGAGGTGGTGCTGTCTTCATGTAATCTATCCAGTCAATAAACGAACTAACTCTTGTAAACACTCCATAGAAGTGGCTTCTGCAATACTCATCGCCCCAGCTCACAATCCCTTGAAGGACGTACTTTCCGGCAGAATTCTTGCAAACAAGAGGTCCCCCGCTGTCTCCATTACAAGGCGAGTGGTCCGTATTAACATCTCCACCACAGATGTTGGAGAACATGCTTACATTACTGTAAGGAAACGCGTTATTGACAGCAGCACATTTCTTGTAGGACACGATGGGCAGTTTGACATGTCGGACTATGTGTGATTTCTCCTTTGAGGTTGTGTTCTTCTGGCCCCAACCTGAACAAGCAACAAAAACGATAGATGATGATCTAAGCCGAGGCTCTGATCAAAAGTTTCTTTATTCATAACGATAAAAAGACAGTATTGAAAGTGCTTGTTAAAGATGATAATCATAAATCAATCGCTTCTTGCAACCTAAGAATCATCATCTGTTTGCTACGGTTTTTACTAGACAGTTTTTACTGTTATTGCAACACCAAGCTTTCGCAAATTTGAAGTTTCATTGTTCCATATGTCCCAAAGATTGGTCTTGCAATAAAAGGGAAAAAACGCAATAAAATTTAACATTAGCAAAGTGATTATGCTAATAATTTTTATGGCTTACCAGAAACAAGACATTCCTTTCCTACAGGAACTTGCTCAAACATTGGAGGCAAACCAATAGCTTTCACATACTGTGAGATAGAGGCTGCTGGCTTGATTTTGATCAATGCGATGTCGTAGGCATACTGCATATCCGCTGCAAATCGAGGATGTATGTGAAAGTACTCGACTGTATGGTTTTTCTCGTTCCCACTCTGGATCTTCTGATTGTGTTCGCCTAGATTTACAAACAAGACCATAAAAGAAAGAAATATGGTCATTAGAAATTAAAGAACGTAAGTCGTCTCTTTCAGGGTGAACAGCAATGTCTTGATAGATCTATAACTAAAGGACAAGCCAACGGCAAAAATATCAATCGGAATATTTCTATTCCACGGCTCACAAATTATCTACTGCGCATGCTCTATCTACACTATTTCGTTTCTGGGTTGTTGATCCATGATCTTTTTCTTACTGTCAAGACTCATTTGTCAGGAAATAAAGATTTTTTGCTGAGCTCTTCCTCTTACTTCTTTGGCTCTTTCATTCTCATTGTCAACCTCTACAGTTATCTTTTAAAAAATGAAACACAATAAAATTTTAATCATTACTGCTGGCGCCTAGGCTCATTGTCTTTCGATTAATGATTTCCATGAACTATAGTACCACAGCCCGGTTGGCTAAGCGTTTAAGCTTAAAGTTAGAAAAAAACTGTCAGATATTGTAGAGAATCCAAAAACTGAAAATGTCCGTCACATTTGATCAACTTTGCAGCCTTGGTTGCGTTAAAAAGCCCATAATTAAAAAAAAAAAAAAAAACACACACAGGGTTCCCGCGCGAACAGCATTTAATTCTTTGATATGTGGGTTACCGGTTGACTCAGTTCACAAATCTTTCCCCTTTCACCCCTACCTATAATCGTTAAGTCAGATATCTAAAAGATAGACTGGAATACTTACCAAGCCTGATTATATACTTTGATTTAAAACTAAAAGACAAGCAATGTGCCGCAGTCAAGACCCAATCAGCATCTATCAGGGTTCCTCCACACTTGTGTTTGTATTTGCCGGTTTTCTTATCCATGACAAGGATGTTTACTAGCCATGGCCATTCATTTTTTTTGCTTTCTTCACCTCCGATGATACGCTTTTGCAAACGAGAATTACGGCCGGAATTACCTGTGACAGCTAGTAGAAAACGATTGTACATTAATTATTAGAGTACAGGAAGCCCAGTCTCAACTTTGGAACACGGGACTAGAGTCAGTACGTATTTCACCGACATCACTTCATATCAGGTGTTTCATTAAAAAAGAGCGTCACTTTGATCAATTATGATTCTGATTCTATCAGAGATTTAAAGTAAAAATAATAATTTATGAAGTAATTATTTGATACCTTCTATATGTACAATATATTTAACTTTGATTAGTGGAAAATAAAAACCCTGAAACCTGGAAACCTTGAAACTTTAATTGTGGATGTTCATCTGTTTTGGTTGTAGAAAATTGAATAGATGTTTGATCTCCACGAACACGAATAAATCGGTCGATAATTTTTCTTTCAGCCCGGATGACAATGTATATGTTATTCCCAGGATTCATGTGTACCATCTGTGTTTTTATATATATCTTACTTGGTTTAGAAATAAGGTGGATTTGAAATTTTCTATCCAATTTTTTTAGCGAAATCCGATAATACCCACCATAAAATAAAAAAGTAAAAAAGTATCGAAAATCGTTCACACTATTTTGTAGCCTCGTATGTGATAATTGACATTGTACAAATATTTAAGCAATCCGATTGGACGTACTCTTACGCTAACTCTTGTAACCTTAACGGAATTTCTGGCAACGTTTGAACCTTGAAAATTTTGTAGTTTGACATGTTGTTTTTTTACCTGGTCCCAAGCAAAAAGCCAACAGAACGATTGAGTGTACCAACAACTTCATCTTCGACTTCTCCTTGTTCTGCCAGTGTGGTCGAATTGTAACACAATTTCAACTCATCTGCTATGCATTTCAATGATCTTATCGATGTCTCTAACAATAGCTACAGGTTAGAAATGTGCGAAACCGACAATTTAGCGCATTCGAGCTGGTAAATCAAACGAGTCTCACTAGAAAAGTGTGAACAAAAACACCCAATTCAGGTCCACTTTACGTTAACAAGCCATGCGTGTTCAATCGAATTGAAAATGAAATTTCTTCATTTGATCATCAAATTCCATTGCTAATTTCTACATATGCTGATCAAGTAACCAAGCTTTCCTTTTACCAGCCGAGAGACCCTAAACGAAAAAACGTTACAATATAAATAAATAAATAAACATGGCCTCGTTTTTAACGTACAAGTATTTATTTCTTCAAATCTATAATATGGAAGATAAACTAAATTAAAACTAAAATATCTGGCAAGAAGAGACCATAAATCCGCATTTGTACGGACCAAACCGGGAGAAATCTGGACAGAGCAGGGATCAAACGTCTTGTTTGCAAACAAGATCAAGCATTTTAGTACTTTGCCATTCCGTCTCCTGGTGGTCTTCGAACCTCTTCGGTCTCATCAGTTTCTTTCACACCACGTCTGTTACTAATACGCTGTTCACTTGTTTTTTTGAAAGATGTGAATTACCTTTCAACATTAAAGCGGCACCGGTGTCAATTATGTTACAATATTTGTGTAAGGGAAGAAAAAATAACTACAAATTTACTGATGACTAAAACTAAAACTAAAACTAAAACTAAAAACAAATATGTAATTTGGAAAGATTACAATTTTACAAATTAACAAAAGCTGTTATGACTGGCAGGTAGATTCTAAAGTTCAACAGTTGCGAGTAAGTGGTGGTTCAGAACAGACAAAAACCAGTGTCTAGGATTATTTGCAATTTATAATTCATGTGAAAATGCTTTGGCTTGTAGGCGAGAAAACGCTACTTGGACCTGTTGTACGCTTCATTTATTGTAAGTCACAATCAATACTCTTCCCTTGCGTTGTTTGTGACATCTTAAACTACTTAATTTTGATTGTAAATGTAAACATTACATTGTAACGCAATATTAGTGCTTTACTATTCATTTATTATGATTAAAATTGTATGAGCTGAATAAGGCTGTTGTATGTCGATTTAAGCATATAGTTAATAGAGAGAGATGGTTAAGAAACCTATTGTCATATGTCTTTGTTTTATGTTTGATGTTGAACGGGTCCTGAGGGTGCACAATTTTTTACTTTTTCCCAAACAAAATTGAAAAATAACTAATGGTAAACATTGTTTACATGATTATGGTGAGGAACGTTCAAATATCTATTGAAAATCTTTAACTACTCAAGACTAGAAGGCAAAAGAAAGATTTGACTCTGTTCACTCAGCCATAGCCAGCAAGGTTAAACAATGCAAAAACAAGATTGTGTACTGTCACGCTTGAAAAACTTGTACAAAGTCGACTTATAACAATAGGTTTCCTAACCATCTCCCTCTATTAACTATGATTTAAGATATAGTCAAACATTTATTTGATGTAAACTCGAAGAGCGAAATTGTTATCTCTGTTATTGGCAAATCAAGCTGGTCAACGGAAAATACCAACAACTTTCCAAATAGATACAAGTATCCAAAGTAAACTATAGGACTTATATTTAGGTACTATATTGTGGTTTTTGCGGTAAATTATTAAAAATGCCAGTATGAGATTTTAATTTAGAAGCATATTTATTTGAGAAGTCATTGGCATTTTCTTTGCGACTGCTCAAGTACTGACCAATTTGGAAATTGCAGATTTTTTACCCCTGCAAACTTGGAACAAGAACTCCAAACTATATAAAACTAGCCGTGATTGCCCTAATTCACTAGAGTTGTATAGTATAGTAACCGTAGTTTTTAAGACAGCATTCGAATTTTCTGCCGTATCGTAGCCGTACTGTTTCCCACTCGTACGAAAACGACTGTAAGACGTCACAGCCTGTTCACGTAGGAGATAGAATCGCCAAATCCAGGCAATAGGAAATTCACAAAAATTGCTCCTAGCAAGAGAGTTTAATCTAATGGTTTTCAGATAATGAATAATAATAAATTTAATAAAAGTTTTAGAACAATTTTCGGTGAATTTGCGTTGATTTCACCCAGTCCACCGACAATGGTCCTTTGCATCTAAACAATAGATTGTTGGAGATTGTTTTGATGTGACGTCATAGTGAATCATAGAACTCTTGTGTATGGTCTAGACAAGAGAAAATGAGCTACGAGAACCTACCCCCATACTGGGCTTTACACAAACCATCAGCCATGTTAAGTCTATTTATTGCCGCCGAGTTATTTTAAAAACGGGACGTGTGTGGTAGGACACAGGCAGCCCAGGCAATCTACTTGAATGTTTTCTTTTGAAAATGTAGGTTCACTGGAAGTCCAACGCTGGGAAATTCTTTTCTTATCATTTGATTTTGAAACCATATTATTTTATAATATTTTCACTTTTTATTTTTCTATAAATTGATTTTTTTTTCATTCACGTTTTCTATTTTCTCTACTAATATCAGTATTAAGTAGCTAATCGACAAGATGAAGATTAATTATTTCACTAATGTTTATTTGGATATTTATTTGAAACTTTGAAAATAATTTCGGACAAACAAAAACACTTATTTAATCTTTAACTGCTGTCTTCAATTTCCTTTCTGTCCTCTGTAGTCACTAATAACAAAAATAACAAAAAAAGGCGGTAATTTAAACGACAAATGATAATATAAAGTCATGATATATATCTGTATATATATCATTTATAATATTTATGATAATACACAAGAACGTTGCAGTATACATTTATACAAATATCTAATATATTCAGTATATTAATGATATTCAAAACCGAAAACTTCCTTTAATTATTGCTTGTTTCATCCAATGAATGTCAAGATATATTTTTGCTTTCTATTATATCGTACATCACAAAACAGTTGGTTTATTGTGTAAAAAATACGTATTTTGCATTTTGCATTAGATATTTGTATAAATGTATAAATGTATAGTACAACGTTTTTGCAAAACGACTGTATATACCAATTAATGAATGAAATTGTCACTAGCTGTGATTGCTGTCTAGTAAAATAGGTTATTTGATAATAAAGTGCACGAAATTCAACATACTTTATTTTAGCGTTAATATTCACATGAGGTCTTCTGGTGGACCACTCTCGTACCTGGAGCCCGCGTTTTCTTGTGGACTGCGGCAAAGTACGAGGGATGTAGCATAATTATAATCCGATACCAGAAGCCATGCTTTATGATTTTGGGTTTTAGTTGTATATTCTGTTTTGATAGTTTTTCAAGTTTCTATGAACTATTGTGAGATGAATCTTTAATATATCTTCGGTTGTCATTTCGAAGAGGTTACTAGACACATGCGCATAAACAACTAAAACCGAAAACCATAAAAAATAGGTATGCCAGAGCCCTTGTTCTTTGCCGCAGGCCACAAGAAAACCATGGCACTGGGTAAGAGGATCGTTTGATATGTATCCTAGTGAAAGTTGGTTTGGCAAAGGTCATATCTATTAGGTTTGAAATATAGTGATTTCCATTGAAAAGAATTGGCAAGACTGGAAGCAGCGAGGCGGTACCGTTAGCATCACAAGCACGATTTTACACTTTTTTTGTAATAGACTGATAGATATTGATAAAAAAAAGTATTGTAATTGAGACTTTCTTTTGTATATGTGATAATTATTAAGGATTATTTATGTTTATAAATAAGATAGCCGCGTGGAGACTGGTAACTACTTTGTTTGTTATTTCCTTCGGACGATATCTAAGCACATAAAAATATCAAGTAATTGTCAAACAATAATGTTCTATATTTGTATATCATATGCATTACATATATTCCATATATTTTTCATATAAATGATATTGAATGTAATCACTCCATTATACCTTAGTTCTTCAGTTATCTGGATCGTTTCTCTTTTCATGTTTTATGCTGCTTTATTTTTTTCTTCATATGATTTGATATTATATTCCGAAACCATGCTGCAAACAATACGAGACTCTCGCAAAACACAAGTTATTTGTCGAAAAAATTTGAATCATTTGAACATTTTGAATCCATACTTTCCAAATATTCACCCCCGATTCTCGTGCATTGTTCTTTATTGCAAGCTATCTAGCTATGCTGTTGCTATTTATTATTTAAAAAATATCAAGTCTTAATGGTGCAGCAACAAAAAATATGAAAGGCACTATTTTGAAGTAAAAATGCGCACTGCTTATAAAAAGTGCGATTTCTAATAATTAATTCCCCCGATCTCTTTGAAAAAAAAAAAAGCAAAACAAAGTTTAATTATAGATGAGAAGACTTAGTTTAAAAGTTTGAAAAAATATGGTTTGCTTTCCGAAAAATATAACTTGAAAGTCACTTATAATTTTTGTGCCGAGCTATAATATATGCACATGAGCATTCGGCTGTCGAAAATTAACCAAAAAACTTTCAACTACAACTACACATATAGGTAAGTACTTTTTTTCTGCAGAAATACATTAAATAACTAATGGACAAGTACGTCCTGAAGTATTATAAAAACCAAGGCTTTGCAGCTATAAAAAATATACGAAATACGATATGTTGACATTTTCCTCTCTTTATTTTTCGGCATGTCGAAAATGTAAATATATATAAAACTTTAATAAAGCACTGCTCCCGAATATGAGTCTCCATTAGCGTAAACTGTACGCCAAAATGTTTGCAGGAAAATATAGTACGTTATATTTCATAAAAATGTAACAAGATACAATGCCTTTTTTATTTATTATTTTTAATGAATGGAAGTGATATTACCAAGAAATTATAAATGGTTGCATGATGTTACACCAAGTCACGAGACATAAAATGTTACAAAGACAATTAATAGAAACCTTTTCTTATTTATCCTTACCAGTGCATAGGTGTTTATCATATATATCGACGTATTATAGTATCGTTCGATAAATGAAAACCTTTGAAAATATATGTAATATTGCTGTTCACTTGTGTCAGCTATGAGATGTGTGCTGTTACACACAAAATCGCACTGTGCCCATTTCTTATTTATTTATATTTAGCCGTATTATTATTATCACTCAGAATGCTATATTATTCTAGGTATTATTAAAGCTAGCCTTATTCTTTACCATTATTAGAAAAAAAATGATATTTTAGTATCGCGTTGCTGTCAATACTAAACATTTATTTTGGACAAACGGCCAAATTTGGTATGAGTACCACCTCGCTGCTTTCAGTCCAAACAAATAGTTAGTAGCTTTAACACTAAATCCCTTGTTTGTTTTTTTTCGCTGTTTATACCAACTACTACAAACCAAATGTTTCACAGTCATATGAAAATCATCCCAACGTCATACTTACTCTCAAACTTCAACACTGCAGACGACGCCACAGGTCTTTGGACAGTTCCACTGGATGTATTTCAGCTTACAGTAGCCATAGCTGTACCACTTTTTACAGAAATAGTGGTAGTCTTTATTACAATCTCTGTCTAGTTTCAAATAAAAACAGAAACTATTTTATATCGACGTGCAGATGATATGGCATTTTTTTGTGAGCTTACACGATGTAGAATATATGTTGAACTGCGCTTAACAGTAAATAATCAGCTTATATCAGAAAAAATATTTCAGTCTCCGATCAAAACACGCTGTATATATGCGAATGCACGTAAAGAGCGTAGGAAAGAACATGTAGGTTTTTGGTGCGATGTTCTCGATATTAAGCTCCATTGTCTGTCTTGTAACAAGTCAGTTCGAAGGGTACGGCTGGAACTCTACCCAAAACACCGCTACATATAGGATCTTTGAAATTCAGTAGAATGTTCTACATATACAGTTATTTATCACACTAGACCTCTTTTGCTTCCATGTTTATTTTCCAATTTCATACCAAGTGATGTCACTCTTGGGAAATGATTCTTTCAGGTGTAAATATTTTTCATGAAAGAACCATTCCATAGCTAGAGCGTCACATGGTCTGAATTGGGCAAGTTGACATTGTACACGAAGCCAAAAAGCTTTGTTAGGTTGTTGTTAGGCTTTGTTCGTCCCACAAACGTCCTTTAAGGGGGACGTAAAAGAATGACTTGTTGTGCGTTGGTCACTCAACTTTGTTACTGGATTTGAATGTACAGGAATTTACCTGACAGTGGAGGTGGTACTGTCTTCATGTAATCTATCCAGTCAATAAACGAACTAACCCTCGTCAGCACTATACACCAGTCACTTTTGCAAAACCCATTGGTCCAGCTTACAATTCCTTGTAGGACGTACTTCCCGGCAGAATTCTTGCAAACAAGAGGTCCTCCGCCGTTTTCATTGCAAATGGAAATATTAGTATCAACATCACCACAACAGATGTTGGAGAACAGGTTTACGTACAAAGGATTGTGATCATTGACAGCACCGCATTTCTTGTAGGACACGATGGGTAGTTTAACATGTCGGACAATGTTTGATTTCTCCCGTGAGCTTACATTCTTCTTGTCCAAACCTGCACAACAAAAAGAGTGGGATGCATGATATTCTTAGACACCGAGCCTCGTGCATGATAAAAAGACATGATTGCAATCATTATTTGTTATGGAAGAAGTGATGATAAATAACAAATCAAAGACAGTTTTCCTTTTTTTACGCTCAGAATCAAAATCAAAACACGCGGAATGTTGAGAAAAACCAAAACGCGCAGCTTCTGCATACTACGGTTTCTTCTTCGTTTACAGTTTCTTCGGACATCTGAAATTTCATTGTGACAATACGTTGGAAAGCTAGCTTGGCCTTCAATTAGAAAACAGAAATGTAGTGAAAATTCATTTTTATGGTAATAATGTCATTGGCTTACCAGAAACAAGACATTCCTTTCCTACAGGAACTTGCTCAAACAGTGGAGGCAAACCAATAGTTTTCACATACTGTGAGATAGAGGCTGCTGGCTTGATTTTGATCAATGCGATGTCGTAGGCCAAGGTCGCCTCAGCTAGACATCGAGGATGTATGTGAAAGTATTCGATGGTATGGTTTTTCTCGTTCCCACTCTGGATCTTCTGATTGTGTTCGCCTAGATTTACAAAAAAGACCATAAAAGAAAGAAATAAGTCCATTAGAAATTAAAGAACGTAAGTCGTCTATTTCAGTATGTGCACATCTAGTTTGCAGCAATAGCTAATATCAAGAACAGACCATCGATAGAAATTTCAGTAAAAATATATAGAAGTTGCGTGGTTGATTCTAACACAGAACCACTTTCTTATGTTTCTCTGCCTTACATCAATGGGAAATCAGAAATATTTCTCGTTTTTCGATGGCTCACAAGTTATTACTGCGCATGCTCAATCGATACTTACCACAATCCGAACCCACACGGCTTATTGGCTTTACATTTCACTTATAGTTCTACAGTGGGTACATGTCAGTGCTCTAGCTATGCCATGTGGGTCTATATTTCACTTATAGTTCTACAGTGGGTACATGCCAGTGATCTAGCCGCACCATGTGGGTTTACAATTCACCTAAAGTTCTATAGTGGGTACATGCCAGTGCTATAGCTGTACCACGTGGGTTTACATTTCACTTATAGCTCTACAGTGGGTACATGACAGTGCTCTAGCTGTACCACATGGGTTTACATTTCACTTATAGTTTTAAAGTGAGGATATGCCAGTGCTTAAAAAAAGCCGAAACAGCTGTGCACGGCTGACAGTTGCACTGGCAAACATTATCTTTCTTGTTTTACTTTTTATTTAGTTTTCTTTACTTGTTTATTTTTTTCATTTTATTGTTATTCTGTTTATTTCAAATTCCGATAATCTTATTCAATTATTACAGAAAATTGCGGACAATAATCTAAGCAACAATCTGGTAGACTTTACAAAGGAGTGACCGATTTAACAAGTGTATAGGCGTTTGACAATTTCACAATTCTGTGAGATGACCCATTTCTGACACTTTCTAACAATCTTAAGTTCTTCTACAAGTCCTACATCTGTTAGTTTGTTAATCAAGTTCGTGTGATATCCCGATAGGAAATCAAATGCTACATTCACTTGTGATATTTTGTAGCTAGGGTTCATTCTTTTGAGACTACATCTTAAGTCTGTGTACTTTTCAGTTTTTCTTTGATCTCTGTCGTCGATCTCCCCTACGTTGCAGACTGTTCCTTCAAATACGATGAACTCTTTGTCTTTGTTATCTTGCACGACAATGTCCGGTTTGTTGGCTCCATCTTTAGGTGCACTGTCTAGATAAATCGGGATGTTCCAGAGTACTTTAACGTCGTCATTTTCGACACAGCTCTTTGGTGGAGGTTCTTTATGCCACGGTGAATCTATGACATTCTCATCAGCGAGATTATACTTTTTCAGTATCGCATAGTATATTGGTCTTAACATGCGATCGTGTCTAATCGTGTATAGAGATTGAGCTAAGCCCGA
This sequence comes from Diadumene lineata, assembly GCA_918843875.1. Taxonomy (NCBI): domain Eukaryota; kingdom Metazoa; phylum Cnidaria; class Anthozoa; order Actiniaria; family Diadumenidae; genus Diadumene; species Diadumene lineata. Next base: position 1,153,645 of record OU974081.1, on the reverse strand, counting down.
GCATTTGCACATGATGTGTGCAACGTTCTCATCTTCCGAGCGACAAAATCTGCACTTTAGGTCTTCTCCTTCCGCTTTCATTTTCTTAACTTTGTAGACCTTTGTTTGAAGTATCTGTTGCGTGATACTTGTGTGAATACTGTAAACTGTCGTTGGAATATTATTATTATTATTATTATTATTATTGTTGTTGTTGTTGTTGTTGTTGTTGTTATTATTATTATTATTATTATTATTATTATTATTATTATTATTTTGAAGAAGATAGCTACAATCATATGATCTAGCCTATAAAGAAAGACTACCAACAATCTTGCTAGCCTTTGTTACAATAGTTTTCAACATATTCATATTCTAAGAATGTTAATCTTGACTTTGAAATAATCCTGATATAACTTTTCTAATTATTGATTCGCTGTCCATCAATACCGTCTTCTGCATTTCTCGTAAAACTTTACTACTCTTCTCTACTTCCTTTCCAAATACCATTTCAACGTATTTTGACGTCTCCTTCACTCCTCCACCAAGTGCTCCTATTATTAATGGTACCACTGTGATTTTATATCCCGGTCTTCTTTCACGCATTTCAAATGCCAGCTGACGGTACTTGTTTAATTTCTCTACTCGTTTGTCTTCGATGTTAATTTCTTCAGGAGATGCCATGTCACAAATCCAAATTTTCTTTGTTATTATTATTATTATTATTATTATTATTATTATTATTATTATTATTATTATTATTATTTTTATTATTTTATTTATTTCTCAGCAAGAATAAATATACATTTCATTGACTATTTGCTGGTTTACAATATTCAACTCAGGTATTCAACCTGCACCTGAGAGTTGAAGTACTTTACGTAAGATTGATGCAGTTCCTAAAATTACAGATTTTTGTATTTCGATTAAGTTGATGTTATTAAGTTCAAGTCTGTCTATGTGATTTTTAAATTGTTTTGATATTGCTCCTAGTGCTCCGATAACTATTGGCACAATCTTAGTCTTCATATTCCACAGTCTTTCAAGTTAGATACGTAATTCTTGATACTTGTATATCTTCTCGGCTTCCTTCTCATCAATTCTGGAATCTTTCGGTACAGCAATGTCAATCAGTTGAACACTCTTCTCTTTCTTGTCAATCACTACTATGTCTGGTCGTCTCGCTTCAATCTTCTTGTCTGTATATATGTTGAAGTCCCATAATATCTTGACATTTTCATTTTCAATCACTTTCTCTGGTTGATGGTTCCACCAGTTATCAGCATCACACATTATTTGATGTTTCTTGCATAAACTCCAATGAATTGCTGCTGCTACCTTATTATGCCTTTCCATATATTCTTTCCCTGCTAGTACTTTACAACCAGCTACAATGTGTTCAATGGTTTCAACCCTCTCGTTACATAGTCGGCATAAAGGTGACTCGCTTGTGTGATATTTACTTTTGAGGTAATTAGTTGGTAATGCTTGATCCTGTGCAGCTATTATAAGTCCTTCTGTCTCAAATTTGATATCGCCTTTATTAAGCCATAACCATGTGCTCTCCTGGTTTATCTTGTCTTTACAATTTCTGCTGTAGCTTCCATGTAGGGGCTTTTCTTGATATCTTTCAGATCGTTCTTCACATTTTCGTTGTTGGTATTCCTTCTTAGTTTCCTCAGGTTCTTGTGCAATTCCTTTGACTATTTTCTTTAGATCATCATTTCTGCTGACATATTCTTTCAGTGCTATCTCTTCCTCTTTCACAGTATCTTCTATAGCTTTAAGTCCTCTTCCACCTTCAGTTCTTGGAAGATACAATCTGTCTACATCATCACGGGGATGAAAGCCACGGTGCATAGTAAGTTGTTTACGTGTTTTGGTGTCAAGATGGTGCAGTTCTTCTTTTGTCCAATTCACTATTCCAGCTGTATATCTAATAACAGGGACTGCATAGGTATTAATAGCAGAGATCTTGTTTTTCCCTGTAAGTTTTGATTTGAGAATGAGTTTTAATCTTCTCTTATATTCTGTTTGAACGTTACTTTTAACTTTCTGATGGTAAAGGTCATCTTTTTCCAGAATACCAAGATACTTATATTGTTCATTGTTATTCAGACTTCTTATCTCCTTTCCGTTTGGTAATTTAATTCCTTCTTTTCTTACGATCTTTCCTCTTTTAAGTCCAACTCTAGCACACTTTTCAATTCCAAACTCCATCTTTATATCTTTGCTAAAGACTCGTACAGTATGCAGAAGAGACTCGATTTCTTTGTCATTCTTTCCATAAAGCTTCAGATCATCCATGTATAATAAGTGGTTAAGCATGATTTCATTGTTTAGTTTGTATCCTTTCAGTGTATTGTTCAATATAGTTGTTAGTGGTATAAGTTATATTACAAACAATAACGGTGATAAGGAATCTCCTTGAAATATGCCACTATTTATCTCACAAAGGCCACACGATTCACCATCTGCATATAGCTCTGTCTTCCATTTTGGCATTACACTTTTCATGAATTGTATTATTCCAGGGTGCGTATTGACATTTTCAAGGGATGCAATTATCCAGCTGTGGGGTACAGAGTCATATGCTTTTTTATAGTCAATCCATACCATTTCCAAGTTCTTGTGCTTTCTCTTTGCATTTGTTAGAATTGCCTTGTCAATGAGAAGCTGATCTTTAGTGCCTCTTGATCCCCGGCTACAGCCCTTCTGTTCTGCTGGTAGTATGTTTTGTTCTTCAAGATGTTCGTATAGGCTATCGGATATGATAGACGTCATCAGCTTCCATAGTGTTGGTAGGCATGTAATAGGTCTGTAGTTACTCGGGATTGTCCCTTTCTTTGTATCTTTCATGATAAGTGTTGTTCGGCCTTCTGTCATCCATGGTGGTATTTCATCTGTTGTTTGAAACACTTGCTGTAACTGCTTTGCAATTCTTTCATGTAATCCATGTAGTTTTTTCACCCAATATCCATATATTTCATCTTTGCCTGGTGCTTTCCAATTCTTGATCTTTCTAGATGTTCTTTGTACTTTTTCTTTGGTAAATATCAGTTCTTCTTGTTGTTCACTATTGGGTTGTTGTTCCTTTAAGTCTTTCAGCCATTTTGCGTTCGTGTTATGTGTCTTTTCTTTGGCCCACAAATCATTCCAGAACTTTCGAACGTCTTCTTTGTTCAAATTTTCTTTTCCTTTCATGTCTGCGTTGTTTTTATTTGCCTCATTGTTAAGTTCATTGTATAGATTTCTTTGATTGGTTTTAAATCGTTTGTTTTGTTGATGAAATTTGATTTTGTTTTCATATCGTTGTATTTTCTTACTTACAGCAATTATTAATTGCCTACACTCTTATATAACTTGTTTCAATGGGCGATGTTCAAGTTGGTATTTGTTAAACAATGCAGTAATGATTCTTTGATTTTTCAATCGTCCTTCCTTTAATTCATCCAATCTACTTAGATCTTTTCTGAGGTCTGTAAGTCTTCTCTGTAGTCTTCGTTTCCATGGTGGTATTTGGTTCCTCTTGTTATTCACCTTCTTTATATCAATTCCCATTTCTTCCGTTACCACTGTTGCTGTTGCATACAAAAGGTTGTTTGTTTCTGTTATTGTAGATGTATCAATACTTAATGCAGCTTTGTTCGCTTGTGCAGTGATATGTTGAAGTCTAAAGCTATACCTCAACTTTGGGAGTCTTATCCTTTGGTGGTTGTCTTTCATCTTGTCTATTATCTTCTTCCGTATTTCCTTCTGATAGTCATTAAGATCATCGTCAATATTATCATTATTAATTTCTTGTTGATTTTCTTCAGTGATGTCATTTACCTGTTCTTGAGTGGAATTGATAGGAGTTGATGTTTCTTGTTGACTATCTTCAGTTGCTTCGTGTTGTGATCCTTCTATTTCATGCGCTATTGTTTCAAGTTCCTCGAGTTCAATTTTTGTAAACCATTTTTTCCGTAAGATAGTATTCTTTTGCGCAGTCAATCTCTTTTCATCTAGCTTAACGTCTGGATGTTTTACGTTCCATAATTCTGTCATTCTTTTTCCAAAAAACCTTCCTTGTAATTTGGCTTTGTAGAAGCATATCATCACATCCTTGTTTTCATCTGTAGTCCATCGTCGTCTTCCGGTTGTTCTTGTGTAGTGTAATTGGTTTTGTTTTATTATTATTATTATTATTATTATTATTATTATTATTATTATTATTATTTTTATTATTATTATTATTATTATTATTATTATTATTATTATTATTATTATTATTATTATTGTTCTTGGAGTATTCTCAATCATTATTCTGTATATATAGATGAAGATCTTATCCTTAAGTAACCAAAATATATTGTAAACATTTTTTTTTTCAATTGTATTCATTTTAGTCAATTCAAGCAGCCGATTGTAAATTACCTCAACAGTGAGATTTACAATTGTATGTGAAAAAGTAAATAAAGTTTCCATTATTATTATTTTTATTATTATTATTATTATCTAGATTTATTTTTCCTTTCATCATTTTACAACAATATAGAACCATGTTCATCCCTTGAGCATAAGGCATCTATATTTACATTTTGTGATTGGATATTATTTATATGATAATGTCCTCCTTAGTATATGGGCTGTACCAAGAAGTACTATCTTTTGCAACTCAATAACTTTGATGTTTCCTGGTATTCTATTAATAAAGTTATCTAATCCCTTCTTTATTAGTCCAAGGGCGCCTATAATCACAGGTACAGTTGTAGCTTTCAGGCCCCACATTCTTTCAATTTCAATTTCCAGGTCTTTATATTTAGATAGTTTTTCCATAGTTTTAATAGAGATGTTTCTTTCTGTGGGTACAGACATGTCTATCAATAAACATGTTTTGTTTACTTTGTCCTTAACTACAATATCTGGGCGGTTTGCTGTGATCTCTCTGTCAGTTTGTATAGGCATATCCCATAGGATTGTTACTTGATCGTTCTCAGTGACTGTCGTTGGTTCGTGTTTGTAGTATCTTTCTGTAACGTCTATGTCATAATATTTACAAAGTTTCCAATGAATGTACATCGCTGCTTTGTTATGTCTATGTATATATTCTGTTTTAGCAAGCTCTGGACATCCCGATACAACATGATCGATTGTTTCTAGATGTTGACTGCATATTCTGCACATCGGGTTACAGCCATCTTTAAGAATCTTGTTTCTGTAGTATTTTGTTTTGATACACTGGTCTTGAGCGGCAATGATGAATCCTTCTGTTTCAGATTTAAGGCCAGATGTTTTTAGCCATTTGTTCGTTTGTGCTTGATCCACATCGTTGTCATTAAGGCGTCGCGGGTACTTTCCATGTAGCGGTTTTTCCTCCCAGTTGTTCTTTAGTTGTTCTTGAGCTTGTTGTTTCGCTTTCACTTTTGTTCTTCGAGCATAATTGGTAGATGGTTCGTTTGCTGAAGTTTTCTCTACGGCTGGTAGATTAAGCTCTCTTCGAAACTTCTTTGCCTCGCGGTGTACAGAAAACAATTTCTTTGCCTTGTCATGCTCTTTAGCTATTTGAAGTAGATTATCTTCTTTGTCATTGAGGTAAGTGCCTAGGCCAATCGTAGTGGTCTTGTAAGAAGTTTCAATTTGAATGAGACCTCTACCGCCTGTTGTTCTTGGCAAGTAGAGTCTATCCACATCGGCCTTCGGGTGGTGCATTTTATTCATCGTTTAATTATTATTATTATTATTATTATTATTATTATTATTATTATTATTATTATTATTATTATTATTATTATTATTATTATTATTATTATTGTTATTGAGTGAGATATCACACTGGCTGCAAGGCCAGTGGAGGGGTTTATAAGCCCAGAAGTGGCGCCCAACAACCTGCCAGGTAAGCCAAATCTGGGCATATGTGTCCTCGGTGAACTGCAGAGATAAGGAAACCTTATATAGCTTAATTGCGTTTATGAAAACATCTGCTTTGTCGAAATTATTTTCGCCCTGTAACTCCAACAAGGTAGGAAAACAATCTCAAACAACATTATTTAAGTTCACCTAGGACACTCCCCCCATCTCGTGGTGCATACATGCAGAATTGTTTAACACTTGTTCTGTAAGTTGTGTAGCAGTTAAAACTCATTTGTAAATAAAAAACCTTATTTCTCTCTTCCCTTTACCATCATAGTCAACCTCTCAGAAATGGGAAAAGCATCTATCAATTTTTATAAAATAATTATCTTAACTGAAAGCAAGAAAATTTCACTGCAGCTGTCTAGGGCCTGTCTGATTGTTTTTTGATTAATGAAGCAAAATTCCTACTGATTTGGTTTACCAGGCGACTCAAGTCAAAGATAGATTAATACTTACCTAGCCGGATAAGATACTTTGATTTAAAGCCACTTATCAAGCAATGTGCCGCAGTCAAGACCCATTCAGCATCAATAAGTGTTCCTCTACACCTGTGTTTGTATTTGCCGGTTTTGCTCTCCATTTCAAGGATGTTTACAAGCCATGGCCATTCTTTTTCTTTGCTTTCTTCGCCTCCGATGAGACGCTTTTCTAAACCAGAATTACGGCCGGAATTACTTGTGACAGCTAACAGAAAACAATTGTACATGAGTTATTATAGTAAAGGCAGCCCAGTCTCAATTTTACAGCACTTCACATATCACAGATATCAAATGTTTTCTTTAAAAAAGATCGTCACTCCGATCAATTATGAATTAATTCTATCGGAGATTTTAAATTTTAAAAAAAAACAATTTACGTATTTATTTGATACTTTTTTGTGTATGTTCATGTTGGCTGTGGAAAATTGAGCTGATTAATACTTTGAATACCATCAAGAATGAGTCATTTGATAATTTTCTTGGAGCCCTCATGATAATATAAGGCAATAAGGCAATTCATCTCCAGAATTCATGTTATTTAATTGTGCTTAGATCTAATCTAATCTAGCTTAGATACTCCAGACACTCACTCACTCGGTATAATATGCAAGAAAATGGCTTATTCATAATTTAAAATTTGAGGTTTTTGAAACTTGAAAATCAGGATTATTTGCGCGCACAGCAATAAATTACAATTATGAGCGTTATGTGAAATAAATATAGGAAAGTACTTGAACTTATTTCTCGAGAATTTGACGTAAAATTTGTTTATCTTCTTTCTTCTTTTGCGTTTAATTAGAGCCATATGCTTAGTTTGTGTTCGATTCAATTTGAAGATTGCTCACAGCAAGAGTGAACTAGCTCGTTTTTTTTTCGCACAGAACGATAAATAAATAACATCGCTAAACTTCGTCATAATATTCCAAAAAACGTGTGCAGTCTTGTTCAAGCAAACGCATTTCTATAATTATTGATATCAATTTAATTAAAAGTAAAGTTCAATGAATAAAAACAATTCATAACACAACTGCAAAAACAAAACCTAGCTTGGCATGCAGCTGACTCCCGAGCTTACGGATCTGAAGTTTACGAACCGGAAGTTTACGGTATGTATAGCAGCAGCAGCACTGAGCATGACAGATGAATTTCAGGCCCACGACACGTAAAACTGGAATTTGCGAGAACAACGAAATCATTCAAACTAATTAGAGAGAAGGAGATAAAAAGAAAGAAAGAATCAAAAAGAAAAATAAACCTAAGTTGTCATTTTCAATTTATTTTGTGGTCGAGCATGCGCAAAGTTGAGAAACACGATGCAAAAAAAAACGGAGAAACACGTCCCACATGGAAAGCGAACATCAACTTTTATACGTAGAACGCGTTTTTCTATAGAGAGTAGAAGGGAATTTAAGTAGTCCATGCGAGGAGGACAAGGCATTGTCTTCTACTTTTCCCTCGTGCATAGACATGAGGGATATTTAGAAGACAATAAAATCCTTTGTCTTTTACTAAATTTCCATCAAACGACAAAGGATTTCTTTCTCTTCTAAATTTCGCCCACGTCTACATGGTCTATGCATGAGGGAGATTCGTGATTGTAAATTCCGCGGAAGGCAAAAGAATCCGAGGTCATCATGGTATTACACATATAAGTTGACATGAAAAGGATAGATTTGATGTTTAGAGATAAAGATAAGTATAGGAAACATGAATACGTACTTATTAGAATATATAGTCATCGTAATTCCTCTACACATCAATTCTATCCTTAATTTTTTGATATTCTTATTGGATAAAAAATAAGCCGTAAAGTTAAATTTTGCAATCCAATTTTTTAGCCACAATAATAAAAAATATTTTTTTTAAATGTCAAAAATCCCTCACAATATTTTGTAGACACGTATGTAATGATTGACATTGTACAAAAATTTAAATCATTTTTCTCTTTTGAAATAGCGATATGTAGTTATTCAGCTTTAGAATTATATGTATATTTATAGCAAAGGATCCGACGCGCTGGGGCCATTTTTACAAAGATACCCCGTAAACCTTTCCTGTAACTTCATGGAAGTTTTGAAAACGTTTGAACCTTGAAGAGTTTGCAGTTTTAAATGTTGTTATACCTGGTCCCAAGCAAAATGCCAATAGAACGATTGCGTGTACCAACAACTTCATCTTCGACTTCTCCTTGTTCTGCCAGTGTGGTCGAATTGTTAACACAATTTCAACTTATCTTCTATGCATTTCAATGATCTTATCGATGTCTCTAACAATAGCTACAGGTTAGAATTGTATGAAACCGACAATTTAGTGCTTTCGAACAGGTCAATCAATTAAGTCTCAAGTTCCCCTTTCCGTTAAAAAGTTATGCGTGCTCATTTCGCAATTGAAATGAAATTCGCTGCTTTTTCATTAATTTATCTAATTTCATTGCCAAGATATGTGATCAATCGTCCCAGCCTTCCTTTTGCCAGCCGATAGACTATTAACGTCTACAGAAAATGTTAAAAAAATAAACAAATGAACATGGCCTCTCACGGTCAGTTGTGGAGAAGGGATGATTCGATTCCCTTTTGGGTGGTGGAAGGTGGTGGATATGTTAATAAGGTCAAAAGTGACGGGGAGGGGTGGTCAAAACGTAGGTGGTGGAAGGGGGGGGGGGGGGTGGGTGAATCTAATGAGCTCAGTAGGAGGATAAAACAACAATGAGGGAGTGTAAATGTGATTTTGGTCTCCATGGTAACCACGTGACGTCACTGGGCAAGTACGGACAAGCGCTTTTATTCATGGTTCACAATATAACGCGGGCGGTTTTAATAGTTACATTTCCTCCTTCATCAGTAAACAATTTTGATCCATTTGTTCCCTGAAATAAGCTAAAGGGATCAAATGAGATTTTTTCGTATCTTTTGTACAATATCATTCATCACTTTTTTCTTAATTTTTTTTTTTGTTTTTTTTTTTTTTTGGTGATCAGTAAACGATTTTCCTAAAAAAACGAAATGATAAATTATTCAACTCCAGGTATTTTTAAACTAAGTAAAATATTTAAAAAACACTCACATAATTGTAGCCACATATGTGAAGATTCTTACTGTACAATAATTTAAACGATCTGATCGAACGTATTCTTACGTTAACGTTTCAAACAAAGGCTTTCGCTTTTTATTCGAAGCGTTAAAACTCACGTTCTTTTTTTGCTTTCGATATTAAAAAAGCGTAGTCATATTCTTCAATTATTCAGCTTGAAAATCATATATAGATATATTTTTTCGAAGAGACCGCGTTAACCTTTCCCGTCATCTTAAGTGAACCGGTGTCAATACCCGGAGGCGGGAGTAATCGATCAGGGATGCCCGTCGTATCTTTTAGGGGTAAAAATCATCGATTTTCTTTTAGGGTTTATTGTATGAGATTTTTCAAATCCTCACTTTTTGGTTTCTTTTGAACCTATCTATTCAAAGCATTAAAACTCATGATTTTGGTATCTCTTAGACATGAAAAATTTATGAAGCCACGTGCTTTTGAACAACATCTGGTATCTTGTAGGGGTATTTTTTTTTTAAATTCAGCTACGGGAATGAATGGATCGTAAGAGAATGGGCCCGAAACTTAAAACGAATGCGAGGGAGTCTATCATCTATCTAGATAAATTGGTTAAGTACAACAAGTTAATGATTAACTATTTTAATGTTTATTTGAATATTTATTTGGAACTTTGAAAATAATTTCGGACAAACAAAAACACTTATTTAATCTTTAGCTGCTGTCTTCAATTTCCTTTCTGTCCTCTGTAGTCACTAATAACAAAAATAACAAAAAAGGGGGTAATTTAAATGAAAAATGATAATATATATTTATGATATATATCTATATAAATATCATTATATAATATATATATCTATATATTTATCTAATATATATATATATATATATATATATATCATTTATAATATTTATTATAATACACAAGAACGTTGTAGTATACATTTATACAAATATCTAATGAGATGCAAAACGCAAAATCGGCTGTTTTTGCAGACGAAACGCACTTTTTCTAATATTATTAATTTATCTAATATATTATTAATAATATTTATGATATTATATAGTAATGAATAAATACAATTACTAGCTGGGATTTCTGTGTCAGTAAAGTAGGTTAATGTTCACGTGAAGTCATCTGGTAGATCGCTCTCGTACCCCGGAGACCGGGTTTTCTGTGGCCTGCGGCAAAGCATATTCTGTTTCGATAGCGTTTTTAAAGTTTCATCTTTTTTTTGAGATGAAACTTAAATATCTTTTCGGTCGTCATTTTGACGACGTTACTGGACACATGCACAAAAGCAACTAAACCCAGAAACCATAAAACATGATTGGACTCCATGTATGCCAGAGCCCTCGTTCTTTGCCGCAGGCCACAAGGAAACTATGTCACTGGGTAAGAGAATCGCTTGATATGTATCCTAGTGAAAGTTGGTTTGGCAAAGTTATTATATCTACTAGGTTTGAAATATAATGATTTTCATATGACCGTGAAAGAATAGTCAAACAAATAGTTAGTAGTTAACACCCTTGGGTTTTTTTTTTTTCGTTGTTTATCAACTACTACAAATCAAATGGTCTGTTTTCTTTCACAGTCATATAAAATACATTCCAGCATCATACTTACTCTCAAACTTCAACACTGCAGACGACGCCACAGGTCTTTGGACAGTTCCACTGGATGTATTTCAGACCACAGTACTTCATGTTGTACCACTCTTCACAGAAATAGTGATAGTCCTTACTACAGTCTCTGTCTAGTTTTAGATAAAAACAGAAACTATTTTATATCGACATGCAGATCATGTGGAATTTCATGTGAGCTTAACACACGATTTAGATTTACAATACGTTGGACTGTGCTTAACAGCAAATCTGTAATTAGTAATTAAGCCAAACACAGATTTCCGACTCTGATCAAAATACCCTGTATGCGAGTGTACTTGGAGAGCGTAGGAAATCGCAGCGCAAAGTTGAGTGACCAACGCACAACAAGTCATTTTTTACATACCACTTAAAGGACGTTTGTGGGGCGAACAAAGCTTAACAATAAACATTTTGAGCTTCGTGTACAAATTGCCCATTTCCCACCATGTGACACTCCAGCTAGGGAATTGTCTTTCATGAAAAATGTTCACAGGGACAAAAATCGTGATTCCCAAAATGGGTTTATTTTGGATTATGGTTGGGAAAATGCTACAAAATCCAACATTGGGTTCAAATTTGGGATTCGCAAAATGGGTTTATTTTGGGTTATGTTGGGAAAATGCAACAAAAACCAAAATAAACCCATTCTGGGAATCACAATTGTTTTCCTGTGACACCTGAAAGAATCATTTCCCAAGAGTGACATCACTTGTTATGAAATTGGAAAATAAACATGGAAGCTAAAGAGATCTGTTGTGATAAATAACTGTATATGTAGAACATTCTACTCAATTTTAAAGATCCTAGCTATGTGGCGGTGTTTTGGGTAGGGTTCCGGCCGTAGCCTTCCAACTGGCTTGTTATAAGACAGACAATGGAGCTTCATATCGAGAGCATCGCACCAAAAACCGACACTAGGTACTGGATTTGAATGTACAGGAATTTACCTAACTGTGGAGGTGGTGCTTTCTTCGTGTCATCTATCCAGTTGATAAATGAACTAACTCTTGTAAACACTCCATAGAAGTGGCTTCTGCAATACTCATCACCCCAGCTCACAATCCCTTGAAGGACGTACTTCCCGGCAGAATTCTTGCAGACAAGAGGTCCACCGCTGTCTCCATTACAAGGTGAGTGGTCAGTATCAACATCACCACCACAGATGTTGGAGAACCGGCTTACATTACTGTAAGGGAACGCATTATTGACAGCAGCACATTTCTCGTAGGACACGATGGGTATTTTTACATGTTGCACTACATTGGACTTGTCCCGAGATTCAGTTGTCATCTGACCCCAACCTGAGCAAAATGACAAAAATAATGGTAATGGCTAATGATATTGTTGGTGGTGATGATGATGGAGGTGATATTGATGATGATATTGATGGTGATTCGTTGTGATAGTGGTAATAATCTCATTTATGTTGCTGATTATTTTTATGTAAAAAAGATGAGGGTAACATTTTTTTCACATAAAGTTTAATAACTTTCTAAGAGGAAGGCGGTAAGAGTCGATTTACATGATGACGTCATATACTACAATACCGGAATGCTTTGCAGACTTTCTTTTGTATCATAATTAGTGCAAATTGTTTTACTAATCTCCACAGGTATTTGAATATGAAAGAAACTTGCAACCGATGCTGCTCTTGGTAGTAAAATGACATCATAATGAAAATCGCCTATTGATGTAGTTAACGATAGTTCGACTCACCAGCCACAAGACATTTCTTCCCTACAGGAACTTGCTCAAACATCGGAGGCAAACCAACAGTTTTCACATACTGTGAGAAAGAGGCTGCTGGTTTGATTTTGAACAACGCAATGTCGTAGGCAAACTGTGTTTCGGTTATAAACCGAGGATGAATGTGTGCGTAATCAACAGTATGGTCTACTTCGTTTCCACTCTGATCATTCTGATCATGTTCACCTTAAAAAACGAAAACAACTTTACTACTTCATTGTACACAAGTCAGTTTTGGTTTAAGATGACCCCTTTTCAAGTAAACCCGTTATTCTGGACTGTCCTGCTCGTAAAGCCAAGATATTTATTCCATTCATAACCTACCACTTTGTTACGAAGCAAATTTCTACAAATTTACTAGTATAGTTTTTATAAGTGTTTTAAGTTGTTTCAACAGTGTAGCTTATATTTTCTGAGCATCGTAACCTTGACTGTATTGACCAGGAGGGAAAAACTAGTAAAAAAATATTAGGTAGGACTGCGTCGGTGTTTCTTGAGAAACAGTTGTAAATGTAAAAATAAGTTGTACACCGTTGAATGGTAGTAGTCTGTGGTAACTAACGTTTCGGACGTTAGTCCGTATTGATCAAATGACTTTTGTAGTTTATTAAGAAAAGCATGCCAGACTCCACCAACTTAGTTGCTATTTAGGTAAACAAGGGAGCACGTTAATAAGCTATAAAAAACCTGTGCTAGTACTAGCCGTAAAAACACATTCATTTAGAGTCTGTCGGTGCAGTGAGCAACTTGTGGGGGCGACTCAAGGGTACAGTCCTTAGTAAGGATAATATTCTCGTCCAGGGAATTCCTCTTACAAACTGCGCCTACTAAGGGATGCCTTTATTTTTGGCATGTGTCTACCTCAACATGTTGCAAAACCTCTCACATAGCTTGTAAGTTGTAAGTAGCTAGAGTCCTAACACTAAATGAGCACAATAGATCTCACTATTTAGAGTGCACGCACTAAAAGTGTGCATCAAGTTGTCACTATTTAGTAGTAAATAGCACTAATTAAACAAAAGAAAACAATAGAATTAGCATAAAATAGCACTTAGTTAGTGGTAGTTATGTTGCACACTTTTAGTACGTGCACTCTAGTAGTAAATAGTACTATTTTAACAAAGGGAGACAATGGAACTAGCATAAACTAGCACTATTTAGTGATATTTATGTTCCACACTTTAGTGTTTGTACTATATTGTACATTGAAACATAATAAAGAGCGACCTGAACGGCAATCCTGAGTTAGTTACCTCGTTGCAACTAACCTAATCTGATGAGGTATTTTCCATCAGAGTTGAAAGCCAAGCAATGTGCTGCAGTTATGACCCATTCAGCGTCTATTAGGGTACCTCCACACTTGTGTTTGTACGTGTTGGTGCTTTTGTCTAGAATGAGTATATTAACAAGCCAAGGCCATTCGTTCTCTTTGGATTCTTTGCCCCCAATGATTCGCTTTAGAAAACCAGAACTCTCTGCATTACATGTAACTATAGGATAGATCCTCAATATCAGATTTACATATAACTGGTAAAGCTTCCTCATTCCTGGATTGCAAGTATTGCTTATGAGCTAGGTCACGGTTGGTTGGGGCTATACACATGACAAATTTGACAACATTTGTTTCCAACAAAAAACACTAATAAAAGTAAATTCAATTTTTAATTTCAAAACAATCACAAAACATAAAATTAAGCTAAATTTAATTTTATTAATATCTTCTGATTGCTTTGTTTAAACTATAGAATACCAACCCCCTCCCCCACCGTCGTTTTTAGACTAGTTTTCAGTAGCTCTCAGTCAGTTGTGCTTGATACAGGGAAGCCAAAGGAGATGCATGCGGAGGAAACTAACGCTCTCTATATCTGTCGATCAGTACGCGAACTGACGCCAGCGAGCATCACAATACGTCACTTCCGAAATGGATTTGGCGCGAAAATGTTTAGCGTGTGCGCGCGTTTTATTTATACCCTCAATCTTTAAAATAAATGAACTCACATACCGGTTTGAAACCGGTCAATAACCGGTATGCGAGTTTGGTTATTTGTTCAAACGTTTATATGGCGCGAAACACGTCTTTGCAGACGTTTCTTTTATGTCACGGTAATGCAGAATGACTTAGATTATCAATATAAAGAAAATAATAATAGCGTCAAACTGTCGAAATTATACCCTGTGGTGTTATTAGCATTCCAGCTTAGATTGTTTTCTTCCTTAGATACCAACAGATGGCAGCACCCGCTCAAAAGACAGCTTAAATAATTTTAGAGTACTTACAAAAGGTATCAGCTGGCTTATTTCAGAACATTATTATTTTCATTTTCATTAAATGTAACTCAAAAGAGAAAATTGCCGAAAGTTATCGCCTATTCAAAGGCTGTAATTAGTGTCTAAAGCATGTTTAAATTGAGTCAGTAAAACACTTAAAATTTAGAGAAAGATGTCATTAAAACTAGTTTGTTTATTTTATTTCTTTTATGAGAAAACCTCGTAATATCAATTTGTAAATTCACAACGGCGCTCAGTTACTAAATGTTATTCATAAAAAAATGCGAAAGAATCATCTTAAAATCAAGAAATCTTTTTTTTTTAGAATTTTACGCTATTATTTGATATGTAATGAAGTTCGACCAGTGTCAACAACTTCGTCAACTGCCATTTAGACCGTTGATGCACAATGGAAACACCTACAAGTGTTTTAAACGGCACATTGATTAAACATTTTTTTTTAAATAGCGCTAGCAACAATAAAAAAACTGATGAAAAAATGCCAAATTTCACACACACATACAAATTAACATGAAAAAGTCCCTTTTTTCAAAGTGAAAGTGCAATTAATTGAAATGTGTTTCAGTTTTAAACTAAAGAACTAAAATTGTACTTGAAATAAAAGCTGAGACATTAATTAAAAACACCGTTTTAGCTGCGCCAGGCTTATACAATATTTAGGCTTCTTGACGCTTTAAGAAGATTTTGGAAAATTTTGACATTTTAAATTTAGTGCGTTTTATTGAAGGACTTAATTTGTCTAGACGTTAAGTAGGCTTTTATTGCATCGCTACATTTTAAGCAATACTTTACCCATTCCTGAGATGACA
This sequence comes from Diadumene lineata, assembly GCA_918843875.1. Classification (NCBI taxonomy): domain Eukaryota; kingdom Metazoa; phylum Cnidaria; class Anthozoa; order Actiniaria; family Diadumenidae; genus Diadumene; species Diadumene lineata. The sequence continues at coordinate 1,137,756 of OU974081.1, read as the reverse complement.
GCGAACATAAATACTGTGTAGAGCTTCCACTGCATCTTGAACAACAGCTTCTAGTGTCTGTCAGTGTGGTTTGTAACCGGACCCAAATGAACGCCAACCTAACTAAGTGAAGGAAGACAAGAATGAATCATTGTGGTTAAATTGCACATCTAAATTCGTTGTGCGTATGAGCCGTTGTTTTAAATTTTTTGCTCAGACATTTATCCGTTAAATTTTAAAGGGCGGAGTTTGATCCAACGCGTTATTTCATTGGTTAGTTTGAAATTGATTGATGCGCTAAAAAAAGACGTTCTGCTGATGCGGTGAATGATATCAAAAGAATGATTAGGAAACCTATATTGTTTTTTGTCTTTGCAATTGAACGGGTCTTGACCGTGCACAGGTTTTATATTCATTCTTAACGGATATCGCGAAATCTGTACACATAAGCTTTGTCTATGATATTGTAGCAAGGACAATCAATTTTTAATATGTTTTTGTAAATTATAAAGCATTTCAAGCCAGCAGCCAAAGAACGATTTTAGCTTGCTAACTCAGCCATACCAAAAAAGGTTAAAAAAAACTTGTTTAGTGAAACAAAAGATTATGTACGGTCACGCTTGATAAAAAAGGTACAATAAGAGACAACAAAATAGGGGGTGCGGTGTTTTTAGAAGGGGGTACATTTATCAAAAACTCTAACAAGAGGGAGATTTATATCCTCAACTATCGACGGACTTGGGGTACATCTTGATTTCAACCGAAAAAAGATTTCAGGGCATATAACCCAAGCACCCCCCCTGCTAAGTGATAAACGAGCATTCCCTAACTATGAACCAAGATTGTCATTCCTTGTATGTTATATACGTTATAAATTTTTTATAGATTAAAAAATAAATATAGGATGGTGGTAAGGATTTTATTTATCCATTTCGATCATGGTTCGAGTATTGATTTCAAACTGACTTTTCAAAACAAATCATATCAAAAGTTTAGATTGTTACAACATCAATGTATTAGTACAGATAAATTTATTTACTGATATATCGAAAATATCTTAAAACAACATTCAGCTGAGAATGCGTCAGAGAAAGATACTAGATCTTTCTTCCGAGCTTTTTACTGTTCACGCTTAGAGCATCGGATGTCCTTTGACCACACACTGTCAGTCCAGTGCAATAATAGTTTACGGATCCATGTACACGTTAGTATAGCTAGAAGTTATAGGGGACGACTCTAAAGCTAAGCTACTTCGGCCACTATGCACAAATGTATGTTAGCTATCTTATATAGAATACATCGCACAAAATGTACACAGCCAACTGACAAATCGTAAAAAAATTAAATTAAAAGTCTAAAAAAGTCCTGTTTCATTAATGGTGGCGATTGTGATGATGATTACAACAATAAAAATGTCCCATTTTCAGTTTCAGAATGTGAATATTTGAATTTTAGCCTTTTAGGAGCTTTTGTTTATTTGATTTCATATGTAGCATTTTTTGCTCTTTTTGGTATTTCCAAGGAACAAAAAGCAGGTTGAAAAAAGCAGATTTGACCTGAGTCATAGATTACCAGTCTATCATATTTCCAAAAAAATACATTTTCAGTATCACTTTTACCTTTTTTGTGAATCTTAACAGAATGAAAGCTGAGACTGCACTTTCCATTCTAATTTTTTGTACAGAAAGCGGTAATCCGATAAAATCCCCCGTTAGAATATGAACTTATTCCATTAATGGTTTCGAAGACATTTTCCTGCGATCGCTGTCAAAGTTCAAATACTTAAATGGAGCAGTTTTTAAGTACATAAATATTTTGAAGAGAAACGTTTCATATTTAACAGCTTTAATGCATCTCTAATCAAGTGTCCATCACTTCGTACAAATAGACTTTTAAAATGGCAGTAAACTATTAAGTCTATTCCGTGCGTGCGGGGTTTGACGCGACGTGCACGAATAAGGAAACGGAATAAACTTCAATGGATAGTGTATTAGAACTGATTTAGACGGCACGATTTTTGACAATCGCTATATACTCCAGCAACACTGTTATTTTTTTACAAAGTGATTTGTTTCTAATTCACACAAGCACGACAATCTTCCTAAAGAACAAATGTAAATAGCAAATATTTATTACTCTGAGGATGTAATTAAAATGAAGACAAAATGAAGCTGAATACAGAAATGATACAAAAAAGACTAAAACAAAACGAAAAAGAACCTGGCTGATGAAGACAAACTAAAAACAATACTATATAACTATACAATACTATACTATACAAAATAATAAAAACAAGCGAGTGCAACGAAATGACTTCATGAAAAATAATAGCTTTGCTAATTATTTTAATTTTGATTTAAAATTCAAAAACATATGATCTAAAGTGTGTCGGACTTCCTTTGAAACTGTTTAAAGACCGCCTACCGATAAAGAAGAGAAGAGAAGAGAAGAGAAGAGAAGAGAAGAGAAGAGAAGAGAAGAGAAGAGAAGAGAAGAGAAGAGAAGAGAAGAGAAGAGAAGAGAAGAGAAGAGAAGAGAAGAGAAGAGAAGAGAAGAGAAGAGAAGAGTTTTTTACAAATCCATGAGAACATTTGAAAAGCTTCGATTGAGTCAAAACAAAACAAAGAAAGTAAATTGAAAAGCTGACACTCTTATATGTTCAACTACTCAATATTTTCAATATTTGTATTCCGTGACAATTTGATCATCAAATCATCACGGAAAAGGACAAAAAAGAGAAACGTAAAATTGACGTTTAAAGAAGAAAACCAAAAGTAAAGAAAAATAGATAAATGAAATATATGATTAATCGCGCGAACAATGAATTTAAAACTTTAGATTTTAATGGGATTTACCGAAGTGTACTGTATACGTCACAGGTTAGAGTGTTGCTGAGAAACTAAAAAATGCGACAACTGCACTGATCGAGATAGAGACGGAGAAAAAAGAATACAAAGTAATCCAAAACTCAAGATGAAGATAAAGTAAGCTAAAATATAAACGCATAAACCCAAGAGAAGACAAGAGGAAAAAAATGACAGCTCACTATTGGATTTGTTTTAAATTTTTCTTGTAAATCTTTATAGCAAAGCCAAAATATATTTGTAAGAACCCAAAGAAAAATCTGAACAAAATAGTGAACAAGATAAACAGAGAGAGTTTTCTTGATTTAAAAAAAAGCAAGAACTAGACATTACTAGTGTGAAGCTGAAAGTACTAGAATACAAAAAGAACTGAGGAAGAGACGTGATCAGAAACAGACGTGCAAGATAATAGAAGATAACGGCCGGGGAAGCTAAAATATATACGCAAAAACTCAAAGAAAAAAGGTGAATAAAATAGTAAACAAAATGAACATTTTTGTTGATTAACAAGACTAAAATGAGTTTACTAGCTAGTGTGACACTGAGCTAGGAGACAAAATTAAACAAAAAACAAGAACTGATAGAGAGGCTGTTTTAAAAAAATTGAAACGTACCTGTAATATAGCAATGCTGGCGCCAACTGCCCAATATATCTCAATAGTCTGTTATATAAACACTCAACGTTAAAACAAGTGCAGATAAGAGAAGTTTCATAACATGAGGTTAAATAAACACGTAATTTACTTGAGTTATTTGCATATTCTATTAAACTGTAAATTAACGGACTATTTGATGAAAGAATGAGCAATTTCTGTGTTTAAGATGAGTGAATGAGTGAATGAGTGAATGAGTGAATGAGTGAATGAGTGAATGAGTGAATGAGTGAATGAGTGAATGAGTGAATGAGTGAATGAGTGAATGAGTGAATGAGTGAATGAGTGAATGAGTGAATGAGTGAATGAGTGAATGAGTGAATGAGTGAATGAGTGAATGAGTGAATGAGTGAGTGAGTGAGCGAGTGAGCGAGTGAGCGAGTGAGCGAATGAGCGAATGAGCGAGTGAGCGAATGAGCGAATGAGCGAATGAGTGAATGAGGGAATGAGGGAATGAGGGAATGAGTGAATGAGTGAATGAGTGAATGAGTGAATGAGTGAATGGATGAAGCCGTTATAGATAAAGCTGTGATGGATAAAAACGGAACAATAAATCATTCATTCTATCAATGTAATCTAATTAATCTAAATAAAACAAAGGAGGAAATTTCAGATAGCTGATCAATGTATGGGCAGATATGTTGATCATTTACATATTAATACGTATGTAAAAAGCTATGCCACAAGGGCTTTGCTCCAAGCTCTCATGTTTTTCTCTTTCATTAAAAAGCAGTTCTGCATGTGTACATATATAGCAAATGCGGGGGTTAGTGAGTGTGAATTAAAGTCTCCCAAATGAACTCCTGGTATAAGTATAAGCTTCAGGTTATATAAAAAAAAGTAATTTAAAATGTGCTGTGTGACTGTTTTCAATTAGCCTTATAACTAAGATATCTAATGTTTTCCTAGCAAAATCAAATAAACCATTATAAACGGATTTAGTCATATTAAAGTATAATTTGCGATTTTTCTTAATAGTTCGCAATTTTTTATTTAAAGTTGAAATTTAGCCATGTCAATGAGGCGGCAAACTGTCTTCTGTAATAAAAGATATAACGAGCACACGCGACATGAAGAAAGTGTTTAACTACATATATTTTTTACCCTGCGTCATCGAGAATACACATATAATATTTATTCTGTCATGCAGAAGGTGAAATCCTTGCATGGCCGCGCTTTATTGCGCTCTTCCTGCTTTGTATAGTTATCTTTCGATAAAGATCGGTATCTCAAAACAAAAATGCAATTATTTTTTAACATAGTTTCATATATATGTATTTTAATGTTACACATCAAATGTTGAATATGTACTCTCAATTCTAGAGGTGTTTATCTGTAGTGCACATAATTAAATTCAAATATCTCGTTTGTCGAATACATGAAATATATGTGTTTTCAAAACAAAGTCTTAAAATTAACCGTTGCTTAAAGAAGCCGACTCAACCACGATGCTTTGCGCGCCTCTGTTATTGTTTACATATGAATAAAATAAAAAATGTACAAATTATCTTCAAAAATCATTTAATAACCGATAAGGAATTCTGAATAATTCACTTGTATGACGTGAGTGAGATAAAGTGGAGAATTCGCAGTGATTTTATTTCTCTAGCGGCCATTTTCGGTCACCTCGAAAATGGCCGCTCTAACCATATGATCTTTAGACCAATGGGCCGCAAAGCATCCTGGCTAAGACTCCTTTAAGTTAAGTGAAGGCCAAAAAATTATGATATAATGAAGTGATGCTCAATAAAAAGTTTGCAATCTGAAGGATTTGCCTGTGGACTGACGTGAATCACTTTGTAACTGAATGTGAAGGTTAAGTTATTTTCATACGTCATACACTCAACCTAAATAAACTACTAACAATATAATGTCTCATTGCTTAGCGTTTCCTGACCTGACAACAACAGTTACAAATTAAAGTGCTCTTATAACGGACTTCAATATCATATGGAAGATCGATGACGTTGAGTTGAGTTTGAATCCATTGAGTTAATGATATGACGTCACACAAACGAATTCTGTGATCGCCTGCACCTATCTCCCTCTTAATTGAGTTAAATAGATAATTGGGTAATCCCTACATTGAAACGATTAGGGACATGATACTCGTTTTTTACTTGAATTGACATGTGATTTCAACTATATTCAATTTCAGTTCTTGTTAGCGAAGCAAATCAAATTAAATCATATAAAGTTTCTTTTGGCTTTTCTTTCTCTTAATCGATATTTGTACTAGATTTGAAATACTATTCTGTAAAACCTATAGCGATAACATTCTTTTGCTTTCGTAAACTACTCTACGAGAAATTAGTCGATAAGCAGGATTTTCTGTTTTGAATAAATTGACACTGTAAGTTATTTGATTATGTGAACTTTATTGGCAATAAAGTTATAAGACTTAAAAGCAACTTCTCTGAGAGTAAATGTTAAGGTACAAACAGTGATTAGGGGCCGACCATTTGACTCATTGGGGTGAGGTGTGGCTGATTTGGTACATGCAAGAGTTTACAGTTTATTTCAAGTTCATGTGAACAAATTTCTTTTTTGTGAAAATGCAAAGATATTCATTACGACGATAAGCTTTTGCCTACGCTTTGGGCCGTGCAGGATATTGCTATTTTCAAAATCACCCTCCCCTCCCCCAATGGTCAAATGGTAAGCCCCTTTACAATACTATCTGGCCTTCCGAAAATCTTTATATCCTGACGCTTTAAGAACTGTGCACTAAATATGATCTACTCTTTTTCGTTGAGTAGATAATATTTGAGTATAACTATGATTAATATCGGGGTTGAAATGATACTACAAGAGCAGCAATCTTTGTCGTTGCAGTCCTTACATCAAGGGCTGCAAAAAGAAAATTCAACATTATTAACATCCGACATCAGTAATGTAAAAACAACAAGAAGAATAAGAGCAAACGAAATGAACACATTATAAAAAAGCAGAAGTTTACAACTGATCAGTGATATGTAACTAACTTGGAAAGCGAACAAAATACAAAATTAAAGATGCAATTTCTTAGTATATCTGCGGATTTCGGGTTAGCACATACTTGCTAGTTTTACAGAGACTTATTCGCACATACTATCTACTACAATTTTTTGAGGTTTCCTGTCTCTCTAAACAAAATTAAAAATGGCTCCCAGTTTGTTTGAGCTGTTCACTGCAATATCTGGAAGTTTTCATGGAATTGTTTGAAATCTGTGGCCGTAGAAAATGATCACCAAAATGGAACCCACAGTCACTATCAAATAAGGTAAGATTACCAAATATGGTTATTAATGCGAACGACAGTTTGCTTAAGAGAATTGTTACTCCAAAGAAGGATAACGTCCGAAACGTCAGCTATCGCTAGCATCACTCAACGGTGAAAACTTATTATCACATTTACAACTTGTTAAGAGAATTGTTTGATGTAGCTGATTGCTAACCGTATCCAGTTAAATAACAACATCAAACTTACTGTAACGGCTGTACTTTTTCTCTAAAGTCCTGGTTCGAGCCAAAGTTGCCTGGTTTGCGATACCTAGCAACGGCTACGACACGGTTATGACCTACTGCCGTTGCCATGCCAACCTCCGTGGTATCTTTCCATACCACTTGGGTAAAGTGAAGATATACTGACCAATCGGTCTTGCCTTCTCCTTTGGAGAAACTGTAGTCATCGATTTCATTGTACCAATCCTATAAGAAAGATAGTGAATGAGGTTTGTAGTAACAATAATAATAATTAAATATTTGTATGAGCGCATATCCAAATAAATGCTCTATGCGCTAAATAACATAAATAAACTATAAATCAAAATAGGTTTGAAAAAGATAACTCTTGAGTTGAGACTTGTTCATGAATTTCAGGGATAGGCGAACAGGATCTTAAGAATTAACAGAGAAAGAGAGTTCCAGAGTTCAGGTGAAGCAAACGAAAAAGATCAACAACCATATGTTATAGTACAGTACTCTATGCACTGTCATCAATTATGTATGGGAATAAACTGTCATTTCTACTTAAGAACCTGTCAGTGGCCTGGTTTAGTTGTTTTTATGATTAATCTGAAGGTGGTTGTTTTGACAAAACCCTTCTTTCACAATTTAAATGAACGCAGTGATTCAAACAAACCACTCCTAGCACTATGTATACTTGTTTGCATAATGCACAATTCCTAGGGTAGAAATCATAATTCAAATGACATTGAAAGGTACATGGATACCAGGTGATTCGATGTCATCAGTGCATGGATACCAGGTGATTCAATGTCATCAGTGCATGGATACCAGGTGATTCAATGTCATCAGTGCATGGATACCAGGTGATTCAATGTCATCAGTGCATGGATACCAGGTGATTCAATGTCATCAGTGTATGAATTCAATGTGTCAGTATAGAGAATGCATGATACCGGTTGTAAAATGTCCATCATGATATAGTTTTAAAATTTGTCTAAGCGATTCAGGGAATTTTGTATATTTAATCATATGTAACAAAAAAGTTAGCGGAACAATTCGCAATCACAAAAACGAGGCCAGAAAGCTCTCCGCATGAAATTTCATACAATTTCTTATATTTTTAATCCAGCAGGACGACTTCCTATTCTTTCTGTCCAGAACAGCGAAACTTCCCATCAAGATCTATTCATGATACTTCCTTTAATCAAGAGTAGCAAAATACGAAAAATATAAATTATTTCAGTGGAAAATTCAACTTTCCGCAACTATGACAAAGATGTATTCTTCGATAACGTTTCTAAATGTATGCAATAAATAGTTAGAGAATCTCGCATGTCTTTATGAAAACAAAGATATGATTCAATGTTGTTGATACCTGAACAAATTCACCACAATGCGTACAATCTTTATCATCCGGACCATCACACATTCGATTAGGAGGAGAAAACCAGGCTAAATTCTCTCCTTCGCCAAGCTCATGCAATCTTGGATCATGGAAGAATTTATTTTGTGAAGCTAAAGAATCAGCCCAGACCTGCGCGTCACGAGCAAGTTCAGCTGACCATTTTAGCGCGGGCGTATTTAGGTGCAGAGCCCGTAGTTTATTGTGAGCTACTAGGCACTCCTTCTCGAAGCCTGTGATGTCACCGGTAACTGTGCCAAGAAAACAAATGAGATTGAATTCGAACAGATATGGAGCAATGTGTGATTTATGACGGAGTGGAGGGAAGGGGAACTGTTATAGGTTGAAAATTGGTCGCAAAGACACTTTCTACTTTATTTGTATTTATTTATTTATTATTATAATCATTTTTTTCTTACTCTTCTCTAAATCGCCCGGATCGGAATTCAATTAATCATAAGTGACAAAGGGGTTTTGAATAGCTTTTGATTGGCCGTAGACAACATTAAAAAGCTATTGTCTGTTGAGCCAATCACCGATGAGCTTTAAGATGTTGACCCTAATCAATCACTTACCAGGTTTCTCAGTGGGTGTCTCGGTATTTACTGGTAGAGGAGGTCTGGTTTCAGGTAATAATGGTTTCTGTGTTGCTGGGGGCCTTGGTTCAGGTGTCTTGGTGGGAGACGGAAACTTTTCACCTAAAAAATAATCATAAATCAAATTGGACGGGAGCTTGTTTTTTTCTAGCACCATTTAGGTAGATTTCAGTTGATTATTAGACACGCTCGAAGTTGGCCCTAGTGTTTGTCACGCAGAGTGGGGCTAAACGCAGTTATTGCGTGACAAACCCTAAAACTGACTATGTCTTGTAGACTACTATCTGAGCATGGTAATGCACAGAGAGTCAAAGCTTTTTGCTGTGGTGTTTTCGTTTAAACCACTCTAATTGAGATCAGTGAAACTCACTCACAAATAAGACAAAATCATAAGAGAAATGTTGGTGTAAATCAAATTTTGTCAATCGAGACAGAAAAGCAGAATAAGAAAGATACAATGATCGTACTCTCCCGTTGGCAACTGGAATTCCAACTGCTGCCCCCAATTCCCCCAACACTTACAGAATCCGCACGTTTTAGGGCACATCTTGACGGCTGGGTCATCTTTAAACGTAAGACAGTATCTTGCTAGTTCAGAAGCGTCAGGATGATTGTCACTTATCCAATTGCAATCACTGCGTTCATCTTGGCATGCTTGAAAAAGAAATGACATACGCCATGTTAATGAGAATGATCGTCAAAGTTAAAGGCAGTTTAAAAGTGAAATTCACCAACTTCAATAAACACGAAACAATTTTATAGAAATTTCTGTCGTTTGATCATATTTTTTTAAGGTTTCAGGGTAAAAGTTGAGTTTTATCTGGCTTTGGAGTAATCCCTACACAGTTGGTTAGTGTACGGCCGTCTGTGCGAGAGGCCACGAGTTCGATTCACAGTGGCTTCACATCCTTCTTTCGACTTCTTTCTATTCTATGTAGCTTGTAGTAGCTTTAAATACCCGTAAAAAGGAGTATTAATGGAAAGAGAGTTTAAAGTGCGCACACGTTCAAACACCATATGAGTTTCTGCTAGACATTACGACCCCGGCAGATCCAGAGGTGGAGGCAAGTGGGGGAGGCCTTTTGATTATTTTTTTAATTTTTGGCTGATAATCAGTGTTTCTATTGGTCCCCTCCCTTTCAAAATGTCGAGGTCGTTTTTTTGTTTTGTACATACCAACCCCCCCCCCCCTTTTTTTTCTGGATCCGATCGTGCGATCGGAGAACAAGTTTCTACTTTTATGGTTTAGCTTACCTGGAGGGAATGGAGCTTTGCCTAAGAACATAAAAAAAAGTTACGTTATGATATGCAATTATTAAAAATAACTCACTAACGCGGTCATTTTTCAGCTGAAATCTCACACTCTCTACATCTACATGTAGTATTTCACAGACAACTTTCCTCACATGTTATTTGATTTTTGCTGAGGGAGAACAACCGTCCAACCCAGAGAAAAACCTCGTGGGTGCAATTTAAAAAACAACACCGGTTCACAGCGGTAATAGTTCAGAGTTCTTGCACTGCTTGGACAAAGCATGCAATGTCACCCGGACATAAATTAAAACCTGCATTGCCCACACTAGTGAAATAAACGCAAGCTTATGGTATCAGGGGACCTTAGAAACCGATGTCCACAAAACGCTTCATGGCGCGCGAACGATTATAGATACTTCTATCAAAGTATACATTTTCTTAAAGCTAAATAAATAGAGATTACAGTGGTATATATTTTGATGGGATTGATTTTTTTTAAGTGAGTGTTTTATGATTTTTGACCGCTTCTTTTCGTGGAGTTCCAGGAACACAGGATTATATTACATAAACTAACAAGTCACATTATTGTTTAGAGGAAAGTCTGATCTCAAAAACGGTGTCTCATTTTTTTGATTAACATATTCTTTGCAAAAATATTCGCTGTTAAAGTTGAAAAGCGTCATTTTTAGCATTTTTTGGTATTAATTGGTAATAATTCACAAACGCGGCAAGATATCAAAAAACTGAGACACTGTTTTTGTTTCGACATCAATAGCTACATTGATGCAAAATTTCAACACAATCGATTGAAATCCCGTGTTCCTGGAACTTAGTGAAATGAGACGGTCTAGAATCACAAAACACTTAATGAAAAAAATAACAATCAATTTTATCAAAATAATTTTTATACCATTGTAATCTCCATTTATTTAGCTTTAAGAAAATGTATACTTTTATAGTACTATCTATAATAGTTTGCGCGCCACAAGGCGTTTTGAGGACATCGATTTTTAGGGTCCCCTGATACTTTAAGCAAAAACATAGGAGAAGACATACAAAGTAAAGAAGACAAGCGTGTGACGTAAGACATGGCATAAGCATATAGTGACGCAAGCATATCATAAGTAAAACTAAAGCAAAAACAACAAATTAAAAAAAAAATCCCTTCTAATACCAAAATTATTTTGTTTTTCTCCTCTTGCGCCTATGCGCTAGTGATCATGAGGACAAGGCTTAACAAAACAAACTAGTTAACGCTAGTTTCACCATATGAAGTTGGCTAGCTAATGGATCGGTGTTGAAATTCAAACGTTTCTACTCCAAAGCCTCGCATAATCAGTAGAAGATATCAAGAATATTCCTACAACTAAAAAATGTACCCTTCCCAATTTATTGTTGTTGTTTTTCTATTAATGTCTGCTTATCTCCTGGATTTTCAAGCAGATTACTAAACACAGGTTCTGAATGGGGTTTGGGTCCTAATAAAAATGCTGGAGGTCAGTTAATATTTTCCAGGCATTTGTCGGTAATCGTATGCGTTTGTCGGAGCCTTGTTTGTTTAGCTTTTTGTTTACTTGCGTGCTTGCTTGTTTCCTTCTTTGTTTGTTTGTTTGCTTGCTGCCTGTCTATCTGTCTGTGTGACTGTCTACCTGTCTGTCTGTTCGTCTGCCTGCCTGCCTGCCTGCCTGCCTGCCTGCCTGCCTGCCTGCCTGCCTGCCTGCCTGCCTGCCTGTCTGTCTGCCTGCCTGCCTGCCTGCCCACCCGCCCGTCCGTTCGTCCGTCTGTCTACCTGCCTGTCTGTCCCTCTATCCATCTGTCTGTCTGTCTGTACTCAGTAAGCCCCATTCGGCAACTATAAGTTGTCTGTCTGTCTGTCTGTCTGTCTGTCCGTCCGTCCGTCCGTCTGTCCGTTTATAGTCAGTAAACCCCATTCAGCGCCTATAAGTACACTCACATCGTCCGCACGTCTTGGGGCAATCTCTGACAGCTGGATAGTCTTTCCACGCTTCACAATAGTCATATAGATCCTGCCCTTGTAGACTGATACTATGACAGTCATCACGACGATCCTTACACTCGTTATTGTCGGCTAGACTGTCTGTACAAATGAATGAATGGATACGTGAATGAAGGAATGAAGGAATGAAAAAATTACACAAACAAATATTACATAAAAAAGATGAATAAATAAACAAATAAAATACATATATGATAGATAAATAAATAAACAAATATATAAAAATGAATAAATAAATAAATAGTCAAACAAATAATTAAATAAATGAATGAATAAGTAACTAAATAAATAAATAACTAAATAAATAGATAGATAAATAAACAACTAAATGATAAACGCATAAATAATTGTATAAATTAAGGTCTATATATAGATAAATAAATAAGTAATCAAGTAATAAAATGAATAAAACAAACAAACAGACAAACAAATGGTTAAACGAATGGATGAATGAATGTTCCCTTTTTTTTTTTTTTTTTTTTTTTGGATGCCATGTTAGAATCATCTTTTTTTTTTTTTTTTTTTTATTGCATCTACTGATAACAAAAATGTTTTTGTTTTATATGAGATTAAGTGGAACAAACTGAGAATGGTACTCAACAGATTTCACAACAGATAATGGTATCCGATAATAGATGATGCCAGCTGGATGATCGATGCCCAACGGACCGACGTCCACCATATAAATGGTGGGAGGGGGGGGGGGGGGGGGTGATGGGGACGGAGAAGAAAATGTTCATTGAGTCCAGCATTTTTCAATCAATTCGAAATACAAAATATCGAAAACTGCAAAAATTGATTTCTATCTTCAACATCTTTTTTAAATCGCATCCAATCATTTTTCACTCGCCTGGCCCTCTTACGGTGATTTGTCACTAATAAGGTGTCGCTTTTGTCAATCGAGATTATCCCTCGTGGCTGTTAACTCCGAATTTCCTCGTGGGACACTTTTTTTGAATCACAGCCATTTTTCCCTCGCCCGGTCAGCTTTTTTGACCTGTCACTATAAATCATGGCTGTCGAAAAGAGGTTACAGTTCCTTAGTCATAGTTGAAAAAGTTTCCCTTTCATCTATACTGACCACACAGTACGTCGATATGAATGGGATTTTTCACATCCCGCTTGTTTTGGTCAGAGTGTCAAACAAGGAAAAGTGTTTATGATTTTGTGAGTTTAAGAACCCACGTTTTCTTTTGTGTTTTCAGTAGATTATACTTTTTACGCTTTGGCAGTCAATGTACTTGTACTTAGAGTTATAACAACTACTAAAACAGCTAACATTAGAAAAATAAATTTAGCTCAATGTCATTATCAACTTAAAGTTTAGTAGGTTTTTACCATTGCTTTTTTGTTGTTATGCACTGAAATTGTAGTCTAAAATTGATTCGGCAATTTGGAAGTTGGAAATTACTGACAAAAGCACAAGACACGCCAATTAAAATTACCAACAAAGCTCTCACTTATGACAATAGATTTTTTGCATCTGAAGTTTTCTTTTGAACTTTTGTTTGTTTAATAGTTTGCCGTTGTATAAAAGCTTTTAAGCAATAGAGCAGTCGTTACTTTTGGCGGGCATTACAAAATATAAACTGAAAAGGTAGTTTGTTTTGTTATAAAAAAACAATTTTTGTCAAGACGATGATAAACAATTCAAGTCAATGTTTGACAAATAAAATTGAAATCGAAAATAATCCTAAGGCGATGACTCAGAGTCGATTTTCTAAAATAGTTTGCAGTTTGAATCCGTTTAAAACCAAGTTATTAAAAGTGCAAACAAACAAAACGTTTTTAATATGACAGTTAGTCAAGTCAAACAACGAAAATGTACATCAAATTCGATATAAACTGACTATAGAAAAACACAAACTTTATTGGTATTTTGTAAAACGTACGTTGGCTTGGCGTAAAAAAACTGTACAAACGTAATTGTTGAACTAGATTAATGAGAAATTATTGGCAACTTTAGACGTTTTGGTTTGGACTGACATTGAAGAACTATCAAAACTAATTTTTACCAGATTCAAAAACTTGCTTTGACATAAGAATCTAACGCACTGACTCATTGAAAACTTCCAGCTGGGAAAAAGCACGTGAGAAACTGCGCGAGAAACATGTTTTTCATGGTCGAAAGAACGCGAGTGCGCGGTTCTTTTTGGCGCCTAAACTTGATAAGCTTCCGAAAGTCCAATTTGTACTTGAAAAACAAAAGCACTTTTGTCTCTTGGAACAAGAAACTTTCTTTTAAACTATGGAATTGAACTGCTAGATCATTTTTTGTAAATGCATGGATGATATGTTATAAAGAGCATGCAGTATCAAACAACCTCAGTAAAACATCACGGTATAAACCTTTTCAAACTTACCTAAATTGAACATTGGATTGCCCAAGCTGACCTTAACGGTAAAGGCAGCGAAAAATGCCACAAAAACTGCCGAACTTTTTCCGAGCATTTCTGCTTACTGTATTCAGGTAAAAGTTTAATGCTTGTATTCTAGTTTGAACGGTCGTTTGAACTGTTTGTTAAATCAAACGTACCTTTTATAGTAATTCTTTCTATTATAATGTTAATGTTTACATGCTGTGGGCGGAGATGTGATTATTAATATAACATCCTCAAAAGACTTCATTAGCAAGATTGTAATGACCAAAGTGAGTCTAACATGCTGAATATTTTTTTTCTTGATTATTTAATCGAATTTTCTTCTGACATAGGAGATCTATGTTATCCCCACATAGTGAAAAAAAAAATAGACATAAAAAAGATGAATTTCTTAGCAAGAAATTAAATGACGCGAAGAAAGGGAAAAAAGAAACGCGAAGACGAGCAAGAGAGTTGCAACAACAACAACAGCTATATTAAGAACAAGAAAAATGGTTTGCATTGGGTACTGGCCCTAACCCAAGGACTGATAAAAGTTACAGGACGAGAAATTTAAAAGTGAATTTGGTAGATTAACTATAAACAATGCTCTAAGTTATGTCAATAAAGGCTCTTTTGAATTCGCAGCTTTCCTTTGATTTTTTTGTTTTTTAGTTTGTGTTTTTGCTAATTGAAGCCGATTGGCGATGGAAAAATCGTTATTTTTGGCGGGCCGAGCATTCAGTACGTACATATGCTTATCAAATTAAACCTTTTTCAAATAGTAAAGTAAAAGAGTTACAATAAAAATATCTGACAAAGTTTCCCCAAAACATAGAAATATGTCACAAAGTCCTATATGTCCAAAGTCAATCAATGTGATAAAAAAAATGCCTTTTCATTCATAATTAATTGTAATTTTCAAACATGAATTTTTTTTCATTTTATTCTCCCGGAGTTTCTTTGATAACTTGTCATTTTATTCATTACATTTTTACCCCCAAAAGATTATAAACCAGTCACTGATTAAGCACGACAGATACCAGCCGGGCGGCTCACTAGTTTTTTATCTGTGATAGAATTTTAACTGAAAACAAGTGAATTGTTACATTCAAACATTAAATAACATTTCTTAAGGGATGGATCATTAGATATTTGAGGGGGAGGTTGGGAATTTTTTTCAGTATATTTTTTCCCGTATGATGGTTGTGCATGATATTTTTTCCTCCCTGCACGATATTTTTGTGGCACGATTTTTCTTTCTCTATTTAAGGCTTTGCTAGATTTTTTTTTGTATTCTCGTTTTCGTGTTTTTCATACATTTCAAAAGCTCACAGCTCTGCAGTTATTCAACATATAATACTGAAACACTGTCAAATTACTACAAACGGTATACTCGTTCTGTTGGTCTAATATCAGATTTCTATAAACATTGAATGTTTAAGGTGCTCATTCCCAGTCCCCTGCTCTTTAGTTATAGCGTCTATTGAACGATAACGATAAGTTGAACACAGAGCTCGAGAACCAGTATCCCTCGTGCAAAATAAACCGCGACTTAACATGTATGCAGAGAGACTGGTAAGAAATAAATTGCGTGAATGTTTAAACTTTTAAGTGGTATATATTTATAGGCTCGTCAATTAAACAAGCACCATAATAGTCAACATATATCACAGCGACAGTACTTCAAATAGACCCGGGAATCCCGCTTCCGACTAGTATGTTCAGCTATCAAAAGTATATATAGACTACTTATTTCGTCAAAACATAGTTATAGTTCTACTTTCAAAACGGAAATCGAGTGGGTCCACTCATCTAGCTCGATGTATTAATATATCGCGTTCTGGCTCGTTCTCATTTGCTAAATCTGTTGATCATGAACTGAAGAGTGGAAAATATATAACGAACTGCTTCTCAAACGCCATCTTGTAAAAACTCTTACAACGCATGGCGACAGAGCGTTTTGCACTTCTGTCACAAACATTTGGAACGCTTTGTCTTCATATCTTAGGAACGGTTGTGTCTGCATACTTATTTAATACCTCCTAATTTTTTCTGGACTTAAGTTATTTTTCGTAGTCCTAGCGCACTAGAAAATGTGGGCTTTATAAAAAATATTATTATCATAGTGTTGTAATTAGAAAATAGAATATTGCTGTTTTGAATGTTTCGTTCGTCTTAATTTCTTTTGTAGTATATACTGCGTTCTAATTCATTCTCATTTGTTCACTGTAACTGTTGAAGTTTTAAGGCTGGTTTCCATATGTTCACAAACGATGGAGAAACAAACGATCGAAAAATAAATCCCATTTTTGGAAACCAAAGTTTTTCGCGCGATCCTACGTTTTTGAACGATTCAGATCGCGATCATATATGGATCGAAATCTGTCGTAGGATCGAAAAACGTTGGTTTCCCTATAATCAATTTTTTTTTTGGATCGCTTGCGACGTCCGTTCTCGATTATATGGAAACCAGGCTTTAGACACCATACATTATTGGTCCGCGCATCTCGATTCATCAATCATGTTCTTGTGGTACTTTAATTCGTGAGTGTTAAGATAGTTAAAGATTTAGTATCGTAGAAAAAAGTGTTGCTGTTCCAAATGTCAAGATGAGTAGCAAAATTGACAGCGATCGTGAGCGATCCTCGCATCAGTAATTTCAGCGATCCGGCGATCGTGAGAGATAATATGGGACCTAGACTTTAGTGTATGATTATTGTGCTTATAAAAACAGAACGCTTGCTGTGTCCTGATTTCTTCTGGGCGAAATTAATTCAAGTTCACAGTATATCCGGCTGTACATGTATTGTACAATTTCTAGAGATCGCTTGCATGCACACGGTGTGGTAATTTTCCGGTTCTTTTCAATTAAAAATCATCTGAACGACGCCAAACAAATGAACATACCCATTCTCCGAAACGACTCTTTACGAATCCGACAAATAGTCAAGTTTCATGTTCTTCATTGCTCAGGCTAAGCCTCGATAGTATGTGACAGTTCTTTTATACGAGGTACATCCCGTGGGAATGCACGAGTCCAAAAACAACATAAATACCAATGGTTTTGTCTTGACTCTTTTGTTAATCTAGCTCTAATTGAGGCTTAGCCTGAGCAATGAATAGCTTGAAAATGGTCAGTTTGATCTAGGAACGACTTTTATTTACTCAGCATCGAAATTCGTGCATTTAAAATTAATGCATTTTTAATGAATTTTGCAAGCTATAATCCAAGGTTAACTGGTGGTTGTAACTCCACTCGAGCAACCAGTGACTCATGAATTAACAACCATAGCACGACAGCAATCTCATGATGTGCACTTGAAAAGTAGACAGGAATCCTAGGAGAGAAATAAATAATTCATGTGAATCATAGACAGATTTTGAAAAACAGCAGCCTTGCGGGGCGTTGAAATCAAAAGAACAACTAGGAAATGGTTACAGCCGGGAGGCACTCGAACCGTGAACATTGTCTTTATTTAGCTTTTTATTTTCTGAGCTTTCTACTGCTTCAAATTCTCTGAAAAAGTAGGAATGAACTCAAATGGACTGAGTTATTAAAATTCAAATGTTTTCAAATTGATTCACTCAAAGGAAGCGTGTTTAAAAAAAGTGACAAAAAGGCACAGAGTGTCCACGGTTGGAATGTCCTCGATTACTGTAAAACAAAAACAGGCGAACCAATCAATGACAATATTTAAAAAAAAGTGAGTCAACAAATTCGACGACACAAACGAATCGAATTTAAAAAGGGACTGTAAACGAATACGAAATATTCTTCTAATCAAGAATACAAACCCCAAGACATGAAATGAAATCTTCCTGAAAATTACAGAGAGCGTATGGGACGTTTGGGGGTCGTCCAAACCCATACGTATTTTTGAAAACTTGTTACTCAATGAATATATATCCATAAATGATAAGACTTGGTAATAGTGCTAAAAATGGTACGATCGTTCTGGTTTGGGGGTTGATATCTTAATCTTATCTTAAAGGTACTTAGATTAAAATATGTTTTTTTTTTCCTTATTCATTTTGCGATTCTCCCTTCTGTTTATTTTCCTGCCATCTTCTTCTTGTCGTTTTTGTTCTTGTTCTTCTCTTTTCCCTATTATTCTAATATATATTCTTTCTTTAACACTGGTATTGCTGTTTTCTTTGTGATAACATTGCCATCCTTACCTAGTAACTCTGTTTCAAATTGGTCACTGTTTATCTTTGGTTCTATTCAATTTATTATTTTCTGCTTGACCTCTTTCACCTAGAATCCCAACCTATCCACAGTCTAAGCCTAGCTGCAGTCCATTACCGGTGATAAAAACCACAATTGAGTATCATGCATAGCTATAGTAGTCACTTGATTCGTTGGTGACTGAACCAAATCACCTCGCGTTATCATTTGCAATGATTTCAATGTCAAATCTAAGAGAGTAGGTCCCTTAATAAAACTAGATAAGGATTACTCACTAATTAAGATCGATAAATTCTACTAAAGTGCAAACACTATTTAGTAACATATAGCACTAAATTAAACAAAACAAAAGAATTAAATTAGCATAAAATAGCACTATTTAGTGGTATTTATGCTGCAGGCTTTTAGTGTTTACACTAGCAATAGAACTAGTGGAAAGCCCGATAGACTCAATTGATCGATAGCTTTACAATGCGATATGTATCGAATAATGTACCTTTATTAATCCGTTTTTGTGAGTAATGATATTTCTATTATATTCATATTTATATTATTGTATTTTTTATTGACCACTCTGTATTTCAGTTGTTACGACAAGGCAGGGGTTAATAAACGTTTCAGTTATTATTATTACTATCAGGAAAGAAATAATAGACAAAACAAGTATTGTGGGAAAAACAAGCATCAGAAGAAAAAAAAAATGAGTTTACTTTGGGTTATCATTTTTGGGCTACCAAGGCATTTTTTTTTTTGGGGGGGGGGGGGGTGGGGGGGATGGGCTTGTAAGTTTTTTTTTTCTGACGAGTTTTGGAACCCCCTCCCTCCCCCACTTCACTTTTCTAAATGGGTTTACTTTGGGTTATCATTTTAGGGCTATCAAGGCATTTTTTTTTTTTTTTTTTTTTGTTTTTTTGTTCGGGTGGATGGGCTTGTAAATTTTTTTTCTGACGAGTGTTGGATCCCCCCCCCCCCCTCCCCCACTTCACTTTTCTAAATGGGTTTACTTTGGGTTATCATTTTAGGGCTATCAAGGCATTTTTTTGTTGTTTTTTTTTGTTTTTTTGTTCGGGTGGATGGGCTTGTAAATTTTTTTTCTGACGAGTGTTGGATCCCCCCCCCCTCCCGCCCCAACCACACTTTTCTAATGGTCCGTGGCTTAGGGAGTCCTCCGACCAACACAGTGTCATGATTTTTTGGACAAATGGAAAATACATTAAAATATAATTTGCCAAGATGCAGTTTATATTGTAAACTAATAATTGAAAATAACATACCCAACTCTGCTATTTTGGTCATCAAAATCATAATTATAAATAATCAAACCCTCCCCCCCCCCATCCCCCCCCCCCCCCCTGATGTCACAAACCAAAACATAGGTCGGGCTGCCTGTGTAATTAATCTCCACTAAAACTATCCCCAGTTAGGGTAGGGTGGGGGTCCATCTGTCAAAACACAACAGGGAACTTGACTTCCTGCAATATCATTGTTCGGGATTTTTTTTCTAAATGCACCGATTTGATAATTAGTGTTTATAATATCTTACGGCCGGCTAAGTCGACGTTATTGTGGAGCCTAGGGGGCCATTGTGTCCTAGACAGCTGGCTGCTACGTCAGATAACTTTGCATAACAGTCGAAAGTACCAGCCCAATTCCCGTGCAGACGGACCAGAAGAAGGCCTCTTAAGCTATACTCACAGTTAACAATACTCTAGGTTTACGCCAGTGTTAACATTAACATGGCAGACTTGTATGAACTTACCAAGCAAGACGAACCGACAAACGATAACAATGTCTCCAAACCCGAAGTTTTGATGGCTGGTGGAAAGGCTAAAAAGCTAACACCAAAGCAGAAACCTTTGGCTATTTTAATCATAGCGGTTGTGGCATTTATCGCTTTCATGTTTTTGATCGGGATAATTGTTCTTGCAGTTCAAGTTTCGAAGTTAAAGGCTGAGATCAAAGATACGAAAGCTAAAAATATGTTGGCGCCTTGTACAACGGTTGATTGCATCAACAGTGTTTCAGGTAAAATCATGTCTTATATCTACATTTATCGCTGCAACGCATATACTATCATAACTATACATTATGGGCACTAATTTATACATTTTATGCATGAATTTAATTGATATATTTGATATGTAAAAGACTTGTGCATCTTTAACCCTTTTTTGTAAATAACATCGGGGTCTTCATTCAATGGCTTTCGGGAAAAATACTCTCAATTCTTCATGTCTCTTTACAAATAACTAAATATAATCAGAACTATTTGGTATTATATCTAGATAATGGTCTACTTGATGTTTACATATTTATTCATTTTGTCTTTGAGTTAACCAAGTAAACTGCGCCATAAAAACCTCAATTCATCCCAAGTTAATTTCATCACTTGAAAATCATTATCTTTTTAACTTATTTATGTTACAGACATAATGTATGTTACTGTAACTAAAATAAACTAGATCGTTTATCGTTACCTAAAAACCGGCCCTTAAGTAATAACAAGAGCGAATCAACCCGTGAGACAATCTTATGTTTGTATTGAATAAATTTCGAGGGATAAATATAGAATTAGATTAAATTATCTTAAGTCTTAGCGATTATATATCAATGTATGGGAATGCGTTTGTCTAAATTTATTTGACAACACATGGAACTGTTATTAGCGACTGTTGGTGATAGAATTCATATCAAATAGCCTTATAAAAACAATTTTAGATTAGAAAAAGCAGCTGAGCAGTAAAGAATCGAAAACAATAGATAATTGCAAGACTCTCAGCCGTATCTGACCAATAATCCTGAAAACTTTCTACTTTAGATTTCGCACAACTCAATAAGATTGGCGACTAAGCCTCATTTACTTGTGAAACTAAAAAAAATCTTAACTTATGGTCTACACCGCAGAAATAAAAAACCCAGAAAATATGAATTCACAACCTTTAACTTAACCGCCAAAGTCAAAACTGAGACAAGAATACTGTTTTGAATGAGTTAATTGACTAGTAATTGTGGTAAAAGCCCTATCGAGAATTCCAATTCTGTGCATGTTCAATATTCATTAGCTTCGCCTTATTAGAAGCGCTAAAAAGCGCAAAAGACATGCAGATTTGTATTTGATTTGACTAGCGAATTTGTACAAATTGTACATTGGAACTTTATGAAGTTTGAAGTTAGTGATCAAAATCAATAAATAAATAAATGAATTGATAGATAGATAGTAGAATAAATATGAATCTGATAGAATGAATGAATGAATGAATGAATGAATGAATGAATGAATGAATGAATGAATGAATGAATGAATGAATAAGTAGATGAATAAAGTGAATAATTGAATATTTGACTTCATAAACAAATCAAAAAATTAACATGTAAATAGATAAATCGTTGTAAAAATATATTTGTAATTTAGACACCGTAAAAGAATGATGGCGATACTGTTGTTGCGGACGTTAGTCCTTTGGTGGGGTAATAATGAATTGTTCAGACGAAGGACTAACGTCGGAAATGTCAGTATCGCCATCATCACAAATATATTTTAGAACTATGGAAAAACCGGCGCAGCCCGTCGTTTTTGTCTCTCAAATAAATAGATAGTTGGATTAAATAAATAAATTAAAATACAGATAATTATAAAACAAAAATTATATCAACAAATACGTAAACGAATACATGATTTTATTGATACGAAATTCACAAAGCATTTTAAATTCATACTTTTTTATGAGTTACAAATAAGTAAACTAATAAATGATTTTATTGATAAATTTAGAAAGCATTATATTTTCATACTTTTGTATGAGTTACAGTCTAATTTGGTGAATAAAAGCTGTACAAATTCAACTTATTTAGCCGCTGAAGTGTAAATTAATGGTTTGTTGTAGACATTATTCTGTTATCCCTTCAGACCGAAACACCTTGTCGTATATAAAGCGGTCTTTGCGTTCAAAATTGCTCTATTTTATACTTACCTAAATTATTTATATGGATATCTAATGTTTGTTTGTTGAATAACGATTTTGATTTCGTTCGAGTTAGTACTTGGCTTTAATTATTCACTTACATAAATACTTCTATTGAAATGATTACACAAATGATTACTTCGAGTTAGGCGATTTGAAAACATTTTCATTTTAGCCATTTCATCGATATTTGAGTTAAGTCCTAATTTTTCAGAGAATTTGAAGCAGTAGAAAGGTCAGAAAGGAAAAGCTAAATAAAGAGTTCATGGTTCGAGTGTTCTCACTGTAACGTAAAAAACGAAAAGAAATGAAAAAATATTTTAACATGAACATGCTGTTGTCTGAATAGAAATTAAAAGTAAAATTGTGAAATTGCATGAGAATCAAAACTTATTTTAAAAAAGGTGTTATTTCTCAGTATTAATTATAAAATAATTCTCACTGTAACATGTGGATTTAAACAAAAAAGTCACTGAAAATTTAAATTAAAATTACAACACCATATGAGCATTTTCTCAAAATATCGCCCAGATATATTCTCTGTGAAATCTGTTCGATGTTAAAAAGTTTGGGTATTAAGTGGCTTGCTGATTTGTGTCCAATTATCGCTCCACTTCGTTGAGTGTTTTAATAGTTAATGCTTGGCCTAAAAATTGACCTACTAATCAATTTGAGCTGTTGAAAAGGGCGGATTGTCGGATTTCTAAAGTAGAGGATCAATAAAAGTCGGCATGGAGAATTGGGAGTATGAATTTAAAAAAAGATGAAAATTATCACGAAAAAAGAAAAAGGCTTTTGAATGATTGAATGAACTTTTTTCCACGAAATTTGATCTATTTCAATTCATCTCATTTAGTTTGACTGCTTGTGCCTTTCAATTCCTTCGTTCCTTAAAAAACAATTTCATTCTTTTTTTCATTTATTCAGTGATTGATTTGTTGGATCCATATTTATTCTGCCCTTCATTCGTTTGTTAACCGGTTTTTCATTCATTCTTGATCCATCCATCAATCCATCCATTCATTCCGCATCCGTTTGATCCGTCCATTCGTTCATTCGTTCGCGCGTTCATTCGTTAATTTATTCATTCATTCATTCATTCAATCATTCATTCATTCATTCATTCATCCTTTCATTCATTCATTCATTCATCCATTCATTCATTTATGCATTCATTCATTCGTTCATTCATTCGCTCATTCATTCACTCATTCATTTATTTTCTATACCGTAGTCTAATGTTTTCAATATGATTTGCATCGTGTGTCCAATTGGACCAACTAAGCCTATATGAGTTAAAATCTATATTAAACTTTTGCTATACCTGACAGAGATTATATAACATCAATTTCAATGTTGATGAAAATTCAGCTGATTTATCACACGACTTTTTCTTGTTGTGCAAATACGTTGAACTACTCAATATAGCATTTCTCAGGGAAACGAGTACATATCAAATGAAACTCTGTCTTAATCGTGCATTGACGATGAAATATTAAGTAGGAAAAAAAAACGAAGGAAAATCATGAAATAAAAACAAACTAAATACTACCAAATAGTATCTATTTACTAACTAGCACTCAACCAGAACATTACTATTTCTTTTGTCTGGCTATTGTTTTCTTGTTAAGTGCTGGTCACTAAATAGCTACTAGCTTTCTCTCTGTGATCTAAACGCCGAACATCCTTACCCTTCCTCCCCCTCAAATATTTATGTTGTAAGTGATTTTTCACAATTACTTTTTCCACCTCATATGCGTAAATTGTTACGCAACACCAGGCGCAACACCGTAAATATGATAAAAGGTTATATGACCATAAAGCTTAAGACGATAAACGTAGTTGACGCACATATATGTTCCCTGAATATTCCTTTGAGGTTAATGTTGCCTTTTCACATATTGTTGTCAACAGTGAACACGCTTTGACTAAACATGACTGATTGAACATGTTCTTTTTTTTTCGCGAAAATAAAGTCCAAACTCGTTGTCGTATATAATACTGATAGATAGGTAGTTTATTCAAAAATTAAATTACAGCACAAGCTGAATTGAATAATCGGTTCAAAAAGGTTTTATAAATATATAACTAAAGAGTATATTTATAATATCTACAACTATAAAATGTTAAAAGTTCAAGTATCATTGATTGTTAACTGAAGTTCACTGGAGCACATAACTGCAATAGTCTTTTTGTTTGGAAAAAATTGTTAGGTATATTGAATATTCTTTTCCGTCGAGTGGTGTAAGTTGCACGGTGTTGCATGGTCTATCTTGTTGACAATGACAAAGGTTTATTTAGTACTTCTTTTTGACTATTTACAACTATATACATATTAAATACCTGTATTGGGTTGACTGAAATAACTGAAAAGCTAAACTAGTCAGTCAACTTGTCAAATAGGTATTTTCTTGATTATTAGGTCATTAATTATTTGAAGCATTGTTAATTATTATTATATAATAATAATATTATATCATATAATAATTATAACTAAATTTTAATACTTCTAACTGCCTGTTCACAGACTTAATGAGAGCAGTTGATCCATCAGTCGATCCATGTGAAGATTTCGAAGGGTATGCATGTGGTCGATGGGCCGAGAATAATCCGCTTCCTTTCGCCGAGAAAACATGGCAGCCACTACATAAGCTACGTGTATCAAACGAGGAGACGATACAACGTTTATTGCAGAGCAAATACACGAGAATACGATACTCAAGGGTAGAGATATAATGCTATAATAATCATGCTAATAATAATAATATAATAGCGCTTATTCAAATATGGTATTATCAAGGGAGTATGAGATTTGAGAGTTTATCCCCCGTGTTGGGCTGTACACTCATCAGGGGATCTTTTCATTCTATTTTAAACTGAATTATTTCGGGGACGGAACGTGATTATTGGGCAGATTACAGGAGGCGTTGTCGCATCGTCGAAACATCTCAAAGCAAAAATGCGGAGTTTGGTAACAAGGTTCTAAAAATAGCACGACGAGTAGAGCACGTGATGGGGTCCGGGATAAACTCTCTTATCTCATACTCTTTTGCTTCGCTACAATGCCTCGGTAAATGTAACAAAACACAACCCATTCAATGGTTTAGATGTTTTTTGACTATGATTATTTTAATTTATGATGCGGACATCGCTAAAGTGTTGTGTGGTTTAAATTTACTTTAAACTAACTCAGTGCAAATATACCCATTTCAATAATTACATTGACAAGCATGTAGGCTTCATACTCCGCACTCTATTTTGTCAGCAGTGCATTTCGGTCTTTTAATGCCGTATTTGGTATATACATTCAGTATGCAATATTTAGAAAAATCCAAAGACAACCTTTTTTGAAATATGTATAATCGACATTCAACAACCGGAAGTCATGTCATCAAACAATCATGCAAATCATATCAAACAATCATCTTAAGAAAACTGTCGTTCGCATCTATAACCATATTTGGTAATCTTACTTTATTTGGAAGGGAATATGGATTTTATTTAGGTGATTTTTTTCTTACGAAAACTTACAGAGATTGCAGTGAACAACTTTACCAAACTGGCAGCCATTTTGAATTTTGTTTAGAAAGACATGAAACCCCAAAAAATGAAAATTACACAGGAACCCCAACGGACGACAGCAATTATTGAACAGAAGTACAAGCTTTTTCTTTCGTGTCTGTCAATTTCAGAATGAGGCGTTACGTAAAGTATTTTCATTCTACGACTCGTGTATGGATACTGAAAAGATAGAGGCCCTCGGTAGCCAACCGCTTTTAGATATAATAGCTGAACTGGGATCATCTCCATATTTCAACTCATCATGGAACGAAAACAACTGGGACTTTCTTGACGTTGTTGGTACCATACACAGACAGATGCCCACCGCAGTTTTTTTCCAGTTGTATATCAATGTTTTAGATACAAATACTTCGGTTTATACAATTATGGTAAGTGAATTTTTATCATTATTTTTTTCGATAAAGTCGGAAACATTTTGTTGAGCTTTACAAAGAGGACACTGTACTCGAACCGATGAACACTTGCAGTTTATTTAGCCGCTTATTCTCTAAAAAAAAGTAGGACTAAACTCCTGAAATGCACTGAGTTATCCAAATGAAATTGTTTTCAAATCAATTGACTGAAAGGATGCATGTTAAAACAGTGTCAAAAAAGCACAAAGTATTCACGGTTCGAGTGTCATCGCTTTAATTTACTGTTTGTATTATTTTTATGTTTTTAAAGGAAGCTTTTAATCATGAATTTAGAAAAACATTTCTTATTGGATGTTTTAGACTAGTTTTGATGGTCTTGGACTGAGATGGTCTCGTTACAACTCTACAGATGCTCAAGACGTGAAGGTAATTTTTTTTTTTTTTTTTTGTCTCGTCAAATGCTGGCCCGGCAGGCTACGAAATCATTTGCTTATACAGACTTGCTCGTCAGGCTTGTTTTGTTACATCCCGAACCGTGCTTCACCTGGTTCCCGCCTTTTTTTTGGTGGGTGTGTGTGTGTGTGTGTGGGGGGGGGGGGGGGGGGGGGGGACTGCTCTGCCTTTTTTGTTTTTGATTTTTTTTGGTCATTTTAGTCTCCTTTTTCAGTCGTTTTTAGTTTAGGGCTTCCTGTGTTTAGGGAGGAGCACACAGGAAGCCCGACACTGAAAACGGCTGCGAAGAAGACTTTGTCATAACTATCTGGATGTAATATAGTGTCATATAGACCTATTTGAACCTAGACGTTGTGACAGACCTCATGAAAGGTTTACTTTGCAGACGAAAAATGCTTACAAAAAATACATATCGGATCTGCTAAAACTTCTTGGTGTCAGCGGTAACAAGTCGGTTGAGATGATGGAAAGCGTCTTCTCTGTTGAAAAGGACCTGGCCCTAGTAAGTAATTTTGAAGTTATTATTTTTAAGGGGGATGCCTGCTTGTGATTTCGTTAGGAGGTTATGACAATATTAACAACCTTTTATGTATTTTGGGGTTATAAAAAACCCGTCTCAAATAATGAGGGCAATAAAACCGTGAACACTTTTCTTTATTTAGCTTTTTATTTTTCTGAGCTTCCCACTGTTTTTAATTCTCTAAGAAAGTAGGACTGTGCTAAAATGCAATGAGTTATAAAAATGAAAATATTTTCAAAACGATTGAGTAAAATGATGCATGTTAAAAAGTGTCAGAAAAGCAAAAAAGTGCTCACGGTTCGAGTGTCCTCGCTGTAAAAATATGCGTAGAAAATTTCTTTCTAACCGTTCGCACGAATGATTGATTGCTAGTTTCTTTGTTGTCTACGTTAATTTGTTCGCTGCTTATTTTAGCTTGTATGTCTATGTACTGGTTGGTTGCATTTGTTATTTGGTGGAGTACTGTCTGTTTTCTTGTTTATTTCTTTGAACGTGTGTTTGTGTTAATTTGAATGGCTGTTTGCTTTTTGCACAAATTGTTTTACTTCGTGTTTTTAGTTGAACACTCAAGCCAAGGGAACAAGAAAACATAAGTTTATGACGTTAAAGGACTTCGATGCAAACAATACAGGTGGTCAGGTAATACTTGAAAAGACCCCGTTGCATTATGACGTCACGTTTTGTAAACGTGAAGGGGGGGGGGGGGTAATATCCTTAAATTTTACAGAAAAAATATATCCGATCTCTTCGAGATAGGATAGGTTATATAAAAGCTCTAAACAGTGGATTGTTGATCTCCTAATTTTCTTCTGATTTTCCTTTTGTGATTTTGATATATTACACTTTATTGCACCTCGACTTTCAGCTATTACACTTTATTTCTTGTTCTTAAAGACAACTCAATGCAAGTTCTAAACAGTGCATGACTTTTGTGTCGTTTATCCAACCGGTCCATCGATGAAGACGCTGTTTAAAGTGGTTTGTTTTAACTAAAATGTTAACACCAGGAACTAAGCAAAATAATTTTTGTTTATGTTTATAGATGAACTGGTTGAAAATATTCAAGAAGATTTTCCGTGATGTAGACTTTACTCCTAATGAAGACACGGTTATCAAGGCCTACGATCCTGAATATTACCCCAGGCTGAATCAATACCTCAACACTAAACCCAAAAGGTCCGGCCTTTCTCTGATAGAGTCGTTTTCGTATGAGTGGGAATCGGTACGGTTACGATACCGCTACGATACGGTAGATAATTCTAATGTTTTCTTATAAATTACGGCTACGATACGATACAGTACTGTTTCCCACTCATTCGAAAACGACTCTAAAACTTTGGTACGGTGATAACTCGACTTTTAAGATTAAAATAATAATAACTTTTAAATAATATATTAAATTATTATACGAAGTCCCATCACCATACACTGGTTTAAGTTATATAAGTATATAAGATTACCAAGAGTACACAAACAGTCTTTCTAACACTACCAAGACTACACAAACAGTATTTCTAACACTACCAAGACTACACAAACAGTATTTCTAACACTACCAAGACTACACAAACAGTCTTTCTAAGACTACCAAGACTACACATACAGTCTTTCTAAGACTACCAAGACTACACAAACAGTCTTTCTAAGACTACCAAGAGTACACAAACAGTCTTTCTAAGACTACCAAGACTACACAGTCTTTCTAAGACTACCAAGACTACACAAACAATCTTTCTAAGACTACCAAGACTACACAAACAGTCTTTCTAAGACTACCAAGACTACACAAACAGTCTTTCTAAGACTACAAAGACTACGCAAACAGTCTTTCTAAGATTACCAAGACTACACAAACAGTCTTTCTAAGATTACCAAGACTACAGAAACAGTCTTTCTAAGACTACAAAGACTACGCAAACAGTCTTTCCATGACTACCAAGACTACACAAACAGTCTTTCTAAGACTACCAAGACTACACAAACAGTCTTTCTAACACTACCAAGACTACACAAACAGTCTTTCTAAGATTACCAAGACTACACAAACAGTCTTTCTAAGACTACAAAGACTACGCAAACAGTCTTTCTTACACTCTCAAGTCTCACTAGAAAGAGTGTTTGTTAATTCTGCAGTCTAAGACCATAACATTCTATATACTTGCATTATTTCGATCCGAAGGTTGATTTTGTTTTCCTTAACATTACAGGGATCTAGCAAACTATATCCTATGGTCAGTAATTAACCGCTTGTCCAAGCTGTTGTCCGAGAAATTCCAGAAGCCTTATAAAGAATACGTTAAGGTCTTTCAATTTGATTCATCTAACGAAGCTATCCGTTGGGAATTATGCACAGCTGAGGTTAAGAGCCATTTTGGCATGGCTGTGGGAAGAATGTTTGTCGACGAGGTGTTCAGAAATGGCAGCAAGGAAGATGTAAGTGCCTATTTGAGCATGAAGAAATGGATTGGACAATTAGTCAGTCAGTCAATCAGTCAGTCAGTGTGTCATTCAGTCAGTCAATCGGTCAGTAAGTCAATCAGTCAGTCAATCAGTCTGTCGGTCAGTCAATCGGTCAGTCAGTCAGTCAGTCAGTCAATCAGTCTGTCAACTCTAAAAGCAAACGACTTCAGTAAAAATATGTTTTCTTTTTTTAGGCAATTGAACTAGTAAACGACATAAAGCAGAAATTTATCGAGGATTTTGACAGTGTCGAATGGATGGATGAAGAAACACGAATAGTTGCCAAAGAAAAGGTTAACACTCTCATTCATCACCATCATCAGCATCACCATCATCATAATCACCATCATCACCATCGCCATCATCATCATAATCACCATCATCACCATCGCCACCATCGCCACCATCATTATCATCACCATCATCAAGTTAAGTTAGGTCGGGACGTACGGGAAAATATTTGCCTCGAGGTGATGCCGTACGGACCGAGTGCAGAAAAGAATTCTACATCCAGAAAATAAAATAAGTATTAAGATATAAAATGAACAATTAGCAAATAAAGTCAATAAATAATATTTGTTTGTGTTTTCGTTCAGGCGAAAGCAATGCACAGCAATGTAGGATATCCGAACTATATAATGGACGATGACAAACTAGCAGCCGAGTATAAGAAAGTGAGTTGAAGCATAGTTAATAGAGGGAGATGGTTAAGAAACCATTTGTTATATGTCTTTGTTTCACTTTTGATGTTGAACGTGTCCTGAGGGTGCACACTTTTAGTGTTTGTACTTTACTGAGGGCCTGCATGTTTATATGAGGCGAGCCAACCCGTCTTTTGTTTTTACGGTCTGATAGCTTGAACACAAATAAATCCAGCTTGCTAAACCTGGCTGGCTCGCCTCATATAAACAGCCTTAAATAGTACAATTTTATGCTAATTCCATTGTTCAACTTTATATAAAAACAGTGGCTGTTTCAGGGATTTATTGTTTGCACATTATTTGCATGAGAATTCTCTTTTTAATACGACATTAAACCAGGATTCAAAGAATACATAACGCCTTGGCTACACTATGCTGGATAAACTTGAAAACGCAACTTTTGTTCCGATACTGTGACAAAAAATGCTCGTTAATCAATAGAATTAGCATAAAATTCTTTCGGATTCATGTATTTTAGTTAGTGCGGACGGAAGGGCTAACCGGATAATTTGTGTTTTCAAATTTATCCTGGTTAGTGTGGACGAAGCCTAAAGGCCGGTAGACACTAGGCGACAAGTCGCAGTGACATTTTCCGCCCGTGTGTACTAAGTATTTTTGGTGGAAATTGTTATCGCTGCAACATAATTTTGTCGCTGCAACTTCCGCATGAAATCTAACCGGTTTGAATGTTGCCCTAGTGCACACTGAAGCGACATGTCGCGGGGACAAGTCGCTGCGACTTGTTGCCTAGTGTGCTGTCGATACTTTGAGTGTCCGTGGTCTGCGGTTGCATGGCCAGCATGTTTCAAAGGGGTTGACAATTAGATGATCGATAATAATGAACGAAAACTGGTTTTTGGTCCCCGCTGCTCCAAGAGATAACTCGCGAGATAAACAAACAGGCTCTAGACCACTTGGGGGAGATGGGAGGGTGGAGGGTTGAAGCACAACAAGATAGACATAAATAAGATTCGCAGTTCGCAGCATAATAGTTTTTAAAATATAGAGTGCAAACAATTAATCCGTAAAACTTCAGAAATACTAAACAGTGCAATTTTACGCAAATTCTCATTGTTTTCTTTTGTTCAATTAGCACTATTTTGTGTTTTTTAGTAATTAGTCTTTTACGGATTTATTATTTGCACTTTAGCATATAGACGATAATGATAAAGTTATTGTGTTGTTCTGTGCAGGTTATTGTGAAAAACGACACCTACTTTGACAACATCGTTTCATTGGAGAAGTCGTACGTGTACACCGTACTAAACCAAATGGGCACAACACCATCGAGAACACAGTAAGACGCATTATTGGTGAATAATAAAATGAATGGCCGCATCTTTCTTTCTTGTCTGCAGTACACACCAACGCAACGATCTATCTGTCCTTTTTTTGTAATAATTCTTCTCAATTGGTATTAATTTAACTGGTGTGTAAAGAAAATTAAATTGAATTGAATCGTGAGGGAAGCAAATCAAATCTAGCTGCAATGTAACTCGTTTAAATCTGTTCCTATCATACTTAAGGTCGGTACACACGAGGGAGCTTGCTCCTGCAACACGCTCCCGCAACATGGAGCAAGCTCCCTCGTGTGTAACAACGATTTCACGCGAAAAATATGTTGCGCAACAAAACTTTTGCTCCCTGGTTTTGCTCCCTCATATCAAATTGGTTTGAAATGAGGGAGCAAAATCATGGAGCAAATATGTTGCAAAAGTGTGTTTCAGGAGCAAGCTCCCTCGTGTGTACTAGTCTTGAGAAATGACCCAGGAGCATGTTGAGGGAGCGTGTTGCGGGAGCAAGCTCCCTCGTGTGTACCGGCCTGTAATCGCGCACGAAAACAACCATAATTTTGATCGCTCAAACTAACCGTCTTGATAACTCTTAAAACATAGAATTATAGAAAGCAAACCTAAAAGATTGTGGGAAACATATTGTACGTACAGTCCCCAAATGTTTTGTCGCATGATCTCAAAACTCACTGCGTAGTTAAATTTATCAAGTCGTTTTATTAAAACGTTTTCACATAACGAGTTATGTTAATGAGTTCTAAGAATGCTAAGGAGAATTGCACGTGGGAATGTCCGGGTTGATCCACAAAGACAAAGGCAACTTTGATCAGATGTTAATGTTTTACTTTTTGTTGGAAGAGCATAAAATGTTTGTTTCATTAACTACTTTTATGCGTCTTTTTTACATTATTTGTGCTTGTTGTGCATATACGTGCATTTTCTCATTAAAAGAGCTCCTCTGGCTCATTAGCATTTTTTTAGAATTTATAAGCCATAGCATAGCTCGTTATGTGAAATGCTCAGATGTGCTCTGCAGATAAGCCGGTTGCCCTTGAGAATTTAGTATGCTCTGATGCACGAAGACAAATGCAAGTTTCATCAGTGAAAGTTTTACTTTTCCTTGGAACACCATGAAATGCCGTGTGTTTTAACAAACAAGACAAAGTGTGTTTGATTGACGGAAGCGAATTGACCACCTTTCGAGCGACTGTTTTGTGACGGGCGCGTAGTGATGGAAATAGTGGTATACAGAACCACTCTTGATTGTTGTGCTGTAGTGTATCTTCCCACCTGGGGTCGGTTGCACGAACCCTGAATAGCGCTGCCTGATAATAAATTGCTATCCAAAGGATAAATTCTAACGAAATTCTACAGGAATTCCAGTGGATAACTTTGTTCAGGCCGCGTGCAACCGGCCCCTGGCTCATCTATTATGTCTGATGTGACACCGTAGAGCGGTTGAAGCTCAGAAAAGCTATAAACTATATTGAAGTGATATTTCTACCGATGCAGCATTATTATTCTTTACTTCCCAAATAATAGCGCATATTCACATAACCAGCTATCTAAAGCTGATTAGTTCTTAAAAGTGATGAGTCAGAGGAGCTTAGCTAACAAGCATTGTACGAAGGTATACTACGATGCACAACAGACACAAGTAACGTAAAAATATGTTTTTAACAAACATCTTATGCTTTTACAACGAAAAGAAAAACTTTTACGATAATCAACTAATCGAACTTGCCTTTGTCTTTGTGCATCACAACGTACATTCCCGCGTGCAATGTTCATTAGCAAAGCTCTTCTGGCTCATTAGCATTATTTAGACCTTGCTAGCACATATAACCCTGGTTTCCATATAATCGAGAACGATCGAGAACGGTCACAAGAGATCGAAAATAAAATCGTTTAATAGGGAAACCAAGGTTTTTCTATCCTACGACCGTTTTCGATCCATATATTATCGCGATCGTTTACAACCGTTCTCGAACTTTTGCGATTATATGGAAACCAGGCTTAGCTTATGGGTCCTGATTACTTAAGCAAAAAGTCATCACGATTTTTTCTTAGAAAGATATTTTTATAGAGAATTTATCGATTAATCGAAAAATGGATAGAAATCTATATAGTCCCGAGCCCGTTTTCGAGACAAAAATGTGTTTCACAAAAAAAATTATTACTCAAAAACTAATAAAGCTATTGACGTAATTTTTACAGGCAATCTCAACCAGACGGTATTTTACACAAATATGAGAAAATAAATTATATATGTTTTAAAATTTTGTCAAAATTTACAGTTTTGTTTTCGTCATTGACTTAAAATCGCTTTGAAAAGTGAAACCCTAAACCACTTACCATCGCGTGTAATGTTGAAAAGTCATCAGGATTTTTTCAAATCTTGTCAAAAGAAAGATTTTTATAAAATCTTTCAGAAAAAATGAAGAAAAATATAGAGTCCCGCGCAAAAAATGATGGTTTTGGCTGGTTGAAGTATAATTTTCAAAGGCTCCTTGTGTTATTCTTATGTTGTCTTTTGGCGGGATTTGGCGCGCGCGCGGCGTTCTCAGCGGTAAATTGCTCGCGGGCACAGGTTTCAAGCGTCGTTGTTATTCTAAAGTAGTCAAGACCCTTAAGATAGCTCGTTTTGTGAAAACGCTCTAATGATCGACTCTCAACTAAATCCCTAAACTTAATATTCTTTGGCGTTTTATTTCAGATGGGTGATTACGCCAACTACTATAAACGCTGCTTACGCTCCGACATCTAACACCATGGGTAAATCATTTAACACTACAGTTCTTGTTTACTCATCTCCAGCCTTTTAGCATGCATGTAATGTATTCTTTAGAGTTTCTCTACTGTACGTGGTTATCTGAGAAATCTATAAACAATTGCTGTTATTAAGCTTACTAACTTAATTAGACGTATTTAACTACAACTACCAGAATGCTTTGTCGACTTTCCGATTGTTTAGTATAATCAATTGCCCTATTTCACTATGACGTCATGGTTTGTTTACATGAATAAGAACAGACCTAATTCGGGCTAAATAGTTTTCCCTTGGTGCATTTTGCGTTGCATTTGAACGTATATTTTGTCCTTTTGATTTTTAATAGATTTTTAGCTTATTTTTAATTGAATTAAACATGCTGTCTTCCCTCTAGCGACCATGATTCTTGATTTGATTTGATGTGACGTAATAATGAAATAGAGCAATTGCAAGTGCAGATTGTTCTTTTAATCTCCAAAGGGAATGAGAATTAGAATGTGAAAGAGCAGATTCGCAAAGAATGGTGGCAGCCGTGGTAAAATGACGTCATAATATATGCAGATCGCCGATTCGTGACCGATATTCCAATCTTTTTGTTTTTATTATAGATATTCCTGCCGGTATTTTACAAAAGCCTCTATTCCACCATAATTACCCAAGGTATGTTTCTCAATTTTCCTCCGATTCTCCTTTGCAGGCGAGCCGTTCAGAACGCTCTCTGTGGAAGCTTTTAAGTAACAATACGCGTAAGAACTAGTGAGGTTTCTATTGTTCTGCGGCAAAAAAAACTTCCCCACGTAGAAATTCTTTAATTTTCACTATATTGATGTATCAAGCTAAGGGTTACTCATTTCTTAAGTAAAATCTACAAAATGCTGTTTACAAGACAGTGTTTCTTTTGTGTTTAATGGTTTTGTCCAATCAGAATTGCTCAAAACAATGGCTAGGAGACGCTTGCTTTTCATTGTGAGTCCCACGGTAAAATTTTCTCATAGAAAAAAAATAAGATCGCTTTAATAAAACTGAAATGTGATTTTGAATAAAATATAGGAAAAATATCCCAAAAGTTTGAAAAAAGGCCAATTTTCTTGTTTTAGCCAATCAGATCAAGCATTTAAACAATACACAATTAACACCTTTATGCATTCCATTGCCGTTTGCTACACTAGTTCTTAAGGCCGGTACACACTAGGCGACAAGTCGCAGCGACTTGTTCCTGCGATAGGTCGTAGCGACAATTTCCCCCCGTGTGTACCAGGTATTTTTGGCGGAAATTGTCGCAGCGACAAAATCAGATGTATTGGCGACAAATATTGAACCAATGCACACTGAGGCGACATGTCGTAACGACAAGTCGCTGCGACTTGTCGCCTAGTGTGCACCGGCCTTTACTCGGAACGTTACTTAAAAAGGTATGTACACACGAGGGAACTTGCTCAAGCAACATGATACCGGAGCAAAGCTCCCTCGTGTGTACCAACGATTTCACGCGAAAAAAATGTTGCGCAACATCACATCAAACTGGTTTTATAGCAGGCTCCAGGAGCAAAACTGCTGCATGAACGAGTTTCAGGAACAAGCTCCTTCGCCAGTGCTTGAGCAGGAAACTAGTTAAGGCAAAGCTGGTATACATTGTGTGATCCTTATTTCAAAAATAAACCCTTTGGAATCTAGAATCCACCTATTTCAAGAAACCAAGTGTAAAAGAACTTTAAAGAGAAACAAACAAGATTATAGCTCAGCAAATTTATAAAATTATCGTTAGTTTTGATTGTCGGTTTCCGATAATCTCGATCGAGGTGGCTTCTGTTGAATTCGTCACATTGTAATTATTATTTTCATGGTCTCACATGGTACAGGAAAC
Organism: Diadumene lineata; assembly: GCA_918843875.1. Lineage (NCBI taxonomy): Eukaryota > Metazoa > Cnidaria > Anthozoa > Actiniaria > Diadumenidae > Diadumene > Diadumene lineata. The sequence continues at coordinate 1,101,032 of OU974081.1, read as the reverse complement.
ATTTTCAAATGTCTTTCTTACTCTAGATCAATCAATTTTGGAGCGATTGGGGCGATCATCGGGCACGAAATAACGCACGGGTTTGACACGTTGGGTAAGAGAAATCATTGGATTTATTTCATGTAATCATTATTTTATTCATTCATTCATTCAATCATTCATTCATTCATTAATTTATACATTCGTTCGTTCATTCATTCATTCATTCATTCATTTGTCCATTCATTCATTCATTCATTCATTCATTCATTCATTCATTCATCCATCCATCCTTTCATTCATTTGTTAATTCACGCATTCACACGTCCATTCATATATTTATTCATCCATCCATTCATCCGTGTAACAGATCTATTGTTTTTTTTTTATGCACTCATTCATTCATTTATTCACTATTTCCTTCTTCCATATCCATCCATGTATTATTCTGCCCATCTATCCATCCATTCTTCCATTCTCTTATGTATTCATTTATCATTTTCAGGTAAAAAGTTCAATCAGTATGGTCATAGTAAAAGATGGTGGTCCAATTCGTCAATTGAAAAGTTTGACAAGAAGTCAGAATGTTTCGTCAACCAATACCAGAACTTTTCCTACATGGACATGAATGTAAGTATATGTAAATAATCAAACCAAAACTTATCGCCCACCAATCCCCTAAGCAAAGGCAACCCGTTAATAAAGCCAGTTGGGTTGTTCCTTCGGTCACCGCATTAACTGGCTAGCACTGATTTTTTTTTCTAGTTGAATGGCAAGCGAGTCTTAGGTGAGGTAATAGCTGATAATGGCGGGACTGAGATTGCTTTCAAGGTATGTGTTTTCATGATTTTTTTTCTCCTTCTCCTTCTCCTTCTCCTTCTCCTTCTCCTTCTCCTTCTCCTTCTCCTTCTCCTTCTCCTTCTCCTTCTCCTTCTCCTTCTCCTCCTTCTTACTTTGTTAAATCCATGCACTGTCGATTTAAGTCGTTTTGTGTTTGTATTCCAAGGCTTACAAAAAGTGGGAGCAGACCCACGGCAAAGAAAAGCAGCTTCCAGGAATCAAACTAAACCACGATCAGGTCTTTTTTGTCGCTTATGCTCAGGTAAATCGAAATCAGAATAAAGTATTTGATATACGATTATCAGCTAATCGTATTCGTGGACGCGGGATAGAGTGCACGCACTAAAAGTGTGCAATGTTTGTCATTATTTATTGGTAAATAGCACTATTTAAACAAAAGAATTCAATCGGCCGGAATTAGAGAGCCCGCACTAAAAGTGTGCAACATAAATACCACTAAATAGTGCTGTAGGTTATGTTATTTCTCTTGTTTTTCAGATATTCTGTTCAATCTATTCTAAAGACAGCGTGAAGCTTTACATGAACCGGTTCCATCCCATCAACCCTCTAAGGTAAGCAAAGCTGGCTCTCTGAATTGCTAGTATGTGAAAAATCGAACCTACTGTTGATCACAAATATTGCTGTCGGTCGGTCTGTCTGTCTCTCTGTCCATCCATCCGTCGGTCTGTCTGTCTGTCCATCTATCCGTCGGTCTGTCTGTCTGTCCATCTATCTGTTGGTCTATCTATCTGTCTGTCGTTCTGTCTGTCTGTCTGTCCATCTATCCGTCGGTCTGTCTGTCTGACCATCTATCTGTCGGTCTGTCTGTCGGTCGGTCTATCTGTCTGTCGTTCTGTCTGTCTGGCAGTCTGTCCATCTATCTGTCGGTCTGTCTGTCCGTCGATCTGTCTGACTGTCTGTCTGTCGGTCTATATTTATCTGTTTATTATTTTTTTTTTACATTTTGCTTTATATTTTGTGAAAAAAGCTAAATTATGTCAATTGTTTCATGTTATTAGGATAAGAGGCGTAGCTATGAATTCTAAAGAGTTCGCCAAAGCATTTCAATGTCCAGTTGGCTCAACTATGAATCCTGAGAAAAAATGTAAAATATGGTAAAACAGTTGACGTAAAATACGTTCCTAGAAATGATTGTTTTAAATATCCAGCATATTCACATACGTTTAGGTAAAGTTACAATTGAGTGTCAATGGAGCTCATTTTATATCAGCAGCGATTAAGCGTCCTGACTAAAGAACGCACGAAAGTGTGCCCGCGGCCAAATACCGCTGAATTGGTATAGCAATGATGAACGCTCTAAAAGTCACGGTCGAAAAAAAGGCATCTACCAATGATTTGGACATTTTTCTACATTGCGAAACACTCAAAAACATGTATCTTACTAAGAGAAAATCTGAGGATTTTTCGCTCAAGTAGTAAGCATCGTTAAGAGCTGGCGTCCTACTTGTTTGACGCCCAGGACCTTACTCCAAAAGTTAATATCCTTTTTAAGGAGTGGAGTATCGAATGCACATATACAAGACTAGTTGCACAAGGCCTTGATAGAATTTTTATTGGATAGAATTAAGCTCGTGACGTTTAAGCTGCTGTGTTGCTATTTACCGGGAACTGTCTGGACGGAATTTAACTATTGTATAGAATTCTAATGCGTGGCTTTTTAGCTGGGGGTTTATCTTGGGGTCGGGTGCACGCTTTGAAAACTTATCGCATAGAATTTGTATAAAATTTATTCACTTGTTAAGGATTTATCTGCGACAAGTTGTTTCAAGATACTTGTATTAATCATGTTATCCAGCGGATAAAACGAACCCACTAACCCTAACCCTAGGTACGGTTGTATCCAATGGATTACAGTTAGTGGTCCTTAGTGAACAAGGATTCAGCGCAAAGCCGGTTTGTACAACTGAATTCCAAGTGGTATTTTAAAATATTGTAAAAATATTGAGCATTAACTTACAGCGGAGAGTGTATAATTATTCACAAATGTTATAGTATTGTAGATTTTAAATTTAGTTTTTCGAACTGTGTAAACGCAGTGATGTTAACTTTGTTAATTGATGAAGGAATTTCCCAACTCATCAATAGAACTTATATTCAGCTCAATAGACCTTTACAGGTGCATCTACAGGCCTCAATAGCATGCTAATTATTCTGTAGAATTTGGCTTCAATCTGGAAATGTGAACAATGACTTTCCAGTTCAAATTTAAAAGAATAAATAACATGTCATCGAGGTCTAGGTGCAACTGAAAAAGCTACATTCAGTCAGTGTTCCATATACGGAAAGCGTTCCACGTAACATTTTACGTAACATGCAAATATAATAACCAAATATTTGACATATACCCAGTATTTTAAAAAAACTTGTCGGGGAAAATAAAGGAATACCGGATTCTGTATGTAGATTATTTCTCGACCGAAAGGTACTGTGGGCTTCCAATAATGATAAGAAATAAGCAGTAATTTTATTCAGACCAGCGTCATTTCCTCAATTTGAAGACCTCTGATGGTCGATAAATGGTATGTGTATCTTCTGTAGCTATTCATTACACCAACATTACCCATAGTCCTTTTCAGTCGTGTAATGGACATCCGCAGTCCTGTTTCGGTCGACATTTCCGCCGACAATGTTTTCTAAAATAGCTGTGTATTACTTATATATGAAATAGCTCGTAGTGTCAATGTATTAAAGCGTACTCCTCAACATTCGTTCTACATTTTGTAGGCAGTAAAGAATACGGCCTCCAATGCTATCCATGTTTTTTGCAAAGCTAGAAGTTGTTGTTAAATGGCGACTTGGTACAAATCCCCTTTTGCAAGTACTATTATAGCAAAGTTTACATCGTCTTTATAGCAATAGCTAGCCTGCGCTTAGGCTTATGGGGCGGAAGAGGAAGGAAAAAATACCCTCTTAGTACACCTGAGCCATTTTTGCTAGGGACCATTCCACCTTCCCGTGGTCAACAGGCTAGCTATTAGAGCAAATCCATAATACGGATGTTTAATAAGATTAACAGTTTGTTAATTATTACTCGTGCCCAGGCCCTTAGGCCGAGGGCACGAGTATAGTTCTGCAGACAGTTTTTTTTTTCGCTGTTAGAAATTTTGGCAAGTTCAGACATGTTCCATCAGGTCTGACCGAATTATATTAACTCACAAAGAATGAAATTCTAATGAAAAAATAAAGAAATTCTTTTTTTTTGTTCTCAAGTAATCTTTCTTTTGCAATTTTATCAGTTATTTTTTAATAAACAATTTTTTAAATAATTAAAACGAATGCTTCCATGTCGCATCAAAACAGCTAAAAAAATAATTAAAACCAATGCTTCCATGTCGCATCAAAACAGCTAAATAAAACTTAATTTAAGGAAAACCAATTCGTGGAATTGTTAAGAAGAATTATTAGAAGTGAACAAGATCAAAAAGTAGCAAGAAATTCATTGCGAAAGTGAGAATTTTCGAGCTTGTAGACGTATACATATCGAAGTTCGCTCACTCGAGTTGAAGAACGATTGTTTAGCGATGTGTATTAATTAAAGCGAAAAAAGATAAATATTTCAAAAGGATCTTTTGGTATCTTACCCAAAGGAGACTATTTGGTCACTTTTCAAGTCTAAAAGGATCTCTTTTATGGCTGAACTTTGCGAAATTGAGAGAAACATAACAAAGGGCAAACAACGAATAATGTTCACTCGCTATGGTCCACGCTTCAACTGATTGGAAAATCTGCCGAATTTTGAAAGAAAAAGCGAAAATTTGCACTATTTTTTCGTGAGAAATTGAAGTAAAGTGCAATTTATTGAAATCTTGTTTATTGAGCTTTTATGCTGATGTAGTTTTTGTGTAATTCTTGTTGATTTTGGAGTATTTTTTGCCGTTAAAGAAGAGGTGGTATGGATGATAGTTTCCTGCCTTTTAGTTGCTGCGAGCGAATCGAGTAGATTGCTTGGGCTGCCTGTGGTATTATAAGAGCTTAAAGGCAAGTTCGAGATGTCGCAAAGAAACCGTATTCTGCGTATTGCATATTTTGTGTTGTTTTGTTTCTTGTTTTTTGTTTTGTTTTGTTTTCGGTTTTTAAGAACCTCCGTTCTTGGGCACGAGTAAACCCTGAATTCAGGGTCTAGTTGTATTTATTTTGAATTTCTTATCTCTTAATAGGCGCAAACTATTTCAAATTTTCAGGGATTTATCTATCGTATCATATATTTTCAAATATAGCCAACAAAATTGTAGTTGTTGTGAGCTTCGTCCACAGAAAACTCTTTTATACTGCAGTTTATCGTTTTCTGTGAATTTATACTCTCGAAGGCTAATCTTCAAGAGAGTATGAGATAAGAGAACTTATCCCCCGTATTGGGCTTTACACTCATAAGGGGATCTTTACATTCTATTTTTAAACTGAAATTATTTCCGGAACGGAACGTGATTGGCCAGATTGCAGGAGGCGCGGTCGCATCGTCAAAACATATCAAGACAAAAAAGCGGAGACTGTTGACAAGGTTCTAAAAATAGCACGACGAGTAGAGACCCTGATGGGGTCCGGGGATGAGCTCTCTTATCTCATACTCTCTTGTAATCGTCAATCAAACCTACGAATTGACCTTTTTATTATTGTTTATTTAAACATATTTAACTAAATGTTTGCCCCAAAAGCATAAAAAGCTTTTATAAAAAACTATTATCATGGGTGATTATATCTAATAACAACAAAGAGTCAAAATTACAAGCAATCAAGGTGAATCATGATTGGTTATTTTTCATTCGGGTGGTACCGACGTTTGTACGAACATAATCAAGATGAATCATGATTGGTTATTTTTCATTCGGGTGGTACCGACGTTTATACGAACATAATCAAGATGAATCATGATTGGTTAGTTTTCATTCGGGTGGTACCGACGTTTATACGAACATAATCAAGATGAATCATGATTGGTTAGTTTTCATTCGGGTGGTACCGACGTTTATACGAACATAATCAAGATGAATCATGATTGGTTAGTTTTCATTCGGGTGGTACCGACGTTTATACGAACATAATCAAGATGAATCATGATTGGTTAGTTTTCATTCGGGTGGTACCGACGTTTATACGAACATAATCAAGATGAATCATGATTGGTTATTTTTCATTCGGGTGGTACCGACGTTTATACGAACATAATCAAGATGAATCATGATTGGTTAGTTTTCATTCGGGTGGTACCGACGTTTATACGAACATAATCAAGATGAATCATGATTGGTTAGTTTTCATTCGGGTGGTACCGACGTTTATACGAACATAATCAAGATGAATCATGATTGGTTAGTTTTCATTCGGGTGGTACCGACGTTTGCACGAGCATAATCAAGATGAATCATGATTGGTTAGTTTTCATTCGGGTGGTACCGACGTTTATACGAACATAATCAAGATGAATCATGATTGGTTATTTTTCATTCGGGTGGTACCGACGTTTATACGAACATAATCAAGATGAATCATGATTGGTTAGTTTTCATTCGGGTGGTACCGACGTTTATACGAACATAATCAAGATGAATCATGATTGGTTAGTTTTCATTCGGGTGGTACCGACGTTTGCACGAGCATAATCAAGATTAATCATGATTGGTTAGTTTTCATTCGGGTGGTACCGACGTTTATACGAACATAATCAAGATGAATCATGATTGGTTATTTTTCATTCGGGTGGTACCGACGTTTATACGAACATAATCAAGATGAATCATGATTGGTTAGTTTTCATTCGGGTGGTACCGACGTTTATACGAACATAATCAAGATGAATCATGATTGGTTAGTTTTCATTCGGGTGGTACCGACGTTTGCACGAGCATAATCAAGATGAATCATGATTGGTTAGTTTTCATTCGGGTGGTACCGACGTTTATACGAACATAATCAAGATGAATCATGATTGGTTATTTTTCATTCGGGTGGTACCGACGTTTATACGAACATAATCAAGATGAATCATGATTGGTTAGTTTTCATTCGGGTGGTAATCGGAGCTTTGATTCACAGGAGCAAAAACGCTGCTATATCGTGGCAAACGTTGATCTGAGTTCACAGAAAACGGGAAGTTGCAGAAAGAAAGACGCTTGTGGTAGAGTGCACGCACTAAAAGTGTGGAAAATAAATACCACTTAACAGTGCAATTTTATACTAATTCTATTGTTTTCTTTTGTTTAATTAGTGCTATTTATTACTAAATAGTGACAACTGTTGCACACATTTAGTGTTTGCACTCTATTGTTTTCTTTTGTTTAATTAAATTAATGCTATTTACTACTAAATAGTGACAACTGTTGCACACATTTGGTGTTTGCACTTTATTGTTTTCTTTTGTTTAATTAATGCTATGTACTACTAAATAGTGACAACTGTTGCACACATTTAGAGTTTGTACTCTATAGGCTTACCGTTGTATATCAAACAATTGCTGTCGTTCGTTGGGGTTCCTGTGTAGTTTTCAGCTTTTTTTAAGTTTCCTGTCCTTCAAAAATAATCAAAATATTGCCAGTTTCATGAAGCTGTTCACTGCAAGGTGTCATGGATTCATTTCCGAAATTAGTTGTGGTCGTAGAGAGTAGAAAATCACCAAAATAAAATCCATAGTCACTACCAAATAAGGTAAGATTACCAAATATGGTTATGGATAAGACGAATTTAAAACTGTAATCATGAGCTCTTTGAACACTCGGTTGATCATGTCGGATGGACTGACCAGTAGTTGTTCTGGCCGGCATACATTTACCAACAAAGCGTTTTTTGATATGAGCTAAAGCTATGGTTCTGGATCAGTATGATACCCTAATAGAGCATCCAGCCTTTTCGAAAACAATTCACCTCTTACTTTTGTCCATTAAAAAAGATCAGGGTTCTCTGTAGATATATAAAATTCACCATATCATATATTGTTAACTTTCCATCAGTGATATTTAACGAAGTTTTCCTTGTTACAACTTTGAACTACCTCTATTGTCAATCCATGAACCATTGAACCAGGTCAATCAATATATCAATCCGAATCAACTCAGTTGGTCCATCAATCAATCAATCAATCAATCAATCATTCAATCAATTAGTCAATCATACCGTCAGGCAATCATACTGTCAATCACTCATTCTATCATACCGTCAATTAATCATTCTATCATACCGTCAATCAATCATTCAATCATACCGTCAATTAATCATTGAGGCAATTATTCAGTCAATCAATCTAAAGTCAGTCAAACTCGGCTCCAATCAGTCAACCAATTTATGGTAAATTAATCATTAACAATTTATCATTATTCAATAAATTAAGAGCACAGCAAATCAAAATCTGAAATGAGATCTTAAAAAAAATAGCGTAGTATTGTGTATATCAACAAAAATTAGCAAATCTTCTTGGCACCCGCGCATGTGCACAATAGGCGATATACATTATGGCGTCATATACTACCAAAACCAGAATGCTTTGCTGACTTTCTTTTGTATCGAAACTACTGCACATTGTGTTACTAATCTCCAAAGGGATTAAAAATTTGAATATGAAAGAAAATGTGCAAAGAATGCTGGTCTTGGTAGTAAAATGACACCGTGACGTCATTATGAAACAGGCCATTATAAAAATAAAACTCTTCGACATTTATCCGATGTATCTAATCTTAATCACGTTCTAATATTATGTAAAATAAAATGGTCAAAATGTAACTACCTGTGAACGAGTCTTCGCTAATTATTGCTGCCGCAGCAGAGCGAGCCTGGAGCGAGCAAGTCAGCTGTGTGTACCTATGTGTGTAAGCATATAGAGAATTTGTCTGCGCATGTCAGAAAATTTTAGCCCGCGGTCATGTTTACATTTTTTTCTACGACCGGGGAACTTTTGAGTTCCAATCGCAATCTTAGTGATCTTCAATTTAGGAAAATATAAATGGATACTTAAAGTCTATCACTTTGTAAGGTGCTGTGACTAAGTCAAGCAAATGTGGAGGTTTTTGATCTCAAAATAATTTTGAGCAAAAGTCCGCAAAACGAAGAAGAAAACACAAACCTACTGCATTCGTATGAGGACTGCTGCCAAAATAAAAGAAGTAACAGAAAACGTTTTCCACAGATTAACAATCGAAGGTCACAGGAATTGTGTGGTACAAAACGATTTCTTATAGAGGATCGATTTGGTGGAGTGATGAGCAGATTATTTGCGCATTTTGCAAGTTTTGGTCAACTTTCCTTCTTGATAAGCGGTATGTTTGAGGGGCTGCGCCGAAGCTAAATATAACTGATGCGAGTCGTCAAACGACATTCTACATCACAGCATTGTAATTTTTTAAAGAAAGATTGGCCAAAATGTGATATTGCGATATTTGTTGACGCCATGGTTGTGTTTCTCCTCTCAAGCAATTTCGACTGATTTGAATACCGAACCTGAAATTAGGTTAGAATGATCTTGATTAATTCAAATAATTGTGAAAACACAGATGAACCACCAAATTTTGTAAATTTCTGGTCAGGCTTTTGTTGATATACTGCTATCTTCACTAAATATAAACTTTAACTCAAGCACGGAGAAGATTAGTCAGTCTTACTCTATGGTCAATTTTTTCGCATAAAATTTGAAGAAAAGTCGAGCTTAAATGTTATGCGCCGCTAAGTTTTTCCTTGGTATGCTTTCTTTAATAATCGTAGATTAGTATTATACTTTTGGTTTTCGATAGAGTATTGGCCAAAATCTTTGATCGGCAGTCAAAGACGACCTAGTCTTGTTGTAAAAGCGGCCATATTGCAGAATCTTGCAGATACTTCATGGTTATAAACAAACAAATTGTTATGCTAATGTCCAACAAGAACTATAATAAGCCGTACGGAAATAACGGCCAATCACTGTATGGTTGGAACAGAGACTTTTGACAGCTGAAGTATCGCTTTTGTGAATTGGGATTAAAGGAGATTTAGAAGGTATTTTCTTTCGCGTGATTATAGCGTTACTTCATGTTTATAAACAAACAAATTGTTATGCTAATGTGCCAACCAGAACTACAATAAGCTCTATTGAAATAACGGCCAATCACTGTCTGGTTGGCACATGAATAACAAAGGCTTACGTCAGCTCAAGTATCGCTATAGCGGCTTCTACCATTGACTTACGACATGCGCAGACAAATTCTCTATATGCTATGTGTGTACCTATGTGTATCACTGTTATACCAACATTCCTTGGGTTTCCTGTGGTAATGAAAGAGGTAAGGGAGTATGGGGGGGGGGTAGGTTTGCAGAAGAAGTAAAGAGTTGCCTGTATAGGTGGAGGCTGTTGGGATACAAATAGCCCTGATGCGAGATGACCTTTTACTCCCGTAAAATAATGCCACAATAGTTTAAGGATTAATTCTTTCATATTTTAATTTTTCCCCTTCCAGAATACAGGAGCAATAATTATAATGAGTGAAGAAAAGCAAAGCGAAAAGGATTCTAATCTAGAGACAGGGGGTAAAACGTCATCATGCTTCAGGGTTATAGTGGACTTCAATCAAAACACATTGAAAATCAAACTGCACAAGTCAATCACCAAAGATCAAACCAAAACAAATACCTCGACACTGGTTATGCGTAACGTATTAGCGTAACGCTCGCGCTGGTAAAAGCCTGCACCCAAAATGAACCGCTTCCAAGTTACAAACGGTTCCACCCTGCCCTCCCCAGGTTAATAACTAACACAAACTCATATATCTTGCTTGTTGCTAGGCAACCCTCAAGATAAAAATTGCTGCGGGGCTATTTTAAAAATAGATGTGAAGAGCGCTCACGCACGTGAAAGTCGCGACGCTTTACTTCAATTGAGCTAAATATAGCGATATTTTATGTTAAGGTAACAAACAAATTAATTGTTATGTAATGTTTATCTTGAAATATCTTAGTCAAATTACTTCTAATGTCAAAACTTTAAATATAAAATATCATCGTTAGCCTAGACATTTAATAAGTAATATACTATATGCGCGTCCGATCGCTTGCAGCTCGCTATTTTAAAGACCGGTACACACTAGGCGACAGGTCGCAGCGACATTTTCCGCTCGTGTGTACTAAGTATTTTTGGTGAAAATTGTTGTCGCTGCAACAGAATTTTGCCGCTGCGACTTGCCGCATGAAATCTAACCGGTTGGATTGTTGACCTAGTGCACACTGAAGCGACATGTCGCGGGGACAAGTCGCTGCGACTAATCCCCGCGACAGGTCGCAGCGACAATTTCGCCCCGTGTGTACTTAGCCGATTTTTGACGAAAATTGTTGTCTCCGCGACAGAATTTTGTCGCTGCGACTTGCCGCATGAAATCCAACCGGTTAGATTATTGAACCAGTGCACACTGAAGCGACATGTCGCGGGGACAAGTCGCTGCGACTTGTCGCCTAGTGTGTATTCTTATACAAATTAATTATTACATTTGTTAACTGTTGTTTTTAAACCACACTTGTCAGCCAGTTTATCAGATATTTACAGTTTTGTTTCCATTGTCTCATCGCAATTGCGTAGACTCCTGGACAATGCATCATACCTTTTTGAATAATTCCTGACCCTTCGTACGATTTCCTTTCTAAACTCCGGCATGCGGGCAATATACACGATAAAATTGACAAAAGAGTTGCCATAGTGAAGAAATTTTAAAATATCCAATAATGGAGAGTTTGAAAACAATTTCTTCATCTCAGAGCACGTCTTGATGTATTCACAAATACCCACAAGAACTGAAACAATCATAAAAGGCATCCAGGTAATCAAACTAACTAGCGTGACAATAGCTAGCGTGACGTTTAGCTTTGCGTTACTGTTGCGGGTTTCGTGACGGGAAATATTTCTTCTCAGTACTCTCAGCCATATTAGAAGATATGAAATAAGAACAATTGTGATTGGTACAACAATGATCACAGATGTGCAAATAGACGTTACAAGTCTCTTTACCTTATCAGGACTATCAAAATATCTATCAATTAAAAATAACGCCAGGGTAATTGCGAACGCGCTTGCCCAAGCAATTGATATGCCGATCTTATATTTCCAGATACTCTGTGTACGGTGTCTGAAGGGATTATAAGTTGCATAAACTCGTTCAATTGCTACCACAGCGAGACCAAACAACGAGCTGGATGCGCAGAAACGATCGACTTGTTTAAAGATGTTGGCAAATGTTTCACTCTTGAGAAGATTCTCGTCAATCTTTATGGACGTGTACAACGGCACGGACACCAAACCAACCAGCAGATCGGCAATACAAAGATTGATTATCAATATGTTGTTACGACGACGCAGACGAGGAGTACGCGTGAATATCACCATGGAAACGATGTTGGCTGTTACTATAACAACTGCTTCTATCAGGAACACCCATGCTTCGTTATGCATCTTGGGAATCTTTTCCTAATACATGCAAGATTATAATTAGTTAGAAAAGTTAAGCTTTTCGATTTGTTCGTTCCTTTTGAAATAATCAAATCTTTGTGCATACGACATTTTACTTACTTCTGAACTTTTATTTCAACGAGTATACTGACGAATACCGAGTCTACAAGCGTTTTATTACAATGTGAATAAAAAACAATTACAAGAATCAAATTAAAGAAAATAGTTATGAAAGACAAATCGATGGAGAAAAACATAAACTAGAAAATAAATTTGTAGGAATAACTGCTTCATGCGAATGGTAGTAGCTAAGAAAACAAAGAAATTAAAGGAAGTTAACCTTAAGTATAGGTTGAGCAGGATAATTAAGTGATTTTCATTGAACTGTTCATCGTTAATCGCCAAAAAGCTAATTAATTTTCACATGTCAACAACCAACCCAGTCAAGATCAGTCGATGAATCAACGTCGCGATTCTCTTCTATACTGTCACTTTTACGTTGAAATTTTGGTCCTCAGTTCTTATCAAGATAATTTAAAATGAACGAAATTTTCTCCTTTTACGCGCCAAAATGCAATCTCGATGGGCACGGACGGCTTACGGACGCGCAGAGTAGCCTGGGTCGAACCATCGAAAATCAACTCGATGGTTATATGTCTTAAGTATGGTGCGCGGGCTATGATTCTCAATGTCAAGTAAAAAAGTGTAAAATTATAAAGTATTTAATTTAGTATAAAATAAAGTCAGTCTCCCGATCTGCACCAAACATTACGACATGTTTATAACATAATAAAGATACTTTTAACATTTTAACATGAAAAATCTTATTGCAAATATTAAAAATAGTTGAAATAAATTAAAAGTAGATTATTTTGAGACGACCAACTTTATTTTCAATGAAAGAACTGGTATATCTAAGATCGTCGTGTTCAAGACGATAAGAAATGTGTCAGATTTGTCAAAAAAAACCCTGTAATTTATGACAGAACACAACGGAAAACACAACAAACACAGTCGAATTTTAAACTCAGGCCCTTCTTTGGAAGGCCGAGCAATTAGTCGATCTCCATGACAACCGTTGGCCATCGGGAAATCATGTACTGTGCGTGATAAATGAACCATTCATGCAATGATGAACGTTTGATGAGTACGCCTCGGGCGTTTTGTAATTACACATTAATGACAGTCAAAATGCCTGAATCGCGAACACATCATTAGTAATTTTATTATTGGAAAATTGAATTCATAATTCGATTTCAATCATCAATTTTGAAATCGACATCTGACATCTTAATTTTTGAAAATAGAAGTCGTCGTTTGAGGCAGAAGAAGCTTTGATAATCTATAATATAAAGTTCAAATTGTCTATATAACTTTCAATGAAGTACTTCTCGACAAAGACTGATATTGTTTAGTTTCTCCATAGCTCATACATAAAATAGAAATATATATATATTATTTGAAATACATTATTTTGAATTTCGAAAATTAGATTTCAAATTTGAATACTATAATTGAAAAGTTTTCCTGCACTCAATGCATCTGAATACAACAAATTAAACTGAAAACAATTGTATTATAACAGACTGAACAAAGCATTTTTTCCAAAGTCAGACAATAAAAGAGCCAAACAAATCATCTTGATAAGCGGTTTGGGCAATTTTTTTGTGAAGGATATTTTCTTCCTCCCTGCACGATATTTTTTATTCGCACATCTGCCGTGCACGATATTTTTTTTCTCGTTTAAGGCTTTGCTCGATATTTTTTAATTTTGGTATTTGCCCCCACCCCCCTTATATATCTAATGGTCCGTCCCTAAATGACTCCGCTTAACAGCTCACACACAACCCCCCGCCCCTTAGTAAGCAATCGAGTATTAGGACTAATTGCACGAGACAACGTTTCGTTGTCAGGTCATGAAATGATGTGTTATGTTGTTTTTTTTTTAATTCCTTTCACACTTGAATTGTTAGCATATATTAGCCGTATATTGGCCCTTTCCTATTTTACTATTATACTATGTTATTTTATACCACAGTCCGATTATTTGTTAAGTTCAGGTTGTTAAGTATATGTTATTATCTGTAATATTATATGTAATTTTATTTCAGGTGTTATTTAATTTATTGTAATAGATATCATTGATTAAATCATTATTTACAAATTTATTTACAAAACAATATGACGTCATGATGAAAAACGTCATTTTTAGGCTAGATTAAAATCGATCATATTTGAAAAATGTAAAATAATCGGGAAAGGATGGCAAAAGTGTGAAACTCAGTAAGTTATAGGACAATCACTTCGAGTTTGTTTACTAAATAAAGTCGTGATCTTAGCTGTGACTATTTCCAGTAGACTACGTCTTAATTAAGATATTTAAAATAGCCTTGTTGGAACTGAATGTGTAATTCAGTTTAATATCAATGGAAACTGCCCACGATTTTGATTAAAAACGGTAGTAAGAACATCAAACAAAGCATGATTGAGTTGTAAATGCAATTACAACTGGACTTTTCCTTCGCTTCAATCTTTTTCTCATCACTTACGAACAGTTTCAAAATTATTTCATTTGGCAATTCGTTGTTTTCAAACCATATTTTCGTGTTTTTCACGATTCCTCTGACTATGTTGAAAATATCTGTGGTGATTTTGATATGAAACAATCGTAAAGAACATTGTTTTGGGGGAGAGGGGGTTTAAATATGACAGATGGAAAGAGGAGAAAAATAGCTGATAACGTTAAACAATGTTGTTGCAGTTGTGTCGAGCGAGCCACATAATCATTTACCTTTTAAATTGTCCTTGTGCGAACAACTAACTACTGCGTTCCTCTTCGACCTTGAATACTACAATGTTATTCCTTATTTTCATTTAATGTTTCTGCTCCCGTAAATCAAAACTCGATCAGTGTCTCACCCAACTAACATCGGAACTGCTCTTGAGACTCCTCCCACAAAACCGAAATATATCAAAGTCATCAGCTCGTGAAATCTTGTTCGGAGTTCGTAAGGTTTACTCGGAAGAGCTGAAGCAAATCGGAAAGATTCGGAATTTTGCTTGCCGAGGAGTTAACATTAGAACTCGCACGGCCAATCCGAGCGAGGGAGAGATATTGAAGTTAAGATGTTCTTATACGTTATATAAGCATTCACGATAAAATTAATCAATATCGGAAAACATTATTTTCGTGATTCGAGACGATGCTTCGTTATTTAAATATTTTTTGTTACACCTTTTATAGGCTATATATATATATATATATATATATATATATTATAGCCTTCGGCTCGACATTGTATATTCCATACAGATCGGCCGCTCATATTGTATATATTACATATTAGCTATTTAGCCAATAAAAGGTGTAACAAAAAATATTTAAATAACGAAGCATCGTCTCGAATTTAATCACGAAAATGAATGCTTATATAACGTATAAGAACATCTGCCGAAAGCATAAAGGAAGTAATACGAGAAAAGAAAATTAATGTAATTTAATTTTACCCGGAATTATTTTTTTACGGTCAAGTTTCGAGTATCGGATATTTTTATTTGTTATAAACGATTTGTGTCTACTAGAAAAAGTTACGGTGGCCGGTAGGCACAAAACACCAAAATAACATTTCAAGTGTCGGACAACATTTCAAAATTGCCTGCACCATTTAAAATGAGTCTGACAACATTTCAAAAACGCATGCAACATTTCAAAATTGCCTGCAACATTTCAAAATCGCCTGCAACTTTTAAAATGAGTCGGACAACATTTTAAAAACGCATGCAACATTCAAAATGATCCTGACAACATTTCAAAAACGCTTGCAATTTTTAAAACGTGTCTGACAACATTTCAAAATCGCCTGCTACATTTAAACGAGTCTGACAACATTTAAAAGCTCGTGCGTTATTTCAAACGAATATTACAACATTTTAAAATTGCCTGAAACATTTCACTTAGGGGACGGTCATTTGACTCACGAGGAGGAGATGGGTGATTGTCTTCAGGCAAGAGATATTTTATCCCATGGACATGTGCATGAAATATTTTCTCGTGAAAATTCAAAGATTTGTATAATGAACATGCATGAACTTACACGAACAGTTTTTTGTCCGGGAAATATAGACAAACAGATACTGGTAAACAGACAGACAGACAGACAGCTGCTCAGTTTGGGGAATTAAAACTAGCTTTTAAAAAATCCATTAAAATGGCCGGGACTACTTCACGTTTGTAGTGTCGGTGTTTTATGCTTAGGTATTGCCCTATTTCATTATGACGTCATATCAAAACAAATCATCAAAACAATTGTTTCAACGCTAAGACTCATGGTCACTAGGGATACAGTATGTTTAATTCAATTAAAAATAGGCTAAAAATCTATTTATGATAAAAGAACAAAATATATGTTCAAGTGCAAATGTGCTAGACGAAAACTATTTAGCCCGAATTAGGTCTGTTCTTATTCATGTAAACAAACCATGACGTCATAGTAAAATAGGGCGATTGGTTATTTTGTGTCGCCAAACATGCACCTTGGTTCAATGCCACCATTTGTAAAAAAAATTAGAACACGGAAGGAGATCTAGTGGCCTTGAGGTTGATCGTCAAATCTATCGAGATCACTATGTAACGAGTTAACTAACTCAAAGATCGTCTGTTCTGGTCGCTCTTTGTTGTATTTCGCACAATTAGCTCATTACAAGCTACGTGAGATGTTTTACAACAATTTGCGGTAGAAACAAGCCAGCAAGAAAGATATCCCTATCCTTACTTAGCGCTATGCCCTCTGGGTAGACTTGAGTCGTACCCCCGGGGGGGGGGGGGGTACTACCCTATATTGACTATACGCTGACAGGGTATGGTTTTTCGACCTTGGTGTCATGAACAGGTATCCAATTCTACTCTATTTCCGATTTAATCCAAACTTCCTGTCAGACTCAAGGCCCAAAAAATGAGAGAAATTATTTTGCATTCAGAAATCGGCAGGAATAAGATCGTTGACTTTAAAAAAAGATAAGAGCAGCACGTGTGTCTCAATTGATATATTTGTACAAATCATAGAATGTTCGTTAACAATTGTAATTTGTCATAAACAGGGTATGGAAGTTAGGTATTTTTTGTCATAAACACGGTAACCCCTACAAGATCCCAGCGGAACACCCCTACCCAGATCTGAAGGGAGGAACCATGACACTCGCTGTTTTCCGACGTGACTTTGCACACGAACGAACACAACTCAATCGAAACACAACAAAACTCCAAAATCGAAGACAATTAATTTTGTACTAATTTAAACAATTTTATTGTTAATATCTTTTCGCATATAGTGGTGACACATTCTAGTAGACACATACGCTTATAGAGCGCCTTTAATTTATCAATGAATCACGAGAAATCATTTTCAAAATTATTGCATCACGACAAGAGAGTATGAAATAAGAGAGCTTATCTCCGGATTCCATCAGGAGCTCTAATCATCGTCGTCATCGTGCTACTTTTAGACACTTGTCACCAATCTCCATACTTTTTCTTGAGATGTTTTGACGATGCGACCGTGCCTCCTGCAATCTGGCCTATCATTTTCTGTTCCCGAAATACAGCAAAAACAATGTGTTTAATGCATGTTAACGTTTGGATTGTTTGTTTGCACTGTTTTTACTCAATTAAATGTTGTGTTTCCAAGGAGATCAGAAATTGTTTTACTCGTTAACTAATGAAAAGTCTCCTGCGATGGCTCCGCCCCTAGAAACGCTTGACAGTCACATAACAACGGAAAAATATTTTGAGATCAAAAACCTCCACATTTGCTTGACTTAGTCACAGCACCTTACAAAGGGATAGACTTTAAGTATCCATTTATATTTTCCTAAATTGAAGATCACTAAGATTGCGATTGGAACTCAAAAGTTCCCCAGTCGTAGCAAAAAATGTAAACATGACCGCGGGCTAAAATTTTCTGACATGCGCAGACAAATTCTCTATATGCTGCCGGGATGTTAAAATTTGTTCAAGAGGAAGCTAGCTACTTACGATCCTGTTAATTGCTAATAACGAAAAAAACATGTACATTAGTGTATTAGATTTGCTGCCATTAGGGCTCTCCACAATTTGCTCAGCAACGTTTGAGCAACCGAGTTTTCCGATTTCGAGCAACATTTTCATTTTCAAGCAGCTTTGAGAAACTTTTCTTTTTTTTTTCTTTTTTTTTTCTTTTTTTTTTTTTTGTTTCTTAATTTATTGTAATAGATATCATTGATTAAATCATTATTTACAAATTTATTTACAAAACAATATGACGTCATAATGAAAAACGTCATTTTTAGGCTAGATTAAAATCGATCATATTTGAAAAATGTAAAATAATCGGGAAAGGATGGCAAAAGTGTGAAACTCAGTAAGTTATAGGACAATCACTTCGAGTTTGTTTACTAAATAAAGTCGTGATCTTAGCTGTGACTATTTCCAGTAGACTACGTCTTAATTAAGATATTTAAAATAGCCTTGTTGGAACTGAATGTGTAATTCAGTTTAATATCAATGGAAACTGTCCACGATTTTGATTAAAAACGGTAGTAAGAACATGGACTTTTCGTTCCTTCGCTTCAATCTTTTTCTCATCACTTACGAACAGTTTCAAAATTATTTCATTTGGCGATTCGTTGTTTTCAAACCATATTTTCGTGTTTTTCACGATTCCTCTGACTGTGTTGAAAATATGTGGTGATTTTGATATGAAACAATCGTAAAGAACATTGTTTTGGGGGAGAGGGGGTTTAAATATGACAGATGGAAAGAGAAGAAAAATAGCTGATAACGTTAAACAATTTTGTTGCAGTTGTGTCGAGCGAGCCACATAATCATTTACCTTTTAAATTGTCCTTGTGCGAACAACTACTGCGTTCGTCTTCGACCTTGAATACTACAATGTTATTCCTTGTTTTCATTTAATGTTTCTGCTCCCGTAAATCAAAACTCGATCAGTGTCTCACCCAACTAACATCGGAACTGCTCTTGAGACTCCTCTCACAAAACCGAAATATCTCAAAGTCATCAGCTCGTGAAATCTTGTTCGGAGTTCGTAAGGCTTACTCGGAAGAGCTGAAGCAAATCGGAAAGATTCGGAATTTTGCTTGCCGAGGAGTAAACATTAGAACTCGCACGGCCAATCCGAGCGAGGGAGAGATATTGAAGTTAAGATGTTCTTATACGTTATATAAGCATTCACGATAAAATTAATCAATATCGGAAAACATTATTTTCGTGATTAAATTCGAGACGATGCTTCGTTATTTAAATATTTTTGTTACACCTTTTATTGGCTAAATAGCTAATATGTAATATATACAATATGAGCGGCCGATCTGTATGGAATATACAATGTCGAGCCGAAGGCTATAATATATATATATATATATATATATATATGTATATATATATATATATATAGCCTATAAAAGGTGTCACAAAAAATATTTAAATAACGAAGCATCGTCTCGAATCACGAAAATGTTTTTAGATATTGATTAATTTTATCGTGAATGCTTATATAACGTATAAGAACATCTGCCGAAAGCACAAAAGGAAGTAATACGAGAAAAGAAAATTAATGTAATTTAATTTTACCCGGAATTATTTTTTTACGGTCAAGTTTCGAGTATCGGATATTTTTATTTGTTATAAACGATTTGTGTCTACTAGAAAAAGTTACGGTGGCCGGTAGGCACAAAACACCAAAATAACATTTCAAGTGTCGGACAACATTTCAAAATTGCCTGCACCATTTAAAATGAGTCTGGCAACATTTCAAAAACGCATGCAACATTTCAAAATTGCCTGCAACATTTCAAAATCGCCTGCAACATTTAAAATGAGTCTGACAATATTTTAAAATTGCCTGCTACATTTAAATGAGTCTGACAACATTTCAAAAGCTCGTGCGTTATTTCAAACGAATATTACAACATTTTTAAATTGCCTGCAACATTTCACTTAGGGGACGGTCATTTGAATCACGAGGAGTGGATGGGTGATTTTCTTCAGGCAAGAGATATTTTATCCCATGGACATGTGCATGAAATATTTTCTCGTGAAAATTCAAAGATTTGTATAATGAACATGCATGAACTTACACGAACAGTTTTTTTTTCGGGAAATATAGATGAAAGATACTGGTAAACAGACACACAGACAGACAGCTGCTCAGTTTGGGGAATTAAAACTAGCTTTTAAAAAATCCATTAAAATGGCCGGGAATACTTCACGTTTGTAGTGTCGGCGTGTTATGCTTAGGTATTGCCCTATTTCATTACATACGTCATATCAAAACAAATCATCAAAACAATTGTTTCAACGCTAAGACTCATGGTCACTAGGGATACAGTATGTTTAATTCAATTAAGTAACGTTCCGAGTAAGAACTAGTGTAGCAAACGGCAATGGAATGCATAAAGGTGTTAATTGTGTATTGTTTAAATGCTTGATCTGATTGGCTAAAACAAGAAAATTGGCCTTTTTTCAAACTTTTGGGATATTTTTCCTATATTTTATTCAAAATCACATTTCAGTTTTATTAAAGCTATCTTATTTTTTTCTACGAGAAAATTTTACCGTGGGACTCACTATGAAAAGCAAGGGTCTCCTAGCCATTGTTTTGAGCAATTCTGATTGGACAAAACCATTAAACACAAAAGAAACACTGTCTTGTAAGCAGCATTTTGTAGATTTTACTTAAGAAATGTGTAACCCTTAGCTAGATACATCAATATAGTGAAAATTAAAGAATTTCTACGTGGGGAAGTTTTTTTGCCGCAGAACAATAGAAACCTCACTAGTTTTTACGCGTATTGTTACTTAAAAATAGGCTAAAAACCTACTTAAAATAATATATATGATATATATATACGTTTTTTTACTGTTTCTGACATTATTACTTAAAATCTCCGCCTTCCTCTTCCTGGATGCTTTTTGGAATACCATAATTGACAAATATCTAATTACACTCACTATCGAGAAAAGCAAACTTGCACGAAAACGCAAGGAATAACTAGCACAACACGCCGTTGTTCCGTTTGCCTCAAATTTGCATATTACGACAAGGCAGCACGCAGGAATGTGAATATGAAAACAACATATCAAAGAACTAAAAGTCACGAAAGCGAAGTTGCTTTAGACATGGTCAACTTTGAATTTTGTTTTGAGCATGTTAGAAAACTTCAATCAAATTGGAATTGGAGGATCATTTTGAAAATATAGTCAAAATTGACTGACAAAAGTTAAAAAAAAAGTTATCGACGATTTTTTATTTCCGAGCGGTGAACGTAATTTTTAGACATTTTGCGAAAAAAAATGCTCAAAGTAATGTTTACTTCGATGATTACTGACTAAGAGCGGTTGCACTATATAGCCTTAATTTTTACAGGAAGGTAGCCTAAAATTTGAGCAATATTTGGACGGTATTATAGTGGCACAAGTGTCTTCTTCCCAACGTTATCGCAACACTATGAATTTAGGGGTTAAAAAAAGTCGACTCTAATAACTCAAAATCGGCTTGATACAATTTTTTCTAACTCCGTATACTTTGAGGCAATTACTTGAAAAATACCGTCATGGGTGTGGTTTAAAAAGTTTAGATCGAAAAGCGCGTAAAATGAGCAAAACATAAACCTTGTGAAACCATTGTTCCGTTGCCATGGTAACACTTATGTAAACAAAAAATACATCATTAAAAATTTGAACCTTTCTATAGTAACTGGGCAAATACTCAAAACTGTGGGTTGGTTTTTGTGCGAGCTACAGTCATTTGAATTTGGTATGGTCGAGCGTATCGAAACTATACGCAGCCTTAATATGTTGCAGGCGATTTTGAAATATTGCATGCGTTTTTGAAATGTTGTCAGACTCATTTAAATGTAGCAGGCAGTTTTGAAATATTGTCAGACTCATTTTAAATGTTGCAGGCGATTTTGAAATGGTGTCAGACTCATTTTGAATGTTGCAAGCGATTTTGAAACGTTGTCAGATTCATTTTAAATGTTGCAAGCGATTTTGAACTGTTGTCGGACTCTTTTTAAATGTTGCAGGCGTTCTTGAAATGTTGTCAGACACTTTTGAAATGTTGTTTCAGTGTTTTGTCCTTACCGGCCACCGTAAAAAGCAGACACTCTTGCTATCGAGTTAAATGCAAATTGTAAGAAAGTAACTATCACGTGATCTGACGCGATGACCCTGGCCTTTGATCCAAAGACTCACAGGAAGCCCCATCAAGTCAAAACACTTCGTAACTTTCGTACAATGATCAATCACAGGGTCATCGGATATTTTTTTCGATATCATTCCGATCTCTTCACGATTATACCGAGGACGTTTGACCACCAAAGATTCCTCGTGTGAAATGTATGCGGGGACGGGAGCAAACACATTGCTGAGTATAATTTTAAACTGTATTTATCGTCCATACTTGTTTATCACAGCTTTCATAAACCAACATTCGGTGTAATGAAAGGTTCTCATAGTATTTTCACGGTTTTAAGTCCTTCTTTGCGACAGCATGGATATAATCTTCCATTTAAAGTGCAAGAAACAACTCGACACGTACACTCGCTGTTTTCCGACGTGACTTTGCACACGAACGAACACCATTCAATCGAAACACAACAAAACTCCAAAATAGAAGACAATTAATTTTGTACTAATTTAAACAATTTTATTGGCAATATCTTTTCGCATATAGTGACACATTTTAGTAGACACATACGCTTATAGAGCGCCTTTAATTTATCAATGAGTCACGAGAAATCATTTTCAAAATTATCGCATCACGACAAGAGAGTATGAAATAAGAGAGCTTATCTCCGGACCCCATCAGGAGTTGTAATCATCGTCGTCATCGTGCTACTTTTAGAAACTTGTCACCAATCTCCATACTTTTTCTTGAGATGTTTTGACGATGCGACCGTGCCTCCTGCAATCTGGCCAATCACGTTCTGTTTCCGAAATACAGCAAAAACAATGTGTTTAATGTTAACGTTTGGATCGTTTGTTTGCACTGTTTTTACTCAATTAAATGTTGTGTTTTCAAGGAGATCGGAAATTGTTTTACTCGTTAACTAATGAAAAGTCTCCTGCGATGGCTCCGCCCCTAGAAACGCTTGACAGTCACATAACAACGGAAAATTTAAACTGTGTAAAGAAACCATCAAAATGTTCTCATTAAACACTCAAACGGCTTTTGCTGTAACTTCAGTTTAAAAATAGAATGAAAATGCCCAGTAACGGGTAATAAATAATTTGATGTCCTTTTGGGATTTGATAAGCTTTTGCTTGTTTAGCGGTCAGAGAATAAAAATCAATGAAAGGGTAAGATTAATTAATTCAAATCATTTTAATTAGGGGGAAAAATACTTTATTATATTTAGGACAATTACACATTGATTCTTTTTGTGCAATTGTAATAAACACGGCAAGGATATATTGTCCTAAAACAGCAGGATTTACTAGTTGATGACTAGCTACAAAAGAAAAACAATAAAAATAGAGAATTGTATAATTTGTGTAAAACAAATGTGTAGAAACTGTTTCCCAGGTTTACGAAAGCTACTTTATGCAAAGAATAGATGATTTTGATATAGTTTGATATAGTTTGATATAGTTTCTTTTGACCGGTTTAAATATCGATGTATTTCAATAGCAATTGACATTTGCATGGTTCTCGCTAAGACGTCTAAGAAAGGAGTAATGTCAAATCAAAGTCGTTTCAAGAAATCGAAAAAAGGTTCAGTTGAAGAAGCTAAAGGCCGGCACACACTAGGCGACAAGTCGCAGCGACTTGTCCCCGCGACATGTCGCAGCGACAATTTCCTCCCGTGTGTACTAACATTTTTTGGCGTAAATTGTTGTCGCCGCGACAGAAATTTTGTTGCTGCGACTTGCCGCATGAAATCCAACCGGTTGGGATTCCAGAACCAGTGCACACTGAGGCGACATGTCGCGGGGACAAGTCGCTGCGACTTGTCGCCTTGTGTGTGCCGGCCTTAAATGTTTTGAAGTAGCGGTACCTAGCAAAACATGTGCAGCAACTTAATGGACTGTCAAGCATTTTACTAGAAAATGACAAAATGTCATCAAAGTCGTTTCAAGAAACCGAAAAAAGCTCCGTTGAACAAGCCATACATGTTGAAGTAGCGGTAGCCTAGCAAAACACGCGTGCAGCAATTTAATGGGCTTTCAAGCATTTTTAGAAAATGACAAAATGCAAGAGAGGAATTATATTGCTCAACTGGAAAAAACAAGCTTTTAATTGGAAAATTTTACAGGAACTACCTTGCAAAATCTTGAGACGCCATTAGAAGAAATTGTGGCCGAAATGTTTGCCAGGCTGTAAAAATTTGTTAATAATAATAATATAATGAAAAAAACATGTACATTAGTGTATTAGATTTGCTGCCATTAGGGCTCTCCACAAGTTGCTCAGCAACTTTTGAGCAACCGAGTTTTCCGATTTCGAGAAACTTTTTCATTTTCAAGCAGCTTTGAGCAACTTTTCTTTTTTTTTTTTACCTTTTTCCATTTTTTGAATGAATTTTAAACAATTATCGGTCAAAATAAGGACAACAAGGTAGTCTTTTTTTAAAACTCTGATGTCAAAACGTCTGGTCTTCCTGTGGTAAACTGACACACATCCCTGGGGGGTACTATTTACTATTTTATAGGCACCTATATAGCTTCTACCTTTTTGGATCGATTCTTTTAGATAAGCAGTTTGTATGTGTAAGTAAAATATGTAATAAATATTCCTTTGTATTTAATTGACTTTGAGTTTTTTGAGTGACTCTTGAGCAGCTTATGGATTTTTTGAGCAGCTTTTGAGCAACTTTTTGAACATTTATGAACAACTTTTTGGACTTTTTGGAGCAACTTGTGGACAGCCCTAGCAGGCTGCCATGAAGTGCAGGATTACGACTACTGCACGGGCGGAGAGAGTACAGTGTTAGTATCGTAACAATAACACTCATCTCTCTCCGCCCATGGAGTAGTTTCATCAGACACGCAGCCCAGCAACAACATGTGTCAGTCGATATTAATGGTGACTTAGTCTTCTTTGTTTCCTTTCTTCATATCTTTTCTTGCCTTCTTCAAACCGTTGTTTTTCCTCGTCTGTTGTTAATTGTAAGGGCTGGATAGCTTGTGGTCTGTGGTTCGCATCCAGTGACACGTATGTAAAGAATGCACTACACGCTCTGTAGCATTTACCTAAGAAAAGAGCAATACTAATGAGGACAACAGGAAACCTGGATAACGTGTTTCACTGGATAAACTAATAATTCAAGTCCATAGAATTTATATAGAATTTATCCGCTTGATGGCGTTTTATCCGTTGGATAGCACTATAGACCCCTTGCATGTGACGTCAAAGTCCCATCTGGAGGACATTAAAGATTTTTCTTCAGTGGGAGCTGAAATCGATTGTTATGTCCTCCTGGTTGAGCTGCATTCCAATGAACTGCAAGGTGTCTGTTCAGGCCTCGTACAACCGACCCTAGCTGACGTCACCTTTTTCATTTATGTGCCAACCATTACAACGTTTTCCCGTACGTCACTTGTAACATGCAAATGAGTTTGTGCATAAAATACCCATAAAAAGGAGCATTGATGGAAAGAGTGGGGGAGGGGTGGGGAGTGCGCACCGTCGGCTTCCCGAGAGACCAGTTTCAAGCTCTGCAAACAAGCTCACTTACATGTTAAAAGTAAGTTACGGGAAACCGTTTTATTAAGAGATCGGTTGCTAATTCGATAGAGCTTCTGCAAAGGTACACCCTGTGTACTTCCGTTCCCACCCCCCACCCTGCGTGGAAAATTCGGGGGGGGGGGGGAGGGGCAGGGCAATGGATGTACACAGTGTAAGAAAGCCATAAAAATTGTTTCTGGTTGGTACCTTAGCATAACAAGTAGTACAGAATATTACTGCCAGGGGCATATGGTCTCAAATTATTAATGATAGAAAAAAGTGAAGAATGGTTTCAATAATTTTTATTTTTCTCATCTAAAACCCAGTCCCTTTTTCAATTTGATACCGGCCAATAGGTAAGTTACAGGCCTTAGATAAGTTAGAAAGAATTACACAACAGTGACACACATTTGAAGATATATATTGACACCATGACCAGGATCATCATCATCATCAACACTTTTATAACATTGTTGTCATCATCATCATCCTCACCAACATGAACAACACTTTGACATTATAATCAGAATAGTAAGTGTATTTTTTTATAATCTTAAGATTTATACTTTAGCATTTTTTAATTGAGGAGACTTTTCTCTCACACTGACTCACCCAGGCCTACATTCACTATTTTACACACATCTTCACACACAGTTGACTTTTGTAATGAGGGAGGGAAATCAAAGACCCTGGTGAAAAATCCCTGTGGCATAGGAGAGAGAAACAACTCTTATAACAAACTCTATTGAGATATAATCCTGCACCTGAGCCGGGGCTAGAACCCCAACCAAAGCAGTGAGAAACGAGAGAATTAACCACTATACCATGTCACCCGAATGTGATCATCAACATCATGCCACCAACATGAACACTGTCTACTTTCTGAGTTTGCATTAATTAACAAAAAAATGGTCTTGTACAATTATTCAGTTCACCCCATTGACACCCTCCTTCACAGTAGTTTTCATATAAGTGGTTAACATGCTGTTAAGTAGTGTATTGTAACCGTAAAGTATAAGAAAGGGCCACATGTTAGATAACTATATGGGTTAATTGTGTTTACCCTTGATAAATAAAGTTTGTTGTATTGTATTATATAGTGAAACATTCACACTTTTTGCTGTATTGTAGCAGTATGGTAACTGAACCGTTTACCACTCATACTAAAATGACTCCATCACTAATAAAATTAACTCTTTGTTGTTTGTTGTAATATTCATTGGAATTTGTTTTATCAACCATAAATTTAATACATGTTTTTTTTCCTGTATCGTATTTCAATCCGTGATGTATGATTACCGAGAAGGTTGAAAGCTAGCAAAAACATGTATTAAATTTATGGTTGATAAAACAATTTACAATGACTCTATTACTTTTGACCAATAAAAACAAATTACCAGTCATACAACAACCACCTGCACTGCTCTAGAACAATGAGAATCAATGATTTTTTGAAAGTATATTATTATTAAATAAATATTATATTATATTATCATGATACCTTTCACAAGATCCTCAGCATCAACCACTACTTTGATTTCCATTGATCGTGAGCTTGTGAATGTCAATAAACCAAACAGGTTGACTATGTGCCCAACTCTCACTGACTCATGAAAGTCAATAGCATCTGAAAAACATTAATATATATATATATATATATCATAAACCATATTTATGATTCATCAATACTAAGTCATATTATGAATTAATGATTTAATTAATCAATTTAACCTTCTTCAGGTATTGCATAAATGTTCAGTGGCGGATCCAAGATTTTTTAATTGAGGGGGACTAAAGGGAATTTTCCAACAATTTCGTTATATATATTCTTTTGTGGAGTCTCACTAGCATTTTCTAGTACGTCATTCATTGCAGTTCATTTATGAGAAAAAAACTCAAAATATATTTGGTTGATATTAATTATTTATTTCAGTAAATAAAATGAAAAAAAGTTGCTTTTAAATTATAAAAGAAGTAAAAAAAGTCAGTACATTTTTTTGGGGGGGAGGGGTGGACAAGTCAACCCAGTCCCCCACCCTGGACATGTCCCTGAAGTTATTTTATGAATTGGTTTATCAAAAACTCTCACTGTGTTTATATTTCTTACCTATTGAAGCTGTGACTACATTTGTCTTACAATGTCGGTAGGCAATAGTCCCAGCTAATTCATCCATCATCTTCATGATAATGCCACCATTTAGGAAACCATGGTGGCTGCATTCTGAAGGCTGTACAAAGTGAATGAAGGAAGACTGTGATGCTGGGACAGAATAAGCTGGTACTTCTTTGGAATGGGAAGAGTTGGAATGGTTGGTACAGTTGCATGGTAACTAAAAGATAATATGACATCACATTTAACAATAATTGAATTATTTTTATTTTTTATTTTTATTTTAGTCAATATTCCAACCCAAACCATGTTGTGTTTTTTTTTTCAATACTTTTAAAACTTGAATCCTTTAATTTAAGTAAATTAAATAGAAAAATTATTTTGGATTCACTCAATGTATTTAAATTTAAATCCTACTTTATCAGAAGATTTGAAGCAGTAGAAATTAAGCACAGAAAATAAAACAAATAAAACATAATGCCAAGTGGTCCTGGTTAGAGTGTTTGCACTCAGTAATATAATGTAATTTTATGTTGTGTTATTTATTGCAATAAATATCTCGTTCAGTGTTATCATTACATATGTTGAGTTCAGACTACTAACTGCAGGGCGGTTGAGTTTTGGAAAATAATTCAGCCTTATTACTGAGAGATACAGCTATTCTTGAAATGGTTGTCCAGTTGAAATACTGATTTAGCGAATAGCAAAGTCATTTGGATATCTCATGATTTTTAATTTTTTAAGAAATGGCGAGTCAAAATGTTCAAAATAACTTCATTGCATAATAATTATAATAATAATAAACTATGTAAAGTATATAATATGTGCATGTTTGTATTTAAAACAAGAAAACTAAAAACTTGACATATGCAAATGAAATTGTTATTCGCTAAATCAGTATTGCAGTAAAATGCTTCTGTTTTCATGTTTGTGACAGACCATAAGATAAGTATTTGAAGGAGCTATTATGCAACTTTGTTCTTGTGTAAGTTTGTTTTCTTTGGTCATAATCACACTTTTCATTCTCATTTTGCACTGATTTCTTTTGGTACTTTTGCCTTAACAATTTCTTTTCAATTTTTTTTCTTTTTTTTTTCTTAATTTTCACTCTTTTAGACTGTGGTTGAATTTTTATCTAACTGTTTCATGTATCCATTTGACATTGATTTTCCATT
Source organism: Diadumene lineata (assembly GCA_918843875.1). NCBI lineage: Eukaryota > Metazoa > Cnidaria > Anthozoa > Actiniaria > Diadumenidae > Diadumene > Diadumene lineata. The sequence continues at coordinate 1,071,797 of OU974081.1, read as the reverse complement.
CATCCATCCATTCAATCATTCATTCTGGCATTGATTCACTCAACCATTTATTCATTTGTTCATTCTGCCATTCATTCAGTCATTTTTAATTGATCTGCTAAATTATCTTTATCCAAAATCTATTCCTTACAAAATGCCATTTACTCTCTTACAATTAGACCGCGTACCGCTCTGAAACCACCTCGAAAATTCAAGCCACAAAAACATCATAAATATTTCAAGTTTGCCTATCATAAAACTTTAATTATCGAATTTTAGAGCATTTTGTAAAATTAACTCAAACCTTTTTGAGTTGTTCTTGTTTTTCCAGTCGAGATCTCTTCTGGTACTCATATCTAGCTTTTCCTTTTTCAAGTTCAATCTCAGTAAGGTGTTCCACGGGCGGAACTTCCCCCACAACAGGTTGAGTGTCAGTAAAGCTTTTTTTGACATCTACCGGTACGTACCATAAAGCAGCTCTATTTGTCAATCTTCGTTCGCCAGTCATTAAATTCTCAGCCCACACGCTCACTTTCACTTCCAGAGAATGTTTAGAAGCATATCCTAGATCAGCATGAACTTGGACTACCTCGCCGATGTACGAGGGTTGTAAAAAGTCGGTTCTTTCAACTCTGGCTAAAGCTGCGTTGTATTGTGACTCGGTAGATTTTGCCTTGTTGCAGTGACGAGTAGCGATAATGTAGCCCGCTTCTTCGATAAGTTTCAATGTGGTACCACCATGGACGTTGCCAGCAATATTTGCATCATCAGGTACCATAATACGGCACACTTCGATCGAACCGCGACTGATTGAGTTGGCCACTTCGTCCGCCATGTTAGATTTGTTGTCTTATTTGACACAGGAATCCCAACGTGTAAACAAAATATGCAGTCATTGCCCGATTTCAAACCGTGAAGATTGGGTGCGTTTTATTGTTTTATGTATGAAAATAAACTTGACTGATTTGTTTGATCTAGTTCATCAATTCAAAAATACGATGCAGTTTAAAGACTCTTTAAAGATATTAAAATGAGAATAGTTTGAATCGAATTTGAATTGTGAGCTTGAGTATGGTGATTGGGCGTTTTCGTTCCATGCACTGCAGCTTTTGAGTATTTACTTCGTCGGTACGGCTACGATACCGCTTCGTATATATGTTTCTAAGTTCATTTTATTATAGTCTAGGTGTGTGATTTCAGTATTCACAATCTGTATGCATGATCTTTGATGTGGAACATAGCCCTTATAAATATGATATATTTTATTTTTTATATTTTATATGATATATTTTATTTTTTATATTTTATAACATTAAAATGTTATTCAAATTAAAAACTACACTTGAAAGCTATGTGTTGTGCTTCATTTGATTCAACTCTCATGGCTTGAAATGAAACGCGTTTGTTTTAATTTGAAACTTTACAAGTCTGCAAACTTTCTCGTCAAATAACCTCACGTAACTTAAATTGATCGTCTAGTTGCACTTTTTTGTTCTAAAGTTTATCTTTGGATACGGTTACTTCTACTTTTATTTTATCAGTAAAGCATGACTCACATGCAATCAAGCGCAAAATGTTCAGTTTAATATCAGGCCCATATTCATGTTCTTGAACGTTCGAGACATCGAGTTGGTATGTGTCTGTTGAAGAATATTCTTTATTTGCAAACTACTATTATTTGACAGCATTGATCGATTAACCGGCAATGAAAAACAGACTTGAAAAAAATGGCTATAGCGTCAATGCTGTTGGTAGTCTTACACCGAACAAGATAAAGAGTCTTTGTTTGAAGAGTATACGTGGCAAAAAACAGAAACACTATATAACTCTACAAGATCATGAAGTGCCTGCCTATACTCGGGAGCCCTACATCAAAACAGGATACCGGTTTGGAGAAAATATTTCACTCCATCAATGCGTCGCTACGCTTTTTACAGTACACAACGAAACCTTTAACATCTGGAGCCATATATTTGCTACCATAGCTACAATCAGCTATGCAGTGTGGAATATCGCAAGCCAAACATGTCAAAAGTGTATCGAGTTAAATTTGTAATAGTTGAGTTTATAACTTTGTAGTGCGAGATATATATTTCGATATGCGAGAAAAATAAATCACTATATGAGATAGAAAATAGATAGTGTGAGTTTTATATTTCGATATGTGAGAAATAAAATCAATGTATGAAATAAACTCTTTACTAGTCGAGAATGAGAATCTGGCGTCTGAATTCAACAAGTCATCTGTTGAAAAATAAATACCGTAGTATCAAACAAATAAACAGTAGTGTCAAAAAAAAAGTGATGTTTGAAATTCAAATCACTATGCGAGAAAAAAAATTCGCTATGTGAGAATATCGATTGGAAAAGCCGAAATATCGATTTGTTAGGAGCCCGCGATCTAAGTTAGCAGCTGCAAAATTAAAATGGCGACAAGCAGGATCTGTTCAACTGAAGTAAATGAATTTCTTGTTGAATTTATCGAATTTGTCGATTTTTTATATAACAACATGAATTTCAGACATATTATAAGTGGAGTGGGAACCTGAGGCTATTGTAATTAAATGGCACTTTCAAAAAGGCATATTATTAAAGGGGGAATGGGATATGTGTTGGTGGTGCTTGTGGGTGCTATTAGGGTGTTGTTTTTTATATAACAACATGAATTTCAGACATATTATAAGTGGAGTGGGAAACTGAGGCTATTGTAATTTAATGGCATTCTCAAAAGGCATATTATTGAAGGGGGAGTGGGATATATGTTGGTGGTGCTTGTGGGTGCTATTAGAGTGTTGTTTGTTAGGAGTTGGAATGTTAAAAAGGTTGTGTATGCGGGAGCAGGGTAGTGGGTTGGGAATTGGAATATGTGTGTGTCATTGGATGTATTTTTATAAAATGGGGAGTGGTGATGGTGGATGAAGAGAGTAGGTGGCGTATGAGAGAGAGAGGGAGAGAGAGAGAGAGAGGTGAGGGGAGGTTAGAGGGAAAATGCCATAATAATATGTCTAAAAATTCATGCTATTGAACAGGTATTCGTACCAGGTGTATCTGGGGTATGGGTGGGGTGGATATGAGGCAATAGGTAGGTACAATAGGGGGATAAAGGATTCTGCTGACTTAGATCGCGGGCTCCTAACAAATCGATATTTCGGCTTTTCCAATCGATATTCTCACATAGCGAATTTTTTTTCTCGCATAGTGATTTGAATTTCAAACATCACTTTTTTTTGACACTACTGTTTATTTGTTTGATACTACGGTATTTATTTTTCAACAGATGACTTGTTGAATTCAGACGCCAGATTCTCATTCTCGACTAGTAAAGAGTTTATTTCATACATTGATTTTATTTCTCACATATCGAAATATAAAACTCACACTATCTATTTTCTATCTCATATAGTGATTTATTTTTCTCGCATATCGAAATATATATCTCGCACTACAAAGTTATAAACTCAACTATTACAAATTTAACTCGATACACTTTTGACATGTTTGGCTTGCCATAGTGGTACCTCAGCGAGCAACAAGTTATTGGAAACGCAAAAACCTATCCATTGATATGCTTCGCCATTTGTGTCGCTCTGGCGCTGTCAACAAGTGCGTTTGCTCATTTGTTTTGCTGTATGTCGTGGCGAGTCCGTAATGCGTGCTTCTATCTAGATTACGCCTCGATAAGCCTCTCCACCTTCTCAGCTGGTCAGGCTTATATATTCTACAGTCGTCCACTGGATGCCAACTCGTCCGTTTTGTACCAAAATCCGTACATTTTTCTAACGATTTCTTTAACTCTATCTGGAATGAATATGTTCCTTTCATGTTTATCAAGACATCGTTTGCTCTGGTATAGATTTCTCATTCGGACTGGATTGTATCTAATCAAATTTCTTTTCGATATTTCACCGTTTGTTTCAAGATGCTTTATTACTCAGTCAACCTGTAACAGCTCAACAGTTTTCCACTTCAACCGAATGTTCCTGTGTTTCGCAATCTCTGGAGTTGTCAACGCTTCGAGAATGTCCGAGCGTTTTGCGCCTGGAGTTTTTGATTTGCTTGGACATAGTCATCATGTGTTTCACGTTCTTATAGCCATTGGAAATTATCACGCATTCGTAGGATTTTATGAAGATATGAATGAGAGAACAGTTGAACTTTCAGCTTCGCCGCATCAGCCCACTTTTCTCACTACGTTTGGCCTACACTTTGGTCTTATAGTTGTCAATGGTTTTATCCTGAAGTGGTTCGTAAATAACTGGTTGACAGCCGAAGAGGAGGAATTGTTTGGTTCAGCGCAGTACATGGAATATGAAGTCATTTATAGGAAAACTAACTATAAAGACGACGAAAAGATTGAATAGATGTTAACGAAACTTGCAGAGGTGGTGCAACGGTTTGTCTGCGTTGCATCCGATATTTTCTCTCGTTGACAATTTTTTCCGGACGAAACGCAGGCTATTGAAAGGTCAGCTTCCTGGGAGAGAATCTTCAAGCTGAAGGCCGGAATTACCGACGTTAATTAAATATTTGCCTGTCCTTTAACGGCAAACATATATTTTTTTTTTAATCAAGCGCATTATCATAGACAATTAAACGATTTAATCATTGACAAACGCTGAGTTACAACTAAATTACAATCGTTCTATGAATTCTGATAATACACTTTATTTAAAGAAGGTTAAAAAACACCTTACAAAAGTGTAGAGTGCACGCACTAAAAGTGTGCAACATAAATACCACTAAACAGTGCTATTTTATGCTAAATCTATTGTTTTCTTTTGTTTAGCAAAAGCTAGCTAATCTTGCACTATATAGATGTCAAATCGAAAATAATATATAGGAAACTAAATGAGTTGTATGCTACCGCAAAACTAATTAAAAATATTTTAAATCATTGTAAATAATAAAATTATGGAAATTTATACAAATACATGATAATAATAAGCGAAATCTAGCTTGTGATATTATACATAATTTCTTATTAAAAATCTTGATTGTTTTTGATGATTTTATGTCCTGTGGGCTAAACTTTAGAATACCCCGTCACTTATTACCATAACAATAGAATCTATTGTTATTATTCGTCGTTTTCAAACAGTGCCGCTACTGGAATTGTTAAGTGACGGGGTATTCTAAAATTGCTCCGTCCTGTGGTAAGCTACTGAGTATAAAGAGTTGCCTCATCGAAGGAAAAACTACTTCGTTTAATGATTTGTGCTTCCTTTGCGCCGCCTGTGTTGAGATTTTTGTTACGTGGGCTTCCTGTTTACTTTCTCTTCAGTAACTAACTCACGCAAGTGGCCACAGTTTCCTTGCTCGATCGTCCAAAAGGTGGTTCCTTACGAGAGAATCAAATGTATGAAAGAGCTTATGATATACTATATACCCTATAATTGATTGTTGTAAGATTACAGATAACCCAAACTGTTAGTGTTTTATGTTATTAACTCAAATCAGTAGACTATGAGATGAGAGAGCTTATCCCCGGATCTCATCAGGGGCTCTACTCGTCGTGCTATTTTTAGAAGCTAGTTAACAAACTGCGCACTTTTGTCTTGAGATGTTTTGACGATGCGACCGCGCCTCCTGCAATCTGGCCAATCACGATCCGTTCCCGAAATAACTTCAGTTTAAAAAATACAATAAAAAGATCTCCTGATGAATGTAAAGCCCATTGCGGGGAGAAGCTCTCCTATATCATACTCTCTTGGTCGAGATACAACGAATTTGGCTGTGTTTTTATATTGATGACATCAATGCAAGCCAAATAAATAAAATTGACGTACAATTGAAAGGTCGGACGTCGTATTCAGATCGAAAAGATTCTTAATTCAATTGTTAGAAAAGTACTGGATAGAAACGATTGGATGAATTAAATGCTAATTAAAAAGCCATTTGATCGAAGATCCGGCTATGGGTCATATCGTATTTGTAGGACAACAATTTAGATTTAAAACAGGCGTTTTTGGATATCAAAATCAATTGAGTTTTGATCCGATAAACATAATAAATATAGTTTTATTGAAAATTTATCTTTTTAATAATAATAATAATAATAATTTATTACTTGTTAAGCGCATCCCAATATTTCTCGATGCGCTTTACAATTTATCAATTGTTAATTTACAAAATTATAATAAATGATCTATTCAGTAAAAATATATAATAATAACAATGGTAAAGATAATTAAATTAAGTTTTCAAAGAGATAGGTCTTAAGCCGCGACTTGAAGACATCACGTACTTCAAGTGGTATCCGATTCCATAATCCTGGAGCACATACACTAAAAGCCCTGCCATCATAGCTGTCAGTTCTAAACCTTCGTTCTTTCAAGCGTAAATGATCGGCTGATGAGCGAAGTGATCGACCTGGCCTATATTCTTGAAGAAGATCTGTCAGATACTTGGGAGCCATTAGGTTGACAGATTTGAAGGTTATTAGCATAAGTTTGAAAATGATACGCTTAGACAATGGCAGCCAGTGAAGATTGCGTAGAACAGGGGTGATGTGCTCGGACTTCGTAGTTTTTGTAACTATGCGAGCAGCAGAATTCTGGATTCGTTGCAGCTTTCCAAGGTATTTCTCTGGAAGACCATACAATAAACTATTACAGTAATCAATTTTAGATGTCACAAAAGCATGGATTAGTCTTTCTGTATTGCCCATGTCCAAGTATTTCCTTATGTTACCAATACAACGCAATGCAATAGCAGCAGATTTACAAATTTATAAGACTTAATGCCTTGTAGCGCACATTTATTTTACTTCTATTCTTTTTCTTGATTGACTAAAGATGTTGGGATTCCGTTTCCAAAGGATGATGGGTTTCCAAAGGACCATTGGTTTAATTTCCAAAGGATGAAGTGTTTCCAATAGATGGGTTCTCTAATATTCATTATAGAACTCGCATGAAATTAGACACAAATTCATCGCACAAATACTGAAAACACATCAAATTTTTACTTTCTATCTAATTGTTTGACAGCATGATTGATTCACACAGCAAAAAATGATATTGAATAAACGAAGCATTGCAAACTGAAGAATAGCTTAATATCTTAACTTATTTTGCCTTTCTTCATTTCATCTTTATTTTAACTTGATCATCTGTTCATCATTTTCACGCAATTCTATTTTTGTGTTTATAAGCAAGCACCTGAATACATCTTAATGATCTCACTATGATAGCTGTCAATGAATAGTTATGAGTCAAGCTACAGCGCGAATTGCTTGAAACACTTGCCACTATGTTGGTGGTTGATAATGGTCTCTAAATGAGACAAGTAAAGAGCGGTTCTTGTATTTTATATGCCAATGCACAGTTTTTTAAACATGAAAAGACTCTAGCTGTGCTCGTTTATACTTAATTGCAGCAGAAATAGTGTCAAACAGTAAGGCGCAGTTGTTTTACCGAGTGAGAACTCTCGAACCATGAACAATTGACTTTATTTAGCTTTTTATTTTTTGAACTCAGTCTACTGCTTCGAACCTTTAAACGTAGGACTGAGTTCAAATACACTGAGTAAAACTTAAAATGTATGTAAGTTCAAAATTCAAAAAAGTACAAAGTGTTCACGTTTCGAGTATCCTTACTGTAAACATGAAAAACTGTTGTGTTCATTTATGTGAGGTTGTGTAGTATATGCTGATTTAACCAAATGCCTATTTTTTAGTCAAGATATCTAATGAAATACTTTTTGCACAATAAACGCATTGCATCGCTTCCTCCCCGTCAAGCTTCGCCAATCCAAACCAAAAAGCACTGATATAACGACTTCACAAAAATGTTTTATGTTTTTTTTTTTGGCTTTCAATTTTTAGCAATAGTTAATAAATATATGAATTTAAGTGAAAGAATGAAGAATGGCTGAGATATGAGAGGTTGAATGTTGAAAGTCTTGTCATATGTTCTTTTTATGTCCACTCTAATTCGTATTAATTTGGAAACGAAACTTTCAGGAAGAAATCGTAAGAAAAAATTTTAAAGAAACATATCAAATTCAGATGAAAAAAAAAGTGACCACTCGTGACTGATGACTCCAGCAAGCCTAATGATGTGCCTTGTGATATTTGTAGTATTTAGCCTGGACATGCGCATCATAGAAATGAATTTCTTCTTAGCGAAAACCGGTTAACAAACTTCACTGTAAATCGCGTGTAAGTGGTTTTAACCTCTAATCGAAACAGCTTGCTATCTGATTATTGCCAGTAATTAACTCTATGGGAAGAGAAAGTCAATTATCTATTAAAGTTTAATGTAACATTAAGAGTCTGATGATATCGATCGAGTTGTCGGGAATAATGTTAATCGCTCGATAATTTACACATTTAACTATTTCAGAGAAATTTTCGGAGAAAACTAGGAGATGTACGCCTGTCGAATGACGAACGAACTAATGAAAGAAGTTATGAAGTTATGTTATTTGTGACGTCAGAGCGCATGCGCGGGTATGTTGAAAAGCTCGATGATCGCCCACGTGCATGTTAACAACCTCATATGTATGTAAGCCTACATTCGGTCGAAATAAAGTAAGCTAAACAACCAGAAGTCAAAGCTTATTGCAGACAAAAGTTTGTAATATATTCTTGATGTAAATTATATAGCGCTGCAATTAATGTACGAACCAGGACCATCTGTCACCTTTTCTGCTTTTTTGTTTATTTCTCAATGTCACTGAAAGTCCATGATTCTTTTCGGTTAACGATCACCTATCGCTTATCGGCATTCTTTCTGACGTTTTTAATTTGAACTAGATGTATGTGCAGCTGTGTAAGATATAAGAACCAACGAATACTAACACAGGAAGTCAATTCTGTCTTTAATATAGCTTCAGATCATAGTGAATTCTCATTGAACGCGCAACTACATCTGGGTCGCTAGAACGCCAAGAGGTCTTCAAAAAATCGATCTTTACATTTAAGAAGTCAACCCTTGAATAAGAAAAATGGTTATCTAGTTATTCAGTTTGTTTGAGAATGGTTTGTTACAAGGACTGTAATGGAAAACGTTACCGAAATATCGTTGTTGACGCTTTAGACGTTAGGCTTTCTTGGAGTTGCCGTAAGAGGATTCCATTGATATGCACTGTATATACCGGCCGGTAGTAACGTTTGGGAGGCCAGTCCGAAAACCAAGTGTAAGTCTTCTATTCTATTGTAGCCTTTTATTCCGATAGAATCGTCTATCGGAATAATTCCCAAAGCGCAGTCAAAAAGATTCACATTGCTGCATGGACTTGAATAGAGGAATCTTGCTGGTAATGTAAATGTAAAAAAAAAACATGAAAGAAGTGGTATTCTAGTTTGTTAGAAAATCGTTTAAAGCAATATCGAACCAGAATGATATAAACGAACGAAACACGCTGTGAACGTTATTTTAGAACGTTCTAAAACGTTTGTCTGAGAAAGTGACAATTTGTAATGTAATGGTGATTGAACAGTCACCTTATAGACTGAAGAAACGAAATGACGTATAGCAAACACCGAACCGCGTGAAATTTTACATAGCAAACATAGCTCATATTGAACGGAATCATAGCGTACAACGAAACGAGCTCGATTACAGGCGCTTTGCAGCGTACATCTAGAAAGTATTCCTGCCGTTCAGAAGTAACGTATATACAAATTGTTTAAAGGAGAATAGATAACTAATTATCTAGAGAAGTAACAAAGATTATTGATGACATTTTAATGCAGTCCGGTTAGGAAATTGTCATGAGTAAACTGTGTAGCGTATGAAGAAATGTGCAAATGAAGTCAACAGAACAACACAGATAATTTAGATCAACAGAAGGGAAAGCTATCTACAACACCTGCATTACAACACGGAAAAAACTATATAGTGAATGTATTCATAGAGTTCCCTGCTGCGCAATTGAGACGCTGATAAAATATACTACTATAGCAAAAATGAATTCAACTGCGATGTTTGTCGTCGAAAACAAAATACCCAAAATGGCGGCTTTTTTCGTCACAATACTCATATCTCTAATTGGCAATGCATTCATCATTTGGTCTCTTTACAAGGACAGTCGTTTGAGAAACCCACTAATCTTCTTTGTAGCCAATATGGCATTGAGTGACTTGTGTTCTACGTTTATTAGCTACCCTTTATATGTGGTCCTTCTGTACTTAAACGGCGAATGGTTGATCACAGACTACTCAGGCCGGGCCTTGTGTAAGTTGTTGCCTTACATGATTGAAGTATCGAGTGCAATATCTCAGTATACTTGCATGTTTATTGCTTTAGAAAGATGCTTTGCTTCGTGCAAGATGAAATTTCGAAGATCTCGCGTTGATAACATATGCATATTCACTTGGTTCTTATCCGCATTGCTAACAACGCCATTGCTGTACTATAGGAATGTGAAAAGCGTTGGTGACAAGGCTATCTGCTTGTTAGAGCCCTACCCTGTAAAATATATGAAAATATTGTCGCTTTTGGTCGACGGTTTACCGATATTTATTGTTATAATTGTATATTTGTATGTGTGTTTTGGAAGGAAAGGACTTTCAGCCGTTGTAGATCGGGAAGAATGTGTGGAAAGAAGGGAGAGAAAAAAGCGCGAAAACCGCGATATGTCGAAACTGTCCTTTATGGTAATTTCATTGACGTCGATTAATGCTCTTATCAGCTTGGTTGTTGTTAATTTTGGAAAGAAAGATAAAATTGATTTAGAAGGTTCAGAATGGAATGGACTGAATTTTGCTTTCTTGTTTATTGCTCGATTGTGTGTTTGTTATAATTTTTTCATTTTGCTTCGGTTTAGTATGCGTTTCAGAAAACAAATTCGAAAAATACTAGTAGGATAAACTGTATTTGAAACACAATAAAATAAAGTGGGATAAACTTTCTTTCGAGGGAAATTAAACTTATGATTAATTTTGAAGAGATGTAAAATGAGTCATATATGCATGGTCAGTAGCCACCGTGGCAGACGTCTTATGTGGGAGCTTTTCTTTCGGCGAACCACATAAGGCGTCTGCAACGGCGGCTATATGGTCAGTCATTCTATCGTTTTTGGGGCTATAAGGTACCGCGGTCAAACGTCAGCACTTGCGTGTCATTTGCATTTTTAAACAATCAGATCGTTTGACTTTTAAGTCAATCAATGCAAGAAGAAATTGTATGCATATCTAGGCTTCTGCATTAGCTCTTTGTTCAATTGTCTTTACACTTTTTCAATTCTGTTTACATTTAAAAAAAAACAGCCAAAGTTTTCTCTTTTGTAGCGTTTTTTAGAAATCCCTGCGCAGAAAGCACTGGGTACGAGAGAGGTTTGATCGGGCATTTCTTATCTTTTTTTCGAGCATGCGCAGAAGTTTGACCGCGGTGCTCCTCGCTAGAAAATATAAAACTCGTACCCAGTCATTACGTGAGAGCTGCGGTGCGCTAAGGCTGCCGTCCTTCCCATGATTCCTTGTGATACAATGCTATACTCCCATCATTCTTTGCGCGTACTATGCACGAGGGATGAGAAGAGACTGAGTACGAGTCTGAAAATATAATACAATTTTGAATTTTCTATTTCATCATTCCTCAACATATTTTTCAGATTCAAACAATCAAAACGAATCATGGATCGTTTAAAAATATTTTGAAATAAGCAGCAATTCAAGCTGAAATCAATGAAATATAATTGTTTGAGACTTCCTAAAATAGCTTATTAAAGTTTGCATTTACAACTTGTTAGCTTGAATCGACAAAGATCTGGGCCGTGCAGTTCTGCCACGTGATAGCAAAATCAAATGCGTGATCGGGATTGGTAACGTTACCTTACATATAGGGGCGCCTTACAAATAGGGGCGATGGGGAAAAATACCACTGACAACTGACAAACAAGGCTATATTATGCTGTATACTGACAACTGACAAACAAGGCTATTTTATGCTGTATACTGACAACTGATAAACAAGGCTATTTTATGCTGTATACTGACAACTGACAAACAAGGCTATTTTATGCTGTATACTGACAACTGATAAACAAGGCTATTTTATGCTGTATACTGACAACTGATAAACAAGGCTATTTTATGCTGTATACTGACAACTGACAAACAAGGCTATTTATGCTGTATACTGACAACTGACAAACAAGGCTATTTTATGCTGTATACTGGCAACTGACAAACAAGGCTATATTATGCTATACACTGACAACTGACGTTAGCTGACCCAAAAAATGTACTGATAAATTGTTTAATTTTGAGCTCAAAACTAACAAACAAACCGAATTCGAACTGACAACTGTTTTTGGCTACTCCCATTACTATCCTGTGATAACGCTATCTTACATATAGGGGTGCCTTACGTGTAGGATCGTTAAGGAGGGTAATGGAGATTCGACATTGTTCAACTAAAAAACGGTCCAAACTGCCACATTTTTCACAGTTTGCGAACTATGAAACACTACTTCTTTGCTTTGAAATTTTGAAAAAATCAGCTGAAAACAAAACATATTTCTACAAAAATATCCGACTGAGTTCCTAACGAAGTTGTAATAACTTTTTATAGGTCTAGTTTTCCTACGCTCATTTCGGAGCAAATATTACGCAAATAAGTGCATAAATAGAAATTGCTTATGGCTAGACAATCACAATAAAACTGTTTATTTATTAATGTATTCATTGATAATCAAGAAATGTTTCCAATGGTTTCAACGTTTCCTATAATAGCTTCCTGTATTAATTTAAGACCTTTCATCAACTAGTCGTTTTCAAGTAAGCCAGTCGAGTTTCCTATTTTTCCCGGACAACACTTTTGAAATAGGTGTACTGAAATCAAATGACTCTCGTTATAAATAAAATCAAAATGCTTACAATAATGATCCAAATAACGGTCCCTTGCAACATCTCGGTGTAGATCTTTCCAAAGATTACAGAAGTAACGATTTCACCGACCTGTCCACTATGAGTATTCTTTCTAGGAAATGGTACATCCGGGATATCAACTCCTAGAAATTCGCACAATGGTTTCCATCCTTGCTTGACGTTGTACACAAGAAGCTGGTCCCGCGGGATGAGGGATTTCACTCGCGCGTTGTGTCGCTGGTACGCTTGTTTGAGTTTCTTTAAACGAATACTGAGATCCAAATGACTAGAAGGATACTCTAGTTTTGTTTCGATACCTTTGACAATTCTAAGGAATCTCCGTCCTGTAGGAGTAACAAACAGACCCACGAAATTTAAAGGTTTCTTGATGATCTTTCTGTAAACGACCTTGGTTTCTAAGCTACTTTTCAGCCAAACTTCGGCAGAATCTCGCTCCATCAGCACCACTTTAGCATCTGGAAACGCTTCCTTGAGCTCTTTCCAAAACAAGCAGGTAGGACCATCTGTAACAGCATCTACTTTGTTGTACATTGAAGCAAAGTCAGGCATTTTGCCAGTTGAAAACAGTTGGTCGTACTCGTTGATGTGATACTGAAAATGTTCTTTCACATCGTAAACTACAAATCCAAGCATTCGCAAAGCTTGTGCCATCGATTTAGTGCCACTTTTGTATAATCCTGCACAAATAATCTTCATCTTTTATAAAGGTTGTTTTGATCTTAGCTTGTACGTATCGACAACTTGCACGCTCATATGATACACAAACATCGTTAAGGCTGGGCTTGTGATTCCTGTGAAATGCCTAAGCTTTATATTCGTCGTTCTTAGCATTTTCCATTTTCCTAACATTTTTAATAAATCGTTGTTTTAAATGTTTTATAAAAGCTATACTGTAGATAACTATCAGTTTTGAAATCACTAAAATAGCACATTTGTACAAATGTTAAAAATTACTATAAACTAAAAAAATATTAATTTAGTCTCTTATATTCATTAAACTTGAATGTTTTAATAGCTACAAAAAAGTCATGGCCGACATAGCCATTCAATATTAGTAATGCATAATTTTCATTCGTAAAAGTATTTATCAAGAATTTATGTAATTCGATATAAGGAGAGTCATTTTGATGGTCCTCAGAACAAATTGCTTGGTTGATTACATGGCATCAGTCACCTTCGGTTTCAAATTCCATCGATGGTCTCCGATGTCCACGTCAAAATATTGTACGAATTTGCACATAACAAAGCAGAAAGACTCATAAAAGCACATTGTCTTTTCCTTTAAACATCGCTGAAACGACTATCACCTTGATGAATACTTCCACAAGCGATCGAATAGCATTTAAAATCCAGTAGGAAAGGTCGGAAAGCGAGTAGCCGCTGATTACGTAGTAATGTTACTGTAGTCCCAAAATCATCCATCTCGACATAGCCCACGAGGATCGGATATTATCTTGTACCACAGGAACCCCAGAAATTACGGCCGAGATTGCATATGGCAAATCATCCATCGCGACATAGCCCACGAGCATCGGATATTATCTGGCACCACAGGAACCCCACAAACGTAGTTTTCGTTCGGAATAGTGTGCTGCTCGCTCGCTTCGCAGCAATAAATGTACAAATGTTACGCAAATAGGTGCATAAATAGAAATTACTTATGGCTAGACAATCACAATAAAACTGTTTATTTATTAATGTCTTCATTGATAATCAAGAAATGTTTCCAATGGTTTCAACGTTTTCTATAATAGCTTCCTATATTAATTTAAGACCATTCATCAACTAGTCTTTTTCAAGTAAGCCAGTCAAGTTTCCTATTTTTCCCGGACAACACTTTTGAAATAGGTGTACTGAAATCAAATGACTCTCGTTATAAATAAAATCAAAATGCTTACAATAATGATCAAAATAACGGTCCCTTGCAACATCTCGGTGTAGATCTTTCCAAAGATTGCAGAAGTAACCATTTCACCAACATGTCCACTATGAGTATTCTTTCTAGGAAATGGTACATCCGGGATATCAACTCCTAGAAATTCGCACAATGGTTTCCATCCTTGCTTGACGTTGTACACAAGAAGCTGGTCCCGCGGGATGAGGGATTTCACTCGCGCGTTGTGTCGCTGCTACGCTTGTTTGAGTTTCTTTAAACGAATACTGAGATCCAAATGACTAGAAGGATACTCTAGGTTTGTTTCGATACCTTTGACAATTCTAAGGAATCTCCGTCCTGTAGGAGTAACAAACAGACCCACGAAATTTAAAGGTTTCTTGATGATCTTTCTGTAAACGACCTTGGTTTCTAAGCTACTTTTCAGCCAAACTTCGGCAGAATCTCGCTCCATCAGCACCACTTTAGCATCTGGAAACGCTTCCTTGAGCTCTTTCCAAAACAAGCAGGTAGGACCATCTGTAACAGCATCTACTTTGTTGTACATTGAAGCAAAGTCAGGCATTTTGCCAGTTGAAAACAGTTGGTCGTACTCGTTGATGTGATACTGAAAATGTTCTTTCACATCGTAAACTACAAATCCAAGCATTCGCAAAGCTTGTGCCATCGATTTAGTGCCACTTTTGTATAATCCTGCACAAATAATCTTCATCTTTTATAAAGGTTGTTTTGATCTTAGCTTGTACGTATCGACAACTTGCACGCTCATATGATACACAAACATCGTTAAGGCTAGTCTTGGGATTCCTGTGAAATGCCTAAGCTTTATATTCGTCGTTCTTAGCATTTTCCATTTTCCTAACATTTTTAATAAATCGTTGTTTTACATGTTTTATAAAAGCTATACTGTAGATAACTATCAGTTTTGAAATCACTGAAAATAGAACATTTGTACAAATGTTAAAAATTACTATAAACTAAAAAAATATTAATTTAGTCTCTTATATTCATTAAACTTGAATGTTTTAATAGCTACAAAAAAGTCATGGCCGACATAGCCATCCAATATTAGAAATGCATAATTTTCATTCGTAAAAGTATTTATCAAGAATTCGATATAAGGAGAGTCATTCTGATGGTCCTCAGAACAAATTGCTTGGTTGAGTACATGGCATCACCTTCGGTTTTAAATTCCATCGATGGTCTCCGATGTCCACGTCAAAATATTGAACGAATTTGCACATAACAAAGCAGAAAGACTTATAATTGTATTTTCCTTAAACATCGCTGAAACGACTATCACCTTGATGAATACTTCCACAAGCGAATAGTCTTGTGTTAGTAGAGTGCAATTAATTTCCTATTAAAACTGTTTATTGTGATTTTTATTCTGTTTTACTTTCGCGGGACGTTCTCGGGATCAAAAGTTATAGTTGGGGACGCACTAAATCTCGTCAGAAAAATTGTAATTTCTCTCTCAAAAACTAAACAGATTTAGAGGGGAGGAGATTTAATAGCTTGGAGGAATGGGGTGGATGAATTAACACAATTAATTATGTTAATTATTAACTAGACCCTGAATTCAGGGTTTACTCGTGCCCAAGAACGGAGGTTCTTAAAAAAACGCAAAAAAAAAAAAAAAAAAAAAAAAACAAGAAACAAAACGGTACAAAATATGGAATACAGTTTCTTTGCGACATCTCGAACCGTGCCTTTAGCACTTATAATACCACAGGCAGCCCAAGCAATCTACTTGTCTTCTTTTCAAAATGGCGGTTCATTGGAAGTACGCGAGTTCGAATCCCACGCTGGGAGACTTGAAAAAAAAATTATTTTCTTATCACTTGATTTTTAAACCATATTTTTCTTACTACTTTTACTTTTTATTTTTTTATTTTTTTTTAATTAATTTTTTTCATCCACGATTTCTATTTTTTCCCCCTTTATTACATATATTACTAGAAGGCACCTCTTCTTTAACGGCAAAAAATACTCCAAAATCAAGATGAATTACACAAAAAATACATCAGCATAAAAGTTCAATAAACAAGCTTTCAATAAATGGCACTTTACTTCAATTTTTCACGAAAAAACCCTGCAAATGTTGCCATTTTCTCTCAAAATTCGGCAGATTTTCCCATCAGTTGAAGCGTGGACCATAGCGAGTGGACATTATTAAGTATTATTCGTTGTTTGCCCTTTGTTATGTTTCTCTCAATTTCGCAAAGTTCAGCCAAAAAAGAGATCCTTTTAGACTTGAAAAGTGATCAAATAGTCTCATTTGGGTAAGATACCAAAAGATCCTTTTGAAATATTTATCTTTTTTCGCTATTGTTAATACACATCGCTAAACAATCGTTCTTCAAGTCGAGTGAGCGAACTTCGATATGTATACGTCTACAAGCTCGAAAATTTTCACTTTTGCAATGGATTTTTTGCTACTTTTTGATCTTGTTCACTTCTAATAATTCTTCTCAACAATTCCACGAATTGTTTTTCCTTCAATTAAGTTTTATTTAGCTGTTTTGATGCGACATGAAAGCATTCGTTTTAATTATTAAAAAAAATTGTTTATTAAAAAATAACTGATAAAATTGCAAAAGAAAGATCACTTGAGAATAAAGCTTAATGGTTCTAGTCAACGTGTTTGGCACGATGGCAACATCGGCTAAGGCGCAGATTGACAATAATGCTAAGGTTCGAGTCCGGGCGCTGGAGTATTGGAATTTCTTTCTTTGTTAATTAATTTAATTCGATCAGACCTGATAGAACGTGTCTGAACTTGCCTAAATTTCTAACAGCGAAAAAAAAAAAAGAAAAAAGAAAAGAAACTCTCTGCATTTTAAGACTTGTGCCAGCCAGAGGCCTGGGCACGAGTAATAAACACTAGTTGCTGTTACAAAAACATATACACCTCAGCATTCTACCAAATAAGCAACTACAAGCAAGCAAGCAGGTATACAGGAATCTTTAATGATTTAATTCTGATCATTTATACATTTATACTTAATTTTTCAAAACATGAGTTGTTAAAGACTCAATAAGCCATGCAGTTTCGCGTTTTTCATTACGCTGTATTAGCCTCGATGGCAAGATCTATTCTTTTGTATTTAGAACATCCCGCGAAAATGCACACACTGTCCACAAACGATAAAAATACTCCGGAGGCTTTGTCTTCACTCTTTTTATTTTTCCTGCATTCGAGGCTAATACAGCCAAGAACACGAAACTCAAGTATTGTTAAACGCAGGATCAATAATAGTACTTCGTTGGGTGTTTGCATCTACCTTTGGAAAATCTCAATTTAAGCTTCCTAGAAATTTATCATGCAAAATTAACATTATCGTTAAATAAAGCAAGGTCATCTACATTAACAGCAACTACACTAGGTTATCCATCATGGCTAGCACTTCTTTTACAAACCGACTAAGCCACATCTTTTTACAATGTCTCGACATTCATCAAGAGAGTATGAGATAAGAGAGCTTATCCCCAGACCCCATCAGGGGCTCTTCTCGTCGTGCTATTTTTAGAAACTTGTTAACAATCTCCGCACTTTTGTCTTGAGATGTTTTGACGATGTGACCGCGCCTCCTTTGATCCGGCCAATTACGTTCCGTCTTCGAAAGAACTTCAGTTTAAAAATAAAATGAAAAGATCCCCTGATGAGTATAAAGCCCAATACGGGGGATAAGCTCTGTTACCTCATACTCTCTTGCATTCATACAGTCGAGCGGCGTGGACAAATCTACTGTGTTAGCGGCTGAGCTTCACATCAATTTTTTTGCTTTTTTCTCGAATCGACATTTTTGTCAATCCTGGAAAATATTAGGGTATAGCGTTGCAGTATTTGAGCTCGAAGAACTTGAAAACGCAGTAACTATCAGCACAAGGACAGTTTAGAAGGTAAATTGTAATGATGTGACTCAATTCAGCTGCAACGTTGTTGGGACGTTGTACATAGCATTGTTTGATGACCTTGACGTTAGCAGCTGTTTTGCTTTTACTTTTAACTGTCACTGACCAAACTCTCTCTCCCCAAAATTGTTTGTTTCATGCCAAAATCAGCACTGATATTCTCAACATAGACAGGGGGATCTGAAAAACACGAAACATGAAAATGTCGTTTGAAAACAACGAATGCCTCATGAAATAATTTTGGAACTGTCCGTAAAGCCAGCTTTCCATATGATCGCTAGCTACCGCGTATCGCTAACAAATTCAGAAAAGTGAAGCTTTTTTTCGTATTTTTTTTCTTGAAAAGCAATGTGTTTTAATAGTTGCGTTTGATCGCTGCAATCGCTCAACACGAATGCCGCTGACATAATATTTGAGTGATCACAGTGCGACAGCGATTTTTTGACGATGGTAGCGATCCCAACGATCGTGGCGATTATATGGACACCAGGCTTAGGTGATGGGAAAAAAAGATTGAATTGAATGTACAAGTGCATTTTGCTTTTTGACGATGGTAGCGATCCCAACGATCGTGGCGATTATATGGACACCAGGCTTAAGTGATGGGAAAAAAGATTGAATTGAATGTACTAGTGCATTTTGCTTTTTGACGATGGTAGCGATCCCAACCATCGTGGCGATTATATGGACACCAGGCTTAGGTGATGGGAAAAAAGATTGAATTGAATGTACAAGTGCATTTTGCTTTGTTTCATGTTATTTTTAATCAAAATTGCCTAGGCAATCTCCAATGTTCCAAATATGCTATTTTAAATATTTTAATTTAAAAGTTGTGTCATATCTTTTAGATGCTAAAAATAGTCAAAACTAAGATATAAATAACGTCGATCGAAATGACTATTTTCATATAATGACTAAGTTCCGGCACATTTCTGCCGGTTTTCCTCATTATTTCTTAGCTTCCAAATATGCTGCTACTCTATTCTAAACATTGACGTGTATTCGTCTTGACGTCAAAGTTTTTTTGCTAATAAACATGTAAACACACTGACTTATTACTCGTGCCCAGGCCTCTGGCACGAGTATTAATCTGCTGCGAGTTTCTTATTTTTTTTTTCGCTCTTAGAAGTTTAGACAAGTTCAGACACGTTCCATCAGGTCTCCGCATACACATTGCTAACATATTAAATTTATTTTATTTTCCTTTTCGAGAAATAAATATCATTTGAGCGGGACTCGAACCTGAGACCTTTGGCTTCGAAAGGGAAGTACCTAACCACCGCGCCATCGAGACCCATGTGATGACGTAGGCGAAAAGTAACTTATAGCTGACGTGTTTGAATTCATCGACACACGATCATCAATTTTTATTGTTTTTGCTACCTGAACTACATTCGAAAACCGACCGAAAAACAGATTTAATCAAGGAGAATAATTTGTGCTTATTTTCATGGTTATTTTCAATAGAATTGCGAACACCGAGAAAATTAAATAACGTGTGAACTCGAGCCGTTCGACGATGTCAACAGTTCCAGTTGACAATTTAAAATGCCCATCATAGTCGAGTAACTAGCTTTCCGATGTGATTTTGTATGTAAAAATCTATATTACTTTGATGTTAGTAAAACGAAAACAGCTTATTTAATCATTCACATCAAGTTAATCGCAATCTAATAGTTTCAAAATGGCGGTTCATCGGCAGTACTAGAGTTCGAGTCCAACACTGGGAGACTTGAAAAAAATTATTTTCTTATCTCTTGAGTTTTACCACATATTTTTCTTCTTATTTTTGCTATTTATTGTTCAATAAATTAAATTTTTTCATTCACGTTTTGCATTCTTTTCGCACTATTACAGAACGTGAATATTTTGTTATCGATCCGGATCGATGGCAGCGAACTATTTTTGAGATATCAGATCGATGTTCAGACTATTATATTTGAGTTTATCTATCTCACAAATTAATCTTTATATACTAAAAACTAAGATCTTTGTTCTTCATCACAATGTCTGAGTTACATGCCCATTGGGCGCTTCGATCATTTTCAAGATATATACAGCTGTTGTAATTACCAATGAACTTTCCAGTAACAGCCTGATATTACATTTAATGCACATAGTTGGGTATACATGATTTTATTTCAAGTTACACTAACAGAATAAATTATATTCAAAGCATACTTATTATCTGTGTAACATCAGTTAAAAGCCTTCAAAATAAAATGACTTTCCTTCCTTTCCAACTTTGTTTTGTTTTTTGTTTCTTGTTTTCTTCTTCTTCAGTTTTTTTAAGAAACCTCTGTTCTTGGGCACGAGGAAACCCTGAATTCAGGGTCTAGTTTTAATCAAGTTTGTTATAATACCTTGATTGTTTTCAGTTTAATTTGTTGTCATTTTAACAGAGTGGTTCAACTATAAACAAATTAATTGGCTGGCCCAAAATGTTTTGGTTCTTAATAAAAACCTGTAAAAAGTATCAGTGTTCGAACAATAAGACTTCTACAAAACTGCTCAGTCAAAATTAAGAAAAAATAAACCAAGTGATATAAGAATATCGAACAGCAAACAGGAAAAAAACATCTAAACTTTCAAAACTGACTCGCTTCACATCTCACTCTTACACCCAAACTCTTCTATTGGAAGCAGAAAGGGTTTGCGTTTAAGAATAGTACACATCTTATTTGAAATGGGACCAAGTTTCAATCGTGAAACATGTCTCTGGTCAGCAAATTTGTGCGTTAATAAACACCGATGCACGTACTTATTTTCCAATTCCGGGCTTCCTGTGGTCGATTGCAAATGAGTTTACTATATTTGTTTTTTAAGTAGGAGCTCCGCTATAAAAACTGATTAATCATTTCAGTGGGTGCAGTGAGTAAATTACAGTGAGGACACTCGAACCGTGAACACTTTGTGCTTTTTTGACACTTTTTTCAAAATGCATCCTTCGAGTGAATCTATTTGAAAACATTTGAATTTTTAGAACTCAGTGCATTTGAGTTCAGTACTACTTTTTCAACATCTCGGTGTAGATCTTTCCAAAGATTGCAGAAGTAACCATTTCACCAACATGTCCACTATGAGTATTCTTTCTAGGAAATGGTACATCCGGGATATCAACTCCTAGAAATTCGCACAATGGTTTCCATCCTTGCTTGACGTTGTACACAAGAAGCTGGTCCCGCGGGATGAGGGATTTCACTCGCGCGTTGTGTCGCTGCTACGCTTGTTTGAGTTTCTTTAAACGAATACTGAGATCCAAATGACTAGAAGGATACTCTAGGTTTGTTTCGATACCTTTGACAATTCTAAGGAATCTCCGTCCTGTAGGAGTAACAAACAGACCCACGAAATTTAAAGGTTTCTTGATGATCTTTCTGTAAACGACCTTGGTTTCTAAGCTACTTTTCAGCCAAACTTCGGCAGAATCTCGCTCCATCAGCACCACTTTAGCATCTGGAAACGCTTCCTTGAGCTCTTTCCAAAACAAGCAGGTAGGACCATCTGTAACAGCATCTACTTTGTTGTACATTGAAGCAAAGTCAGGCATTTTGCCAGTTGAAAACAGTTGGTCGTACTCGTTGATGTGATACTGAAAATGTTCTTTCACATCGTAAACTACAAATCCAAGCATTCGCAAAGCTTGTGCCATCGATTTAGTGCCACTTTTGTATAATCCTGCACAAATAATCTTCATCTTTTATAAAGGTTGTTTTGATCTTAGCTTGTACGTATCGACAACTTGCACGCTCATATGATACACAAACATCGTTAAGGCTAGTCTTGGGATTCCTGTGAAATGCCTAAGCTTTATATTCGTCGTTCTTAGCATTTTCCATTTTCCTAACATTTTTAATAAATCGTTGTTTTACATGTTTTATAAAAGCTATACTGTAGATAACTATCAGTTTTGAAATCACTGAAAATAGAACATTTGTACAAATGTTAAAAATTACTATAAACTAAAAAAATATTAATTTAGTCTCTTATATTCATTAAACTTGAATGTTTTAATAGCTACAAAAAAGTCATGGCCGACATAGCCATCCAATATTAGAAATGCATAATTTTCATTCGTAAAAGTATTTATCAAGAATTCGATATAAGGAGAGTCATTCTGATGGTCCTCAGAACAAATTGCTTGGTTGAGTACATGGCATCACCTTCGGTTTTAAATTCCATCGATGGTCTCCGATGTCCACGTCAAAATATTGAACGAATTTGCACATAACAAAGCAGAAAGACTTATAATTGTATTTTCCTTAAACATCGCTGAAACGACTATCACCTTGATGAATACTTCCACAAGCGAATAGTCTTGTGTTAGTAGAGTGCAATTAATTTCCTATTAAAACTGTTTATTGTGATTTTTATTCTGTTTTACTTTCGCGGGACGTTCTCGGGATCAAAAGTTATAGTTGGGGACGCACTAAATCTCGTCAGAAAAATTGTAATTTCTCTCTCAAAAACTAAACAGATTTAGAGGGGAGGAGATTTAATAGCTTGGAGGAATGGGGTGGATGAATTAACACAATTAATTATGTTAATTATTAACTAGACCCTGAATTCAGGGTTTACTCGTGCCCAAGAACGGAGGTTCTTAAAAAAACGCAAAAAAAAAAAAAAAAAAAAAAAAAACAAGAAACAAAACGGTACAAAATATGGAATACAGTTTCTTTGCGACATCTCGAACCGTGCCTTTAGCACTTATAATACCACAGGCAGCCCAAGCAATCTACTTGTCTTCTTTTCAAAATGGCGGTTCATTGGAAGTACGCGAGTTCGAATCCCACGCTGGGAGACTTGAAAAAAAAATTATTTTCTTATCACTTGATTTTTAAACCATATTTTTCTTACTACTTTTACTTTTTATTTTTTTATTTTTTTTTAATTAATTTTTTTCATCCACGATTTCTATTTTTTCCCCCTTTATTACATATATTACTAGAAGGCACCTCTTCTTTAACGGCAAAAAATACTCCAAAATCAAGATGAATTACACAAAAAATACATCAGCATAAAAGTTCAATAAACAAGCTTTCAATAAATGGCACTTTACTTCAATTTTTCACGAAAAAACCCTGCAAATGTTGCCATTTTCTCTCAAAATTCGGCAGATTTTCCCATCAGTTGAAGCGTGGACCATAGCGAGTGGACATTATTAAGTATTATTCGTTGTTTGCCCTTTGTTATGTTTCTCTCAATTTCGCAAAGTTCAGCCAAAAAAGAGATCCTTTTAGACTTGAAAAGTGATCAAATAGTCTCATTTGGGTAAGATACCAAAAGATCCTTTTGAAATATTTGTCTTTTTTCGCTATTGATAATACACATCGCTAAACAATCGTTCTTCAAGTCGAGTGAGCGAACTTCGATATGTATACGTCTACAAGCTCGAAAATTTTCACTTTTGCAATGGATTTTTTGCTACTTTTTGATCTTGTTCACTTCTAATAATTCTTCTCAACAATTCCACGAATTGTTTTTCCTTCAATTAAGTTTTATTTAGCTGTTTTGATGCGACATGAAAGCATTCGTTTTAATTATTAAAAAAAATTGTTTATTAAAAAATAACTGATAAAATTGCAAAAGAAAGATCACTTGAGAATAAAGCTTAATGGTTCTAGTCAACGTGTTTGGCACGATGGCAACATCGGCTAAGGCGCAGATTGACAATAATGCTAAGGTTCGAGTCCGGGCGCTGGAGTATTGGAATTTCTTTCTTTGTTAATTAATTTAATTCGATCAGACCTGATAGAACGTGTCTGAACTTGCCTAAATTTCTAACAGCGAAAAAAAAAAAGAAAAAAGAAAAGAAACTCTCTGCCTTTTAAGACTTGTGCCGGCCAGAGGCCTGGGCACGAGTAATAAACACTAGTTGCTGTTACAAAAACATATACACCTCAGCATTCTACCAAATAAGCAACTACAAGCAAGCAAGCAGGTATACAGGAATCTTTAATGATTTAATTCTGATCATTTATACATTTATACTTAATTTTTCAAAACATGAGTTGTTAAAGACTCAATAAGCCATGCAGTTTCGCGTTTTTCATTACGCTGTATTAGCCTCGATGGCAAGATCTATTCTTTTGTATTTAGAACATCCCGCGAAAATGCACACACTGTCCACAAACGATAAAAATACTCCGGAGGCTTTGTCTTCACTCTTTTTATTTTTCCTGCATTCGAGGCTAATACAGCCAAGAACACGAAACTCAAGTATTGTTAAACGCAGGATCAATAATAGTACTTCGTTGGGTGTTTGCATCTACCTTTGGAAAATCTCAATTTAAGCTTCCTAGAAATTTATCATGCAAAATTAACATTATCGTTAAATAAAGCAAGGTCATCTACATTAACAGCAACTACACTAGGTTATCCATCATGGCTAGCACTTCTTTTACAAACCGACTAAGCCACATCTTTTTACAATGTCTCGACATTCATCAAGAGAGTATGAGATAAGAGAGCTTATCCCCAGACCCCATCAGGGGCTCTTCTCGTCGTGCTATTTTTAGAAACTTGTTAACAATCTCCGCACTTTTGTCTTGAGATGTTTTGACGATGTGACCGCGCCTCCTTTGATCCGGCCAATTACGTTCCGTCTTCGAAAGAACTTCAGTTTAAAAATAAAATGAAAAGATCCCCTGATGAGTATAAAGCCCAATACGGGGGATAAGCTCTGTTACCTCATACTCTCTTGCATTCATACAGTCGAGCGGCGTGGACAAATCTACTGTGTTAGCGGCTGAGCTTCACATCAATTTTTTTGCTTTTTTCTCGAATCGACATTTTTGTCAATCCTGGAAAATATTAGGGTATAGCGTTGCAGTATTTGAGCTCGAAGAACTTGAAAACGCAGTAACTATCAGCACAAGGACAGTTTAGAAGGTAAATTGTAATGATGTGACTCAATTCAGCTGCAACGTTGTTGGGACGTTGTACATAGCATTGTTTGATGACCTTGACGTTAGCAGCTGTTTTGCTTTTACTTTTAACTGTCACTGACCAAACTCTCTCTCCCCAAAATTGTTTGTTTCATGCCAAAATCAGCACTGATATTCTCAACATAGACAGGGGGATCTGAAAAACACGAAACATGAAAATGTCGTTTGAAAACAACGAATGCCTCATGAAATAATTTTGGAACTGTCCGTAAAGCCAGCTTTCCATATGATCGCTAGCTACCGCGTATCGCTAACAAATTCAGAAAAGTGAAGCTTTTTTTCGTATTTTTTTTCTTGAAAAGCAATGTGTTTTAATAGTTGCGTTTGATCGCTGCAATCGCTCAACACGAATGCCGCTGACATAATATTTGAGTGATCACAGTGCGACAGCGATTTTTTGACGATGGTAGCGATCCCAACGATCGTGGCGATTATATGGACACCAGGCTTAGGTGATGGGAAAAAAAGATTGAATTGAATGTACAAGTGCATTTTGCTTTTTGACGATGGTAGCGATCCCAACGATCGTGGCGATTATATGGACACCAGGCTTAAGTGATGGGAAAAAAGATTGAATTGAATGTACTAGTGCATTTTGCTTTTTGACGATGGTAGCGATCCCAACCATCGTGGCGATTATATGGACACCAGGCTTAGGTGATGGGAAAAAAGATTGAATTGAATGTACAAGTGCATTTTGCTTTGTTTCATGTTATTTTTAATCAAAATTGCCTAGGCAATCTCCAATGTTCCAAATATGCTATTTTAAATATTTTAATTTAAAAGTTGTGTCATATCTTTTAGATGCTAAAAATAGTCAAAACTAAGATATAAATAACGTCGATCGAAATGACTATTTTCATATAATGACTAAGTTCCGGCACATTTCTGCCGGTTTTCCTCATTATTTCTTAGCTTCCAAATATGCTGCTACTCTATTCTAAACATTGACGTGTATTCGTCTTGACGTCAAAGTTTTTTTGCTAATAAACATGTAAACACACTGACTTATTACTCGTGCCCAGGCCTCTGGCACGAGTATTAATCTGCTGCGAGTTTCTTATTTTTTTTTTCGCTCTTAGAAGTTTAGACAAGTTCAGACACGTTCCATCAGGTCTCCGCATACACATTGCTAACATATTAAATTTATTTTATTTTCCTTTTCGAGAAATAAATATCATTTGAGCGGGACTCGAACCTGAGACCTTTGGCTTCGAAAGGGAAGTACCTAACCACCGCGCCATCGAGACCCATGTGATGACGTAGGCGAAAAGTAACTTATAGCTGACGTGTTTGAATTCATCGACACACGATCATCAATTTTTATTGTTTTTGCTACCTGAACTACATTCGAAAACCGACCGAAAAACAGATTTAATCAAGGAGAATAATTTGTGCTTATTTTCATGGTTATTTTCAATAGAATTGCGAACACCGAGAAAATTAAATAACGTGTGAACTCGAGCCGTTCGACGATGTCAACAGTTCCAGTTGACAATTTAAAATGCCCATCATAGTCGAGTAACTAGCTTTCCGATGTGATTTTGTATGTAAAAATCTATATTACTTTGATGTTAGTAAAACGAAAACAGCTTATTTAATCATTCACATCAAGTTAATCGCAATCTAATAGTTTCAAAATGGCGGTTCATCGGCAGTACTAGAGTTCGAGTCCAACACTGGGAGACTTGAAAAAAATTATTTTCTTATCTCTTGAGTTTTACCACATATTTTTCTTCTTATTTTTGCTATTTATTGTTCAATAAATTAAATTTTTTCATTCACGTTTTGCATTCTTTTCGCACTATTACAGAACGTGAATATTTTGTTATCGATCCGGATCGATGGCAGCGAACTATTTTTGAGATATCAGATCGATGTTCAGACTATTATATTTGAGTTTATCTATCTCACAAATTAATCTTTATATACTAAAAACTAAGATCTTTGTTCTTCATCACAATGTCTGAGTTACATGCCCATTGGGCGCTTCGATCATTTTCAAGATATATACAGCTGTTGTAATTACCAATGAACTTTCCAGTAACAGCCTGATATTACATTTAATGCACATAGTTGGGTATACATGATTTTATTTCAAGTTACACTAACAGAATAAATTATATTCAAAGCATACTTATTATCTGTGTAACATCAGTTAAAAGCCTTCAAAATAAAATGACTTTCCTTCCTTTCCAACTTTGTTTTGTTTTTTGTTTCTTGTTTTCTTCTTCTTCAGTTTTTTTAAGAAACCTCTGTTCTTGGGCACGAGGAAACCCTGAATTCAGGGTCTAGTTTTAATCAAGTTTGTTATAATACCTTGATTGTTTTCAGTTTAATTTGTTGTCATTTTAACAGAGTGGTTCAACTATAAACAAATTAATTGGCTGGCCCAAAATGTTTTGGTTCTTAATAAAAACCTGTAAAAAGTATCAGTGTTCGAACAATAAGACTTCTACAAAACTGCTCAGTCAAAATTAAGAAAAAATAAACCAAGTGATATAAGAATATCGAACAGCAAACAGGAAAAAAACATCTAAACTTTCAAAACTGACTCGCTTCACATCTCACTCTTACACCCAAACTCTTCTATTGGAAGCAGAAAGGGTTTGCGTTTAAGAATAGTACACATCTTATTTGAAATGGGACCAAGTTTCAATCGTGAAACATGTCTCTGGTCAGCAAATTTGTGCGTTAATAAACACCGATGCACGTACTTATTTTCCAATTCCGGGCTTCCTGTGGTCGATTGCAAATGAGTTTACTATATTTGTTTTTTAAGTAGGAGCTCCGCTATAAAAACTGATTAATCATTTCAGTGGGTGCAGTGAGTAAATTACAGTGAGGACACTCGAACCGTGAACACTTTGTGCTTTTTTGACACTTTTTTCAAAATGCATCCTTCGAGTGAATCTACTTGAAAACATTTGAATTTTTAGAACTCAGTGCATTTGAGTTCAGTACTACTTTTTCAGAGAATTTGAAGCAGTGGAAAGCTCAGAAAACAAAAAGCTATATAAAGACCAGTGTTCCCGGTTCGAGTGCCCTAACTGTAAAATATAAGGATACTTACAGCTTGAAGGCCTCCAAACCTTATCCAAAACTGATAGTTTGTTATTTGTTGAAGACCTTTTGCTCCCGCAACAACACAGGAAACCAAGTATGAGACATACACTTGCAATAATCAGTACACTGAAAACACAAAGAAACTGGTTACAGCTACAACAAGCATTACCGTCAAGTACCAAATAAATTCATGACACATAATGGTCTAAAAGTCCATTCTTCCATGTACAATGTACGATCACATCTTGGGAAATAAAATTAGCGAGTTTTTTTCATGAGTGAAACGCCACTTTTTCTCTATGTACAAAACAACATTGAAGCCTCAATAGACCACAGTTCAAGTTCTTCAATGCTCAGGCTAAGCCTCAATTACATGTAAATTAGCAAAAAGAGTCAAGACAAAACCATTGGTATTATATTGTTTTCGAGAACGGTCACAAAAGATAAACAATATATATTCACCGCTGCCCGCTCATCAAAATATACCGCGTCTCATGGTCCTTCCACAATAAAGACGTTACATAACCACCAAGCGTTCAAATAATCATAATAATAACAATAATATTAATAGTCTTTACTTAGAAATGAATACTTTCAACATACGTGAACATTTACAAAAAATGGAATATAAAAGATATAATATATTAAAAAAATAAAATATATGCAGTATAAATATATATATATAATTTACAATATAAAAGTGATAGACGGTGGACAAAAATCTATATAAAAGATCTTTTCAAACGTTCTGTTTTAATCTTAGCTCAGATATATTCATGCTCTTAGCTATGCAGTTATCAGGAAACGTGAGCAATGAAGAGTATTAAACTGCACCATAAGCCAGACTACCCCCGGACCAAGTAAAGGAGTCTGGATAATGAGATACTTGCACTAACAAATAATCTCTTTTAGGATATTTGATAGGCTATAACAGTCTCCTTATTATCATTATCATTATCATTATCATTATCATTATCATTATCATTATCATTATCATTATCATTATCATTATCATTATCATTATCATTATCATTATCATTATCATTATCATTATCATTATCATTATCATTATCATTATCATTATCATTATCATTATCATTATCATTATCATTATCATTATCATTATTATCATTATCATTATTATTATTATTATTATCATTATTATTATTATTATTATTATTATTATTATTATTATTATAAAACTCATAATTAAGTGTACAAAAAAAAAACGATCGAAATTATGCCCACTAGCTTGACTATAATCCCTAAAGAAACAAACACAAAAACGTTATTTATTTCGGTTGATTCCCTTTATTTTATCTAAAATATAAATGCAAAAGTCAACTCAGCGAGTGCTTCATTTTCGCTGTGTAATTGTTGCCGTTCGTGAATTCATGTGGCCATGGTGAAGTGATTGATAATTTATTCTTAGATTGCAAATGTGGTGAATTGGTAAATTGCTAAAGTACACAAGTGCTAAATACTTTGGACAAAGTTTGTGCAATTACGTGTATATTGTTTGAGTTCAGTTGAAGTTTTGTGACAGAGTTTTTCAGTGAATGCATTCCATTCAATCAAAACACCTACAAATAATACACGGTTCTTTTTTGTCATTGTTTGTCAAATTCGATCAATGAATAACAATACCCTGACATAAGTGGGACATTTTGTAACAGAGGACACATGTCTTAATTACAAAAGGTCTAATACATCGAAAGAAAATCTACAAAACGAAAGTGGAGTACACGCACTAAAAGTGTGCAACAGTTGTCACTATTTAGTAGTAAATAGCGCTTATTAAACAAAAAAAAATATAGCATAAAATAGCTCTATTTACTAGAATGTATGTTGCACACTCTAAAGGCCGGTACACACTAGGCGACAAGTCGCAGCGACTTGTCGTCACGACATGTCGCCTCAGTGTGCATTGGTTCAATATTTGTCGCCAATACATCTGATTTTGTCGCTGCGACAATTTCCGCCAAAAATACCTAGTACACACGGGGGGAAATTGTCGCCACGACCTATCGTGGGAACAAGTCGCTGCGACTTGTCGCCTAGTGTGTACCGGCCTTAAGATTTGTACTTATGCATATTCACTCAGGGATTATCGTCCTTATACAAATTTGTGCTTTTCACGCAAGAGTGAACGGTTGTCAAACAAAGCGAAAGCGTTACTACGGGCCGAATTTCAACTTTTTCGGACAATTTATTCTGAAAAAAATAGAAGATGTTTATTTTTTGACCAAAATAAATCGTCATATGCCTTTTTTGATTGATTTGGTGAAAATTCGAAAGTTCGAAAAAATTATCCTAAAATGCACTTAGGCCGTTTTCGCTTTGAACCCTTCAAGTGTGCAACATAAATACCACTAAATAGTGCTATTTTATGCTATTTCTATTGTTTTCTTTTGTTTCAATAGTGCTATTTACCACTAAATAGTGACAACTGTTGCGCAAAATTAGTGTTTGCACTATCATTTTTGGCGTTTTTCCGGTGATTCATAGTTACAAGAGTTTAAGTAACGATTGCTCATTATGTCAAAAGATCTAAACATACATCGTTAAAAATAAAATCAAAATCACTGCTATTATGATAAAAACTCTAACGGTCCCTTGCAACATCTCCGTCTGAACCTTTTCAAACACTACGGAATCAAACAACTCGCTGACCATATCGCTATTTGTATTCGATCTTGGAAATGGTACATCCGGGATATTTAGTCCTAGAAAATCACACAATGGTTTCCAGCCCTGTTTGACGTTGTACACAAGAAGATCCTCTTGTGAAATCGAGGATTTGACTTGCGAATTGTGTCGCTCGTAACTTTGTCGAGATTTTTCCACATGTATACCTTGCTCCATGTTATAGGATGGAAAGCCTATTTTTCTTCTGATACCGTTCTTAATTCTACAATATCTTCGTCCAGTAGGAGTAAGAAACAGACCCAAGAAATTCAAAGGTTGCTTAGCACGTTCTTGATAAATAGCCCTAGTTTTTTTCAAACTTTTTAACCATATGTCAACAGAATCTCGCTCCATCAAAATGACTTTAGTCTCAGGAAAAGTTTCCTTGAGCTCTGCCCAAACCGAATATACAGGAGTAGCTACTACAGCGTCTACTTTGCTGTACATTGAAGCAAAGTCAGGTATTTTGCCAGTTGAAAACAGTTGGTCGTACTCGTTGATGTGATACTGAAAATGTTCTTTCACATCGTAAACTACAAATCCAAGCATTCGCAAAGCTTTTGCCATCGATTTGGTGCCAGTTTTTGGCATTCCAGCACAAATGATTTTCATGTTTTAAATTGTTTGTTTGTGATGCTTCACTCTTGAAATCATAGACAAAAGGTATTTGCTCTGGCCGCAGGATTAGAGATTAGTTTTGCAACTGAGGGTCGAAAGATGACATTCAGTTAACTGCGCAAACTCGGAAAACAATCGGAAGGACACGAATGGATTTTTCTCATTATCATTCAAGTTTTTAACCAATCATAATCGATTTCGACTCCATAAATATTCCAGTTTTACCATTGTACGCTTGGACAATAGTTGGATTACAGTGAATTATTATGAATTGTTCTCATTGTCATGGACCAATGACCATCATCTTTATAGTACACACCTTGGTGATTTGAAATCATCATACCAATCATAGTTGATAGTGGGGTCTACTAATCTAGACGCACAAAAACATGCAGATTTAAGTGCCCTTGTCTATACTATAGCAATTCAATCGCAACATTCCATCTACCAATTGAAGGCGATCTGCTGTTTAAACTTAATCCTGGACCTACGCCACGTAATGATACGAATTTGCATTCCAAGCCATTAATAAGAACAATGGAAGTGATACACAATGCATTCGCTGGTCTATGGTTATTAGACACAAATCATTGTATCAACACCGTTCTATTATAACATTACCTCGCATTCCGTTTGAACCTTCTATATTCAATAACATATATAGAGAATTTGTCTGCGCATGTCGTAAGTTAATGGTAGAAGCCGCTATAATCACGCGAAAGAAAATACCTTCTAAATCCCCTTTAATCCCAATTCACAAAAGCGATACTTTAGCTGACGAAAGTCTCTGTTCCAACCATACAGTGATGGCCGTTATTTCCGTACGGCTTATTATAGTTCTTGTTGGACATTAACATAATAATTTGTTTGTTTATAACCATGAAGTATCTGCAAGATTCTGCAATATGGCCACTTTCACAACGACACTAGGTCGTCTTTGACTGCCGATCAAAGATTTTGGCCAATACTCTATTGAAAACCAAAAGTATAATACTAATCTAGTACGATTATTAAAGAAAGCATACCAAGGAAAAACTTAGCGGCCCATAACATTTAAGCTCGACTTTTCTTCAAATTTATGCGAAAAAATTGACCATAGAGAAAGACTGACAAATCTTCACTGTGCTTGAGTTAAAGTTTATATTTAGTGAAGATAGAAGTATATCAACAAAAGCCCGACCAGAAATTTACAAAATTTGGTGGTTCATCTGTGTTTTCATAATTATTTGGATTAATCAAGATCATTCTAAGACTTCTAACCAAATCAGTGGAAATTGCTTGAGAGGAGAAACACAACCATGGCGTCAACAAATATCGCAATATCACGTTTTGGCCAATCTTTATTAAAAAAAACAATGCTGTGATGTAGAATGTGGTTTGACGATTCGCATCAGTTATATTTAGCTTCGGCGCAGCCCCTCAAACATACCGCTTATCAAGAAGGAAAGTTGACCAAAACTTGCAAAATGCGCAAATAATCTGCTCATCACCCCGCAAAATCGATCCTCGATAAGAAATCATTTTGTACCACACAATTTCCGTGCCCTTTGATTGTTAATCTGTAGAAAAAGTTTTCTGCTACTTCTTTTATTTTGGCAGCAGTCCTCATACGAATGCAGTGGGTTTGTGTTTTTCTTCTTCGTTTTGCGGACTTTTGCTAAAAAATATTTTGAGATCAAAAACCTCCACATTTGCTTGACTTAGTCACAGCACCTTACAAAGTGATAGACTTTAAGTATCCATTTATATTTTCCTAAATTGAAGATCGCTAAGATTGCGATTGGAACTCAAAAGTTCCCCGGTCGTAAAATTGTCTGACATGCGCAGACAAATTCTCTATATGCTCAATAACATAAGATTTGGTACATGAAATTCACAGTCAGTGAATAAAAAAGCTGGTTCGGTATGTGATTTGATCTTGCCACAACTTGCCACTGTCCTTCCTGTTACTCTCAATCTGATCTGAATAGAAACTCCGCTTAGCGCATCTAATTTGTTACGTTACCTAGTTCCTAAAACTCTTGTACTCGCACCATTGCTCTCTATTCTTGGCTAACTTTTTGAGACGATTCTAATACTGCTTAGCAATTCCCTAGATGACCATTGAGGTAATGATATAGATTTAACGCGTTTTTCACGTAAAGGGATGTGTGTATCAATAATATCATTGTATATCTTATACCACATATCTAAAGCATTCGATGGGTCATTGAAACATTCTATTGAAGACCACGGGGCCTTTTTTAAGTCAACAAAAAATTTACATTTATCAAAGTTCTTAAATGTTCTGTATTTAATATGATGGTGAGAGTGTTCGGTTTTCATTCGTTGTTTTCGTAAAGCAGCATTACACCGTCGAACAACAAAGACGGGGTAGTGATCACTCAAGGTAAGTTCTGGTACTTGGACTCGATCAATGTTATTGGGGTGTGATACGTAAATATGGTCAATAAGTGTTCTTGTGATGGTAAAGTCTTCATCTATTTGCTTGGAATGGGCACGTGTAGGGCTGCTGACCAGTTGTTGCAGGCCAAGGGCGTTGAGACTTTTGTATAATTTGTTGTTACGATTATTGGGATTGAGTAGGTTGATGTTGAAGTCACCAAGTATGTAATACTCTTTATTTTCATGAGATATTTTCAATGCAAGTCTTAAGAGTGGCATCATAAACTGTGTTTGCTGATGGAGGTCTGTATATATTGATCACCAGCAATGGAGCTGTGTATGGAATAGAAATTTCCACACAAATACACTCAAGAGGATGATTAGTGGTGAGATCATTTCTGACAGTAAATTGAATTGAATTATGAATGTAGATGAGCGTTCCGCCACCAGTGGTCGATGTAGTGCAATCACGTTGTATGGCGAGAGAGCAGTTATCAATTGAATCAGTCCAATTATCATTGAGCCATGTTCCAGATAATGTTAAGATATGTATTCTTGGGTCTTTGCTTAGAAGAACGCTTAGTTCGTCGAGTTTGGTACCAGATTTAATGCTTTGGATGTTTATAGTGCGACTACTCCAACCAAAGCCACCCTTAAAAAAGTTTTCACAAATTGTTCAATCACGCTCGACCATTTGAAAAAATATTTGCCAAAACTATTTGCACAGTACATTGTTGCTCGCGATCTATCAGTTGTTGCAATATTTGAAATTAATGGGAAATCTATTGTTTAAATGCTCGAACGTGATTGGACAATTTGTGAAAAATTTGTCAGGGTGGCTTTGGTTGGAGTAGTCGTACGGTAAATGGCCTATAATTATCCCTTGATCTTTTTGTTGGAACTCAGGAATTGGTTATTATTAATTAGTAAGTTGGTATATGTTGGATCGCTGCCACTCGTTTTAGGACATATCAATGCACTAGTTAGCGTTGTAATAGTTATAAAATTCAATAGTAATAAAGCTGGTCTAAGATATAAGCGCTCCATATTGAATCGGTTTCCAATATCATGATTGTTCAGATTGTGCACACGGAACCTCAATCTCGTACCCAGACCCTTCGTACCCCTTGACCAGCCTCGAGAAACATAAGAATGGGAAAACGGAATTTTATATGCTCGCGTGCAACTTGCAATCATTGAAAATTTTCAACAGGGGATTTGCATTATAGCGTCATATACTACAACTACCAAAATGCTTTGCTTACTTTCTTTTGTATCGCAATAAGAATAAATTGTTCTGTTAATCTCCAAAGGGATTACGACTTTGAAAATGAAAGAGAATTCACAAAGAAGGAAAAGAAATTCACAAAGAAATACCAAACTTTTTTCAAAAGGGCGTGGCTTCACACGTTTTTCAAACCCTAAAAGATACCAAAAAGTGAGAATTTGGCAAATTTAATATTTTTAAATGCTAAAAGATACCAAATCGTCGATTTTTACCCCTAAAATATACGACCAGCATCCCCGATCGTTTATCCTCGGAGACCACCCCCCCCCCCCCCCCCCGGGGTTGTAGTAAAACGACACCATAATGCAGATCACCTATTAACGTCACATACACAAATTTTTTTCCTTTATTTTTTTGTGTGACATCTTTATTGTCATCCGCCATGCCTAGGTGGAGCTGCGAAGACGACCAATGTATATATCTATCATGTTAAAATTACGCTTGCAGCTACAAAATATTTGCTGCGCGATGACGAGTTGCCACTGAGATTGCTAGTGTGACATCCACTTTTTTAGCGTGACATGTACAAGTTGCACGTAAAAATTGCAATCGATCTGGGATCCTCACGATTAATTGCACTATACTTGATTCGTACTCGGGTGCTACCATAGTGGTTGGTCTTGTGGTATAATTTAAAAAAAATTGACATGAGTACCGAATCCAAGATTAGCTTAGCTATAGGCGATTACATTGATTAAAGAATTAAAGGCCGGTACACACTAGGCGACAAGTCGCAGCGACAATTTCCTCCCGTGTGTACTAGCATTTTTTGGCGAAAATTGTTGTCGCCGCAACAGAATTTTGTTGCTGCGACTTGCCACATGAAATTCAACCGGTTGGGATTGCTGAACCAGTGCACACTGAGGCGACATGTCGCGGGGACAAGTCGCTGCGACTTGTCGCCTAGTGTGTACCGACCTTAAAGGCGTAGTTCGTTTCCTGCCAAGAACACACGATATTTTTCCCTTATTCTTTATTTCAATAACAAATACAGTCTTTAGTGTTTAAGTGGACAAAAATGCCTGAACGAATGCTACAATTAACTAATAACTAATAGTAATAATTTTCTATACGGCGATATGATATACTGTTTTAGCGGTCAATATCTCCTACAACACTGTTCTTTTAAAAACCTTTAAAATAAAAATGGCATCTATATTTATGAAACTCTGCACTCAAAGTAATTTTCAGTTAAGGTATCAGGGGACCCTAATGACCACTGTTCGCTTTTCTTCGTAGAGTGCGCAAAATATGCAACCGATTTCTATGATTTATATATCATCTGAAAGCTAAATAGTTGATGAAAACAACTATGTAAGAAAATATTGACAATTTTTCAATTTTTTTTTAGTAAGTGGTGAAAATATAAATTTATACTCCGTTTTTTCAAAAAAACACAGTACAGCAGAAATTTATCCGATCAAAACACACTTATTGTAGTCGTAAAGACGAAACTGATTGAATTAAAAAACCGTGTCTCCGATTTTTGATTTTTTGCCTCGTTCAAGAGATATTGAGTGATTTGTACAAAAATCGTCAAAAAATGCGATTTTTAACTTTAGAAACAGATATCTTCGCAACGAGGGCATAACTCAAAAATCGGAGGCACTTTTGCGACGAAGACAAAAACTACGAAGAAAGCTGAAACCTAACCTCGCGGTTCGCGATTACAGCGTCTACTTTGCTGTACATTGAAGCAAAGTCAGGCATTTTGCCAGTAGAAAACAGCTGATCGTACTCGTTGATGTGATACTGAAAATGTTCTTTAAAATCGTAAACTACAAATCCAAGCATTCGCAAAGCTTGTGCTATCGATTTGGTGCCAGTTTTTCGAATTCCAGCACAGATAATCTTCATGTTTTACTAGTGATTTGCTTGCTGAGCTGAGATGCTTTCAATCCAGTTCCTTGAGTCGTCGTTACTTCGGTCAGCGCTCAACACAGGGAGCCCGTCTTACGGGAGGTAATGCCGACCCCTTAATGTCAACAACTAGAGGTCATACAGCATGCAATAACGTAAGCCATTTGATAAGACCTGTAATAAAACACCACCTTTTACGGTGACGTTACACTAGTTAGGTAAATAGTTGTGATTTTAATAATATTACAGGTCTTATCAAATGGCTTACGTTGGCCGGAATCGGCCGACTGGTTTGCACGCCACGTGACCTCTAGTTGTTGACTCGGCATTATCCTGTAAGGGGGGCTTCTTGTGGCTCTGAGTATGAGATTGAGATGATTTGCAACAAAAGATTGCATGCCATGCCACTGGGTACCGGGTTACATGGTTTCATTGCGTGACTAGTCTGCAGTGGTTGAGTTTATCCTTTTGCATGATGGAATTAGAAGACATTGTGTTATGATAATTATTGTTAATTATTGTTGTAAGAGTTGGGCTTCCTGTGCCCTGGCTCACATTATGGTCAGCGGTTTTAGATCATGTGGCCGCCATCTTTGAGTTGTAGTTGTAGTGTTGTTTTAAGTTAAATAAAACCAAGTTTTGGTCTTCAACGCAACAATTTATTTAACTTAAAAAACGTTCGTGAACCATGGAAACTTTGTTAAAACCACATCGGCTGGACGTTGATCCGAATTCGCCATCAGCAGCAAAGGAATGGAAGCACTGGCTACGAACCTTCAAAAACTTCATCACCGAGTGCGGAGAAAAAGCTCCCGATAAGCATCGTACTCTCGTCAACTATGTATCACATAACGTCTACGAATTCATCGAAGACTGCCCGAACTACGAGGCGTCAATCCAAGCACTTGAACGGCTGTTCGTGAAGCCACCAAACGAGATTTTCGCTCGTCATCTTCTCGCTACAAGGCGACAAAAACCGGGAGAGACGCTTACGGAATTTTTACAAGAGCTCAGGAGGTTGAGCAAAGATTGCAATATCCAAAGCGTGACTGCTGAGAGATATCGCGAGGAACTAGTCCGCGATTCGTTCATAAACGGGTTACTATCACCACTAATTAGACAACGACTTCTGGAGAACAGCACACTCGACCTGAAAACCGCATTTGATCAAGCAAATGCACTGGATCTCGCCCAGAAGAACTCTGAGGCATATGCAATTCCTACTAGTTCAGTGGCATCTACTTCTGTCATAGAAAGCGAAGATGGGAACTCTACAACAGATGAAAAGCCAGTGGCTGCTGCAGTTGAACCGAAGAAATGTTATTTCTGTGGGGGGCTTTTCCACAATAGGAAGAGTTGCCCAGCCCGTAACTGCACTTGTAATAACTGTGGGAAAAATGGTCATTTTGCTAAAGTATGCCGGTCTGCGAAAGCTGTGAAAACATCAGCTTCAATGTGCCCGTCTGCTCTTTGCTCAACAACACCTACCTGCCCTAAAAGTCTAATGCAAGCATCTGTCCAAGTCACTGTTGCCGGCAGTATCCTAACAGCACTCATAGACTCTGGGAGCTCTGATAGCTATATCAGTGAGAGGATGGCCAAACAATTGAATATCAAAGTCCACCCATCCAGCCAAGACTTATCCATGGCACTAACGTCACTCACAACAAAAGTGCTAGGCCACTGTTATGCAGACATCGAACTCAACCAACAGTCATACTTATCTGTTCGTTTAGGGGTCCTCAAGGACCTTTGCAGCGATATCATCCTCGGTCAAGACTTCCAAAGGAAACACAAAACTGTTGTCCTAGAGTTTGGAGGCCCGATGCCAGACCTGAAGATCCCTAACTCAACACCTGTTTGTGCCCTGTCAACAGCGTTCATTGATGAACCGTCACTCTTCACAAACCTCTTACCTGATTGCAAGCCGATTGCGAGTAAGTCACGGCAATTTAGCAAAGAAGACCAGTTGTTTATAAAGCAGGAAGTGGATCATTTGCTGGAGGAGGGCATCATTGAACCGAGTACGTCCCCGTGGAGGGCCCAGGTTGTAGTTTCCAAAGACCCACAACATCGCCATAAAAAAACGTCTTTGCATCGACTACTCACAAACCGTGAACATCTACACAGAGCTGGATGCCTACCCATTGCCTCGTATTGATGACATGGTCAACAGTCTCGCATCGTATACGGTGTTCTCCACATTTGATCTCAAAAGTGCCTATCATCAGGTCCCAATCAAAGAAGCGGATAAGAAGTACACTGGTTTCGAGGCTAACGGAAGACTGTACCAGTTCTGTCGGATCCCATTCGGAGTAACTAACGGTGTTGCGGTCTTCCAAAGGGCTATGGATAGGTTTGTTGAAGATGAAGGTCTGAAGGACACGTTCCCTTATCTAGATAACATCACGGTGGCAGGTCATGACCAAGCAGAGCACGATGAGAATGTGAAGAAGTTCCGAGAAGCAGTAGAACGTCGTAATCTGACTCTTAACGAGAGCAAGACAGTAGAATCAAAATCCTCTATAAACCTGCTTGGCTACTGTGTTGGAAACGGCATCATCACTCCTGACAAAGAAAGACTCCGGCCTCTTCAAGAATTTCCTCCTCCAGAGAATCCTCAGTCCCTTCGAAGAGTGGTTGGAATGTTCTCGTACTATGCAAAATGGATCCCTAACTTTTCTGACAAGATACAACCACTGTCACAAACCACTTCATTTCCTCTTGATGAAGAAGCAATGAATGCATTTGACATGCTCAAAAAGGAACTGGAACAA
Organism: Diadumene lineata; assembly: GCA_918843875.1. Lineage (NCBI taxonomy): Eukaryota > Metazoa > Cnidaria > Anthozoa > Actiniaria > Diadumenidae > Diadumene > Diadumene lineata. Next base: position 1,031,542 of record OU974081.1, on the reverse strand, counting down.
GCTACCCTCCACTCAATTGATGAAAGCCTTCCATTTGTTGTAGAGACTGATGCCTCCGAAGTCGCCCTCTCTGCCACACTGAACCAGGGAGGTCGACCTGTCGCATTCATGTCAAGAGCACTCCAGGGTAGTAAGCAGCGATACCCTGCTGTTGAAAAGGAGGCCATGGCCATAATTGAAGCTGTCCGAAAGTGGCGCCACTTCCTCGCTGGTCGCCACTTCACACTAAAGACAGATCAGCAGTCAGTCGCATTTATGTTTGACAACCGAAAGCGCACTAAAGTCAAGAACAACAAGATCCAGGATTGGCGCCTGGAATTAGCATCCTTCAGCTATACTGTCCAATACCGTCCAGGCAAAGATAACGTTGCCCCCGACTCATTCACTCGAGCATTCACTGCCTCTATGCCAACAAATGACCTGAGTGAGATACATGCAGCGCTTTGTCATCCAGGAGTCACACGAATGCTCCATTTTGTGAGGTCAAAGAACTTACCCTACTCCACAGCAGATGTCAAAAGGGTTTGTTCTAGCTGCAGAGTCTGTGCTGAGCTGAAGCCCCAGTTTTACCGACCAGACGGAGGTACACTAATCAAGGCTACACAACCGATGGAACGGATCAGTATTGATTTCAAAGGGCCACTCCCCACATCCACTCATAATCGCTACTTACTTATGGTTGTGGATGAGTACTCTCGCTTCCCGTTCGCCTTCGCATGTCCCAACATGTACACATCAACAGTCATAAAGTGCCTGGAACAAATATTTACTCTCTGTGGAACGCCGGGATTCATACATTCAGATAGAGGATCTTCCTTCCTATCACAAGAGCTGAAAGAGTACCTCACGCAGCGAGGTATTGCTTCAAGCAAGACCACACCTTATCACCCAATAGGCAACGGCCAGGTAGAGCGCTACAATGGTATCGTTTGGAAAGCAGTGCGCCTATCCCTCAAGTCTGCTAACTTACCTGATTCCAAGTGGGAGGTTGTCCTTCCAGATGCTCTACACTCGGTAAGGTCCCTTCTTTCGACCGCCACCAATACCACACCTCATGAGAGGTTCTTCAGCTTTCAACGCCGCTCATGTCATGGCAACTCCCTGCCTACCTGGCTACAGTCACCTGGACCGGTGTTACTTCGCCGATTCGTAAGAGTGAGTAAGAATGACCCACTTGTTGATCAGGTGGAGTTAAAAGAGGCCAACCCTACCTATGCACACATTACATACGCAGATGGAAGAGAATCCACAGTATCTCTAAGAGACCTTGCACCATGCCCACAAGTGCCTGAACCCAGAGAACCAACTGTTAAGCAGCCAATGCGAGAAGTACAAGGATCCAATGCTGTCCCTCCCCACCTGTCGTTTGGTCCAGATGTCTTGGCTAATGATCCACCAGCTGGAGATGGTCAATCAAGGAACAGCATTGATGCTGCCCCAGTATCTGAACTACGGCGCTCAACACGCGAAGTGAAACCTCCCTTGCGGTACGGGTGGTAGGATGTTGATCATTTGACTGAAAACACTGACTTTCATTATTTTGACTCTGAACACTTCCTCCCGTGGATAGTTACTTTAAGGGAGGGAGAATGTTATGATAATTATTGTTAATTATTGTTGTAAGAGTTGGGCTTCCTGTGCCATGGCTCACATTATGGTCAGCGGTTTTAGATCATGTGGCCGCCATCTTTGAGTTGTAGTTGTAGTGTTGTTTTAAGTTAAATAAAACCAAGTTTTGGTCTTCAACGCAACACATTGTCTCATACCTGATTCCTCGTACCTTCCAAGGGGATACGTGGCACGAATCACGACGAATCAAATCCCAAAATAACGAAGCACGAAAACCAAAAAAACTTCAGTTCTCGAACGCGCGAAAATAATGTTTTCGCCGATATTGATTAATTTTACCGTAAATGCATATACAGCTACTGAGTTAAAATGGTTGTCCAGTTGAAATACGTACAAACACTCAGCTACATCTTAACATAATTGAGGAGAAATTGATGGATCTAGGGGAGTGGTCCAGGATAGGATCATTCAAGTCTAGTGTTTTTTTCAAATATTTTTTCCAAAATGTCCTCAGTATTTCATGTTTACTAGGTAGTGCACCCCCCTCCTGAAGATGGAGCACCCCCTTCTGAAAACAATCCTGAATCTATTTTCCAAAAAACTCCACGGCATTGTCAAAAAACTTGATTATTTAATGTTGACTATTTTCCTCTTGGATCTGTTTAGAACAAAGGATGGGGTTCCTGTACTAAAACCGTGATAAGCTGGGTTCTATTGGAGGCGGAAAGAAGTCATATCTTGCCTGCATGTGATTCGATTCACTATGGAGCGTTTATATCTTAGACCAGCTTTATTACTATTGAATTTTATAACTATTACAACGCTAACTAGTGCATTGATATGTCCTAAAAAGAGTGGCAGCGATCCAACAGACGTTACGGGAAGACTCCAAGCACTGGTCAAGTCAAGCAAGTAAGTGATTTATATCAAAATATGAATGGGTTCCACTATCTGAAGTGTGCTCGAAAAAAACCGACTTTGACGATACAATATTTAAAAGTTAATTAAACAGAGATATATAGGAAAGTTATAAGCATTATGTGATGATCATGTGCATTGATATAATGTAAGAATTGATTCCAACTAGTCATAGGAATAAGTTGCTGTTTGGAAACTTTCAGATTTTAAAGTTTAAGTTTACTACATAATTAGATTTACCGTCTCTTGCAAAAGTAAGCACCCTTTTATTATAACATCGAATAAGCAAAAAAAGTACACAAAGATTACTGAGAAGATACTTTTGAGCAAGAACTACAAATTAAACTTAGGTAACATTAATTCTGAAAATATCTAAAATGGCAGTATCGATCGTTCTCGCTTGCACTTGTTTTGACTAAACCTAATCATAATTTTATGGAATTATTCTTAATTCTCGAGTATTTATTCGGTTGCGCCATCATATAAGTGTTATTTGGTATTAATTTGTATGTTGATGTTCTTTTTGCGTTAGTTTTTACCATAATTCAGTGTCTTTCGATAGATGTATAGTAATGTCATGTGATGTTAGGGCTGACAGGTGTCACGTGATCGTAGTAATATCTTTATTTAGATTTCAAATGTATTCCTTATATATTGCTTTTTTAACGTTTAGAACTTTAAATTCCTTGAAATCTTTAAATATTTTGCATCTTATTTTTCTTTAATGTTTCTCTTCTTTTTTTCCCCTTTTTCACTATGCATGTTTTTAGTGAATATGATTATAAAGATGCAACAAATACGTACTATTATACATGGACAATATGCACTAAAGATCTGCTTGATGATGCAGCAATCAAACAATCTGGAGGGAAAAACAAACATGGTGCTGTTTTGGGGCGGATTGACAATGCCAGGCTTGTAGGAGGAAGTAAGTACATAAACTATGAGGCATGTCGAAATCGAGGAAACTGAGGAAACTGAGGAAACTAAGGAAACTGAGGAAACTAAGGAAACTGAGGAAACTAAGGAAACTGAGGAATATCCAGTTTACTTTTTTTCAGGTTTTCATATAATTATACTTTTCTTCCGGTTTTCATATAATTATGAAAACCAGAATGAAAAGTAAACCAGATATCGCACAATGTGCATGTTAGGCCTGAACGTAATTTCCGTCATTCGGACGACTGTGTAAAAATACAAAAAAATTGTTAACTTTCGCATCAAATAACTTGGTTGTATTTTATCAAATACCCTTAAGATATACCCATCTGTATTGAGGTCTAATGGCAATTGCATGGCTCACAGCTCATCTACTGCACATGCTCAACATTTTTCATGAGCCAAACCCACATCGCTTATTTCCTTGACATTTCATCTGTAATCCACATGATTTTAAATCTTATTGTGTGTTTGTTTAGCTGACTGGTTTTTCATTACCTATCCTGATGGCGATAGATACACAAGTCATTGTAACAAAGCACCCAGAAAAAGTTCTGTTATGGTCACTTGTGATCCTGACGCTGTGAAAGTGAGTTATTCTTGATGTTCATATATTTTTACCTATTTTTAAAAGTGTTATTTAAATAAGTATGTTCTGGTAATGCAGAAACCTGTATTTTTGCTGTGTGAAAATAGCAGTGCTGGAATTGGCCGGCAAATATCACAGCTGTTCATTTTAAATGCACAATTAAAAATTTAATCGCTATCAATTGAAAAAAATTACACTGGGGCCTCCTTAATGTCTTCCTTTATTTATTGACTCATTTATTTATTTATAAATATATTGTCATTGACCAAGAAAAAAAAAGAATTTGTCTTTCTCATTAATTCATTTATTTGTTTGTTTGTTTATTGGTCTATTTCGTTATTTACCGGTATTTAAACTTGTTTATTCATTTTTAAAAACATGCTTATTTATTTATTCATTCATTCATTCATTCATTCATTCATTCATTCATTCATTTATTTATTTTTTTATTTTATTTTTTTATTTATGTATTTATTTATTTATTTATTTATTTATTTATTTATTTATTTATTTATTTATTTATTTATGTATTTATTTATTTATTTATTTTTATTTATTTATTTATTTATTTTTATTTATTTATTTTTATTTATTTATTTATTTATTTATTTATTTATTTATTTATTTATTTATTTATTTATTCTGTTTGTTTTCTTCTTTTTCATTCCCTTGTTTGTTTCTACATTTTTGTGTGTGTTTTCTTGCATTGTAGGGAACGTTAAAAATACTAGAAGAATACAGAGATGCCAATGAGACCACTAACGATGAATGTTACTACTTGTTTGAACTGAATCACAAAGCTGCTTGTACAGTAAAACCCCCTGATAAATCACTGAGTCCTGGATCCATTCTACTTATAGTGTGAGTACACACAACACCACGGTCAAACATCTGCATATGACAAAAAAAAAATATATAAAAACTGTGATCGAAGGATCTTGTACCCAGTGCTTTCTGCATAGGGATTTCTAAAGACAGCTACAAAAGAGAAAACTTTCATCATTTTGTTTTCTCAAAAAAAAAAAAAAAAAAAAAGGAAAATGTAAACAGAACTGAAAAAGTGGAAACTTAGGGTAACAAGTGTTTATAATGAAGAAAAAATTAAGCCTGTATGTTCACAATTTATTATTAATTGTCTCAAAAAAAAAATTGAAGGAGACTGTTTTAGGAGCAGTAACATGGGAAAATACCAAATACTTCTATCTGTATATTATTAATTAAAAAAAACACAGATAGAGGGGCCGCTAAAGCATAGAAATACAAATAATTCAAATAATAATTATCCTCAAAAGTGTTTTTTTTCTTCTTTTTTATTAAGGTAATTCCGTAGTTTTGCACTGCGCACAGTTCTGCGCATAGTTCGAATTTTAGAATTTTACATTTCTTATCATCAATAGATACAGAATTATGTCTGAGAAACACTTTAACGTAAAAATTCGAACAGTTTTCACATTTTCAAGCGAGAAATTACGAATTTCTTTAAACTCGCCCCAGTCCATACTAGGAAAAGCCTTGATATTACTGCATTTTGAGGATATTTCTCAAAATATCTCGCAAACCAATACGGGCACCTATCTTTTTTATTTCATAATATCATTTGAAATCGTGTTTTTTAAAACATATATGATCGATGACAAAATTATATGGCTAGATTTTTCGATATTTCGAAAAGTGTTTCGTTCAAAGCATCGATGAGGCCCGTAAAATTTCGAACATTTTGTTAATTTTTGCTTTATTTCTCTTTGCTGTTGTATTTTAGTGCAAATCTTTTGCTTTATATCGATAGCCCAATGTATAAGGAACACATTTAAGCACATTCAAAATATTTGGTATTGACCAAGCTCAATAAAGAGATACCTTTATGAATGATGCCCATTTTCGAATTTTAGACGCTAAATTGACAAAAGTGGGTATACTTTTAAAAAATTTCTCGCGAAATCCAATATGGTGACCCCATTTTTTTATTTTATATTTTTGATGAAAAACTCAAAATGTTTTAATGTAGAAAGTGTTATCAAAATGCTATGGCTAGTTTTATTACAACGGAATTACCTTAATATTATAATTTTTTTTATGTGGATGCATGCCATGGATGTCCCTCCACTTTTCAACATACTCCGCGGTCCCTGGTTATTGCTTTTTAATTTAAATGATTAAAACAATAGGGATTTTATTGAAAACATGCAGAATTTGAAAACAATTTTTCAAAAATTACCTTCTCTATAGGGCTATTTTTTTAAGATGATGTGCTATCATGAGGAGCACGATGCTTGGATGAGTTAACTCTTTGAAATGGTCAAAAACATTATCATGGTACTTGTAATGTTTGTTGTAGCTGTAACCAGTTTCTTTGTGTTTTCAGTGTACTGATTATTGCAAGTGTATATCTCATACTTGGTTTCCTGTATCAACGGTTTGTTGCCGGAGCAAAAGGTCTTGAACAAATACCAAACTATCAGTTTTGGATAAGCTTTGGAGGCCTTCAAGCTGTAAGTACTCTCATTTTAATTTACTGTGCACACCTTCTGAAATGATTGATCAATTTTTATCAGACATGTTAGTACTATGGTTTACATGTTGATTATCTAAACTTTTATTTCCCTTTTTGGTCCCCAAAAGCATTTGTTGAGAAAAAGGGACTAGACTACAAACACTAAAAGTGTGCTTTTCGTTTGATTATACATATTTTTCACATGATAGACTTTGAGGTTTGTAGCCTGCGTAGGGGCTATGAACAGTCTGTGGCGGAACCATAGTTTGTTATTGAGGGAGATCAATAGGAATTTTCCAATGCAACTATTTTCGTTATATCCCTTTTTGGATTCTCATTAGCATACTCTAGTACTTCATTCATTGCAGTTCAATTATGAGAATAAAACTCTCGAAATGTATTCGGTTGATATTAATTATTTTATTTCAGTAATGAAATGAAAAAAATAAAGTTGCTTTTAAGTTAAAAAAAAAAGAAGTAAAAAAATCAGTACATTTTATTTGGGGGGGGGGACAAATCACCTCAGTCACCCACCCTGGCTTCGCCCCTGATGAGGTTCATACTTAAATTTACAAATATTCATCAATTCAATTATCCAGACTACTTTACTTAGTCCAGAGTAGTTTGGCTATTTGAGGATTGACCATACATAGAGAAAAGTGATGTTTCACTCATGAAAAAGCTTGCAAAGACCTGATTGTACGTTATACACGGAGGAATGGCTGTCTAACATCGACTTTAAAATCATTATGTGTCATGAATTTATGTGTATTATTATAAACTATTATTTGTCTCTGTCTTTTTTATCAGTTATTTGTGTGTTTATTCCAGGATGGATGTGATTTTTTGTGTCGTTGCAAGAAGAAGAACAGGTCACCTACATACAAAGTGAGTGATGACTATTAATATATACCTTCGATTATGTAAGACTTGCAAATACCATACAATAAACACCCAGGTGAACCTGATTTTTTTTTTTTTTTTTTTTTTTTTTTTTTTTGGGGGGGGGGGGGGGGGGGAAGGCATGCCCTTAAATTACCAAAGTTTGTACTGTGTGACCTATTATTTTACAACTCTACGGGTACAGTCTATATGGATGTCATTCATGTCAAAACTATACCACTGGTGTGTAAGAACAAGTAGTGAAAGAAATCATAATTCTTATTTTCAAGTGTGTGTGTGCGCATGTATACGTGCGTGTGCGTGGCGCATGCTTGTATACATTTTGCCACAACATGTGGTCTAATGAATATGCATGTCACTGTCTCATTTACAGTTAGGACACTCGAACCATGAACACCTGTCTTTATTTGGCAGACAGGTGGTCTTTATTTGGCTTTTCATTTTCTGAGCTTTCTACTGCTTCAAATCCTCTAAAAAAGGATTATTTGATCTCAAATAAACTGTGTTATCAAAATGAAAATGTTTTCAGATTGATTCACTCAAAGGAAGCATGTTAAAAAAAAGTATCAAAAAAGCACAAAGTGTTCACGGTTGGAGTGTCCTCGCTGTAATAGTATAAAGAAATCAAATCCAAAAATCACAATTGCTGTTTCTTTTCCAGCCTGTCGAAGACGCCTTGTCTGATGACCCACACATTGATGATGATACCCTTTTGCCTGCCGTGTGACAGACAGACATCTAAACAGACAGACACAAAATACAGTCTGGCAATCCGACAGAAAACTAAATAGACAGACGGACTCAGACAATAAACATATTCAAACAAACAGACATTCAAACAGACAGACAGGAAATATATTTGGCAGACACACTGACCAACGAACTGACAAACATCAATACAAACCGACAAAGTAAATGGACAGACATAGAGGCTTCACATATGAACCGAAAAAGACCTATAGACAGACAATATACAGCAACAAACAAACAGACAGACAGACAGACAAAAAGAAATAATGACCATTTTAAGGTTTTATCACTTTATAATAAAAGCTAAAAATGAAAATATAACTGAAGCAGTTTAAGTAAAACGATAAAAAAAAGAATGAGGTATGATGTGGAATACGTGTGTGTTGTGTTATATGTATACATCATTTTCAGCACAGAAACAAATAAAATAAAAGAGATGTTTGCATTTTTACCAAGCACTGGTGTGGTTTTATATCACTTCTGAAAGAACAAACCGATCAATTCAAATGAATGTTGCAAAGTACGAATCAAAATTATTACAAGGGATGGCGTCGTTTTCGCCAATTCGTATGAGTGGGAAACAGTATCGTATCGTATCGTATCGTAGCCTATAGTTTCTAAACATTGAATTATCTGCCGTATCGTAGCGGTATCGTATCGTAGCCGTAGTTTCTAAACATTCGAATTATCTACCGTATCGTAGCGGTGTCGTAACCGTACCGTTTACCAATCATACGAAAACGACTGTATGCACATACGTGGATGCCTACTTTTCAACCAAGCAGCAATTCAATCATTCGTAGACGTACTTGATCGATGGTAGTACCATTGGGCACGCTATAATGTCATGTTATAAATTAAAGAAATTTTTCAAAATGAATGAGTGTTTGATGTAATTTTTCATGTGACAATCTTGTATATCTCCCACAGTATTTATATTCTGATTAGTAGACATGATGATCCTTAATAACTGGGTTTTATCGTTTCCAAGTATGCCATTTCGCAGAGCTGAGTAAGAAATACATACAACGAGTTCTCGGTTAATTTATCATACTTTTGTGACGGACAGTTGATTGATGGTGGGATTCCACGTGAAATCCCTAAGAACTCAGTCAACCGGACAGCCTCGAAAAATTACAAGTCGGGGAAGTTGTTTTGTTCCCTGCTAGAGAATAAATAGAGTCTCTCAGAGGCTCTCGTCTAAAAGCATCTCTGCAGCATGAAAGTTGTTTTGGAATTAGGCGATACAATCACTGTGATTTCAAGGTAATGGAAAGGCTAACAAAAATCAGGAAAAAAATCATATAGTCCAAGAGAAGTGAGACGCAGGTAGTTTGGTCATCGAGACAAATGATTTTCTTAGTCATGCAAGAAAAAAAAGGCATTTATTTCCAGGTAGGTGGAAACCCAGTTGAATGAGATTGAAATTCATGTATACTTACTGTTTTTGTAAGATTTACATGTCTATACAAACATACCATAAACAAGAAGTGGTTTTAAAGTCTCGTTGTGCAAATACAACTGGGCGTTACACCTGACCAACTTTTCAAACAAAGCACCGTATTCAATATCATTTTGATGGTAAAGAAACCACCTGAGTCAATAACAGTATTGCTAAAAGCACTATGTCCAAGGACGTATCCTTTATTCAGAAGAGTTAGCCCTCGACTACCATGTATTCTGTGTTGTTGATGATTGTGTTGGGAGCCACAGTGCTTCATGATGCAGCGAGTGCCAAACTTCCTGATGATCAAAAGGCAGTGGTATGTTGGCGATTTCATTTTGTTTAGTTTACTTTTTTATTCTTTTTTCCCTTACTTTCTTCCTTCTTGTCTTTAAACTTTCTCCCTTCTTTCTTTATAAAAAATCAATAAAAAAGTCTGACTGCCTTTCTTTCTTCTTCTCTTCTTTGCATTTCCGCTTTTTCTTATTTCTTGTTTTCTGCTAGTCGTGTAACACTAAGGGTTTCCCGATTCGTCAGCTGCTTGACAAAGCTACTAGTTCAAATGATCAATCACAATGGTGATTTTGTCATTAATCAATCACAATGAACGAAAAAGATGCTGATAAATCAAAGTTCACAATGACGGGTCTAGGGGGAAGGGGATGCGCAACCCCTCTTGAAAGGATTTCACGTCTTTGTATTCTTAATGTTTTTTTTCCAAAATAACGTCGGTGTTTCATGCTTACTGAATAATGCACCCCCTCCTGAAGATGGTGCACCCCCTCCTGAAAACAATCCTGGATGGCATGTTGTATTTGGAAGACAAACGGCCGTTTCTTGCTAGCCTGTACGATGAATCAATTTACAAACTGTAATAAATCATGCTTTGTCTCACTTATTATAGTACACATGATAACTTTCAAGACAATTTACAAACTCTTCCAATTGTTCTACTGAAACACTGACGCACTCAACACTAGCTGAATTGTCGACTAGTCATCATCTATTTCGTATGTTGTAGTTTATTTAACGATGAACAAAGCATGCTAAAACATCATTTTTAACAGTGATAATACCAAATAATGATTAATAATTTTCTATCATTTTCTAGAATTTCCTCCACAAGTACGGCTACCTGTCCAACCGCGCGAGGTCTGGTAACCATGACGTCACTACGGCACTAAAAATGTACCAAAAGTTCATGCATCTACCAATCACAGGCAAGCTTGATGAACGAACGCTAAAAGAGATGGCAAAACCTCGATGTGGTGTTGCAGACATTGACGACTTCCCCACCCGGGTGCGTCGTTATGCAATATGGGGGGACTGGTACAAATGGCGTAACACTGACTTGACCTGGTATCTACAGTACGGTAAAGATCTCTACGAAAATGATCAGGAGAGAATTATTAAGGAGGCATTTGAAAGATGGGCAAAGGCAGCTCCGAAGCTCAAGTTCACTAGAGTTAAGGATCCTTCAAAGGCTAACTTTAAACTAAGGTTGGTATATAAAATAGCAATAATGATAAGAATTTAATAATAATGATATCAATTTGACATTTATACAAGTATGTTTTAGCACCATCAATATGCATATTACCAAGAGAGTATGAGATAAGACAGCTTCATTATCCCCCGTATTGGGCTTCACACTCATCAGGGGATTTGTTCACTCTAGTTTTTTCGGGAACGGAACGTGATTGGCTAGATTGCAGGGCGCGCGGTCGCATCGTCAAAACATCTCAAGACAAAAGTGCGGAGATTGTTCACAAATTTCCAAAAATAGCACGACGAGTATTTAGAGCCCCTGATGAAGTCCTTGGATAAGCTCTCTTATCTCATACTCTCTTGATATTACATGTTCAAAAATCGCAACGTGCGCTGCACGAATCAAAAGTCATAATACAATAACATAAATTGCGTCTAGTACAGTCAGGAGAAAATAAGCTAAGAAAACCTATCCACCACATTGGGCTTTGCACGCGTCTATTTATATTGCCGCCGAGTTATTTTAAGAACGGAACGTGATTGGTCAGATTGACCAGAGAGGAAATACACGAATTTTGTCGGCGAAGATAAAAAAGAAGAGCAGTCGTCTTTCTCTTAAGCGGAATTGGTAATAGACTAAAATAGCGGGGTTCCTGATGGGGTCCGGGGATAGGTTATCTTAGCTCACTTTCTCTTGCTGTCTTCCTACCAATAGTTTTGGATATAGTGAACATTATGGCGTACCTGGAGAGAAAAAGTGCAGCAGCAATTTCGATGGATGGAATGGAGTTCTTGCCCATGCCTTTGCACCTCAAAATGGCCGCGTCCATTTTGATGAAAAGGAATGGTGGTCAGCCTACGAGAACCATGGTCTCTTTAAACAACCTTTACCACAGGTAAGAATAGCCTGGGTACTAGCGCGAAATGCAAATGAGAGGTTTTGACTCCGAGAGCGTGGATGTGAATGACAGCTTCTATCCCCTCTCTGAAGTTGACTATAGTGACGTCATATCCTTGTATTTCATGTTTACTTAGTAGTGCACTAATACCTCCTGGAAACAATCATGGAACAGCCCCTGAGCTTTGAATATGGTTGATCAATGAGGATATCGATCAGGCTTTTCTTTTAAGGATTTTCCTATCAATAATACAATCTTTGATTTGACTGCGTATATATTACATTATTGCCAAGCTTTCGATGACTGGAACCCTCCATCATCAGGTTTTGAAGATAATAAAATCGAGAGCGAAATACGTTCAAACTAATAGAACACTGTAAATAAGATAAAAAACCCTGGTGATGGAAGATACTCTCCGAAAGCTTGGTAATATTGTAATATATACGTAGTCAAAGACTGTATTATTAATATGAAATCTACATACGTACGATTTACTTGATTTTATTATCGTTGTTTAGGTGGCTACGCATGAGATTGGACATGCACTGGGTCTTAAACACTCCGATGTTGATGGTAAATAATTATGTAAACTGAATACAACGATTTCAACTAGTGTTGCCATTGAGGTAACCGTATGAAGCAGGACCGAAGTGCAGTATGGGTAACATTTGGTGTTGTCACTACTATACAGGGACATTGAAGCCCGGATTTTTTTTTCCGGGTCTTCTTTCAAGCAATTGCTTTAAGGTGGCTCCATATAATTTCAGAGCGCGCTCTCGTGCATGACCACGCACATGCGCACACCTCAAACTTGAAGAATTTTTATTTTGATGACGTCATGAAAATATACAACGCGCGCTTTTAAAAAAATTAAAAAACTCAAAAACTGAGCGGTAAATTTTTTTGAAATTTTCAGAATATTATTTTAGTGGTATAATAAAGTAATTTGCAAATTTTCAACGATTTTCCAACTGCAGAATTTTTTTAATATAGGAAAAACCATTATTCCGTTATTTCCGAGGTTCTACAGTTGGGATTTTTTTGTCACGGTAATATATGCTAGGCCATCGTACTGCAATCCATATACAATGTTTTCAAAAAAATTTACCGCTTAAAACTAGAGTTTTTATTTTTTCTACGTTAAAAATGAGCTTTATTATGACAGCCATAGCGTTGCTATGGTGACCGGTCACGTGATCATTTGTGCAAAAACTAAATCTTTGACTCAAAGTCTTTGAAATATAGTCCGCCCATGCGCTTTGTGGGCAGTTGATTTTAAATAAACCTCTAAGATCCTAGACGTCCCATAACTATATGGAGCCTCCTTAATTGCTTTCATAACCGTGACGATCATTCAATTTACTATATACAGGGACAGTTTGTTGTTTAGCAGGGAGAAAACGGTGCAACATTGTTCCTAATAAAAAACTAGCGTTTTTCCTGCAAAACAAGATGTGGTTTGAAACCAAAAAAAAAGACAGACGGACGGTCGGACGGACAAACAGACAGACAGACAGACAAACAAAAACGAATGTGATAACATTGTTTTGCTTCGGCTATGGCTATTTTTGTTTCAAAATGGAAGTCCGATTTTAGGCCTATGTGATAATTCTACTACCCTCTCTCCCCTCCCTCTCCGATACAAATGGTCGTTTGACGCGTCTCGCTGTTTAGGTGCTGTAATGTGGCCATCTTGCTGCTATTCAACCGCTAACCTTCACCAAGATGACATTGACGGCATTAGGAGACTTTATGGTTAGGTATATAACAAATAGACGATCTGCATTATGGCGTCATTTTACTACCCCTACCAGCATTCTTTGCGAATTCTCTTTCATATTCAAACTTTTTATCTCCATGTGGAGATATATGAAACAATTTGCATTAAATGCAGTACAATCGAAAGTCGGCAAAGCATGCTGGTAGTGGTACTATTCTACGCCATAATTCAAATCGACTATGTTAGAGTGCAAACATTAAATGTGTGCAACAGTTGTCACTATTTAGTAGTAAATAGCACTAATTAAACAAAAGAAAACAATATAACTAGCTTGAAATAGTACTTTTTAGTGGTATTTATGTTACACACTTTAAGTAATGTGCACTCTATCGTTTGTTTACTGTTTTCTTGTTGTTTTCAATAACACACTGTCTCTCATTTAAAACGAAACTTGCATTATTTTATTTTTGTTTATTTCCAGGTTGATACCACGAGCACGCAAGTCTTCTAATTAATGTTTTTGATTTTTACTTTGACCACTGAGGATGTTTTTAATTAAAAACCATGCTATTTCTGTGTGTATGTTTATCAACTGTGTTCTCAAAATGTCCCGCGACGAACTAGACTAGCTCGCGACATTATTGTCTCATTACTTCTAACGGACAACACAAACTAGTTTTCTATCAAAAAAAAAAAAGAAAAAGAAAGAAAAAGAAAAAAGAAAACATGGTATTTTGGAAGTTGAAGGCAAATGGCCTATTCTCTACTTCAATTCCCCACTGATAACCATTGCTATTGCAATCATTTGTATTTGAATAACAATTGATTTTTTTTTTTTGCATCACAACCTCCTCCCCCAAGAAAAAAAACATTATTTAACTATTAAATTTCATAGTGAAAAATCAATTTAATTATCATAAAAATTATTTACATGAGTGCAATACAAGGGAACCCCTAATTGAACTGAACGTCAGCACAGGAATCCCAAACGGCGACAAAGTCGTTCTTTTAAAAGAGTCGATCTGAGGTAGTCATGGCGAATCACATCAGTCATCTTCGTCTGTTTGGATAATTTCCTGTGTTCCTTGCTGTAGAGAAAAGACAAAATACATTGAGCTAAAACATACACGAAACTATAGCCAGTTATGTAGTCGTTCCATTAGCCTCCTTTGGGAGGATTTACCACAAACCTTCTTAACAATAATATCCTCCCTCCCCGAAAACCAACTACATGTAGCAGGCTATCGTTTCATAATAATGGGAAACGAATAACATAATATTCTAACCGAAAACGGTAGTGATTGACTTCAAGCAAAAGGCCAAATGTCAAACTGCGTGGGCAGCGGTCAAAGATGCTACCACTTCGACCTGTTGCAGACTAAATCAAAATGCTTTAAAGTGATTTTAAATTTAAAAAATATTGATTTTCATCGGGCGCAAAGGACACTACTTGGTCCACAAATGAACAATATGTCCCCCAAAAGTCATGCTATTGTTCTATTATAAAGTAAAACGTACCGCTGCAGCCTCTTCTTGACGTCTTTGTTCATAGATCTACACAAACACAACAGCAGAGATGATTTATAATGGACGATAATGAAAAATAATAATAAAATATATCATTCATAAAGTCCCCAAAAAATAATATGGATGCTGCAATATCCACAATGAGACACATAAAACCGAAACTGTTTGCGGACATTACTGGTGTGCATCATTTCTGCGCATGAACTCGCGCGCGCGCCTCAAGAAAAGCTTCAAACAAACGACGTTTACATGAGCGCGCGCTATTTATCACTAAGTTTTTTGTCAATTTTTCTAAGTTTTGAGCAAAATATCGTTCACTGGCGTCTATACAATAGTCACGAAATCTTGTTTAGTAAGTTTCTTTTGAGTAGAGAACTAATCTGGTGTCCGTAATAACAGGGTGTATGTAATAACAGGGTGTCCGCAATAGCAAGGTGTTCGTATTGACGCCCATCACAGATCTGTGGCACCCAAGGTAGGCATAGGGACCATCCCATAACACTCACCTCTTCCGCCTCTTGTCTCTCATCATCTGTATATTCATCTTTGTCAAGTCTCTCTAGTCTTCGGAGTGTGATAAGTACCTCGATACGATAGTCGTCTTCATCTGATACAGGGTTCTCTACGAATAATACACAACAATACGAATTAGGTAAGGTCGGTTAGGTGACTTTCGCGGGAATCGGGTTCTGTGTAGTAACATCACTAGGAAAATTCTTGGGCTGCAACCACATGACCAAGAATCTCTTGAGGAACAAAGAACAAAGCTGTTTCCACCATGTTTTCATCATTCAACATGGTCTCTATGACGTAACGTGCAACCCAAGAAATTTCTTATCCGGGATTTCAACTTATTACGTCCGTGTGAATCAAGCTTCCCTTGTTTCTTTCTCTGTGAAAATCAAAAACTTACCCATAAGCACTAAAGCTCTTAGTAGTGGTAGACATTTTAACTTGTTGACTTCCTTGATATCAGAGACACTGTTACCCCTGAAAGGAAAAAGAACAATATACATGTTAACTGCATTCATGAATATGTAAATAAAACTTATTTTTTAGTGTATTTAATAGTGTAATAATTCATTTTTGGTCTCTTTTAGGGTTGTACATTTCATTGTATTTCTTAGGGGTATTTTAAAAAAATTCTGACGAGCATCCCCGGTCGTTTAACGCCAGATTTGTCTCCCTTCCGTGGAGAACAACGATAATCTAACAAAATGAATCCCATTACTTTATGCCTCAGTCTTTGACAGTAAGTAGTTAAATAAATTTGCCCAGATGAAAGTTGATGTTTCTTTTTCTGAATGCAAACTGAAAGTTGCACCTTCTTTTCTTTTCTCATTACATGCCAGTCACCTGTGCATCTGTAAGAGGACAAGACGCTAGGAAAAAGTAAAATCGATTTCTGCAATCTTATTTCTTAACCATGTACCTTAAATTAATGTATTGTAGATTCTTCATAGTGTCTGAGAACCCATCAAGTTTATCGATCTGATTATCTCTTAGATGTAGTTTGGCAAGATGTTCCAGTCGATCAAGACCCTGAATACTTTTGATGTGGTTTGCTGCCTATGTATAAAGATTCATTATAAACACATCAAACAATTAATGTCGTTTGTTGGGGTTCCTTTGTAATGTTCTTTTTTTGGGGGTCTCCTGCCCTTTTACATGAAAATCTGAAAAGGGCTGGAAACGTTTTTCACTACAATTTCTGTAAGTTTTAATAGAATATTTCAGAATTTGTGACGGTAGATAGAAGAATACCACAAGAATAGAATCATTATAAACACATCAAACAATTAATGTCGTTTGTTGGGGTTCTTGTGTAATTTTCTCTTTTGGGGGTACACTACAATTTCTGTAAGTTTTAATAGAATTTTTCAGCAAATTGTGACAGTATATAGAAGAATATCACAAGAATAGAATGCACAGTCACTACCTAATTAGGTTAAATTACCACATATGTTATAAATCAATCCGGACAACAGTTTTTTAAGAGGAAAGTTTGATTGTGAAAACAGATATCCTTTAAACAGACTTGATTTGATGAGAATGGATGAAAGAAACCAGATCTTTATGAGGGGAACGTTTTTATAAAATATATATTTATAGGGGGGGTGGTGTGGGCTAATTCATGAAACCAATATTTGGTCTGGTAGTTGACTTTAAGCAACCTCCAGAGTCCCCCTACCTCTAGTAAAAAAAAGTGAAAAAAATTTTAAAAGGTCCCCCCCCCCCCCAAGATGCAAATTAACACTGCTTTATTGATGCATATATTTTAAATTATCATAATTAATTGTTAATACCAAGTAGAGCTCTTTTATGTAGACAATGTTAAGTCCATTGGTGTTCATTAGTTTGTTTCCCCGTATCTCTAGTATTGATAGTCTTTCTAGTTTCGCAGCCTCAAGACCAGTCACCTCTACTATCTCATTGACTGAAAAATAACACAAGAAAAAACAATAGGTACTAAACAATGGGATCACTGAATTAAAAGACACTGCCATTACAAACACACCTGTTATTTAATTGATAACCCATTTCAAATTTTGATATACAAATGTATATGAAAAAAAACCAGTAGTTTACAACAGATTTTTATCAACAACTATATATAACATGTTGACCACTGGGATAATCCGGTTCTACAACTCAATCTTTTTGCAAATTAAGTCAATGATAGACTACTCGCAGAAGTTTCTGGTCCAGTGCAAGGATTTTTAAGCACAAGAAACAGCTGCAAGGAGTTTATAAAGTAAATGATGGTCAAGTTCCAAATTAAGCAGTACTTACATGATAGATTGAGATGTTCTAACAGTGGATGGCTAATTCCCTCAGTGTCCATGATCTTATTGTTAGCAAAACTTGCTTTCTGTAAGTATGGTAGCTGGAAGAGTGATACACAACAGTTAGTAATAAAGTCAAGGTTCATGGAAAATGATCTCTTGATACACTTGATACACTATTATATTATCCCTGGAGGAGGGGGGTTGGAGGAATTTGGCAAATTTCATATTTTTAAACCCTGAAAAGAGACCAAATCGCTAATTATTAACCCTAAGAGATGCAATGAGCATCCCTGATTGTTTTGCCCTGGATTCCCCCTCCCTCCATCTGGGATATTAGCACAGGACTCCAAATGGGAAAAAAGAACAGCCTGACAAAGTTTTGGTTTTTTAACATACATTAACCTAATTTTCAAGTCATATTTTATGTACATGTTTTAGCTTTCCATGATTTTACTACAACTGTCAAATATTCACTGTCATCTGTCATATTAAAAGGTTGACACCCATAATGGCTAAATACAAAACAGTACCATAATAACATGGCATTATTTTGTGAATTATATAGCTGCACATCTAGTTGATACCTCATCTAGTTTAGCAGAATGTAGTTTGTTACGATCACATTTGAGAGTCAGTAGATGAGTAAGGGAGTTGATTGATGAGATGTCCATTAGCTGGTTACCGCTTATATCCTACAAAAAAACAAAAACAAAAAAAAACAAAAAAAACAGGAATAATCACAATTGTCATCAATTAAGAGATAGTATCAAATGGTAGAGCTTGAAATTGTACACTCACCACATAGCGAAGATGAATAAAACAATTCAGAATACTAATGTCTGTTAGCTCTCTGTTGAAACATACAACAAAAACATATAATTCTTGTAAAGATTATAATATTGTCATCTTAAAAATAGTTTGCATAAAGATCTTTATCATAAGTCCATCAATCAAACAATCCATCAAACGATCAATCAATGAATCAACCAACCAACTTGTTAGTCAAACAATCAGCCAAACAATCAATGAATCAACCAATTAACCAATCAATCATTCAACCAATAAATAGATGAAGAAATAAATGGATTTATGCAAATAATAAATAAACAAAATCAATCAGCCAATCACTGAGTCGTTGCATGACTCAATCAATCAATCAATCAATCAGTCAATCAATAAATAGATACATTAGTCAGTCAAGCAAACAATCAAGTTATTGGGTGACTATTTCATGATGACAATCAACCATCCAAAGCCCAATCTCTCTTACTTGTCATGGACGTCCAGTCTCACATAAGCGTGTGCCAGTCCATTTCCCGTTTTACACAACAATGACAAACTCTCTGCAAGCATTTCCTCTGTCAGTGGATTTTCTGCTGTCTTCTACACGAATAACAAACAAACGAAACACAAGGTTGAGTTTCAATGAAGAGACAAAGGAAACTTTTACAAACTAAAGACTATAACCATGAAGGTTCAAGTTGCCAATTCGATCCAAAATCAACTTGTACATTTCACTCATACAAAAAAAGTTTTGTAAAACATTTTTTTTTTTACATTTTAACAAGATTATCACCGAGGAATGATAATACTTTTACACATGTATATATTGTGTGTGGTTAGAAACATTCAAAATTGTTAGAAACATTCAAAATTGATGTTGCAATATTAGTAGGACTACAAGTTCGATTAGTTTAGTCTGACGAAAAGAGTTGAGATTTTGAGCACAAATACCTCTTCTTCTTGGTCTTCTTCGTCGTTTTCATCCTCTAAAACAGGCTCATCAACCCCTTCTTCGTCTTCAAAGTCAGACATGGTTTAAATAGAGTTGTGATATAGTACTTTTCAATGTAAAATTCACACGATCTTGAAATAAATGTTGACAAGAAGAAATCCTACTAAAAACATCGTCTTTGTTGTATCCATGGTGATGATACGAAGATGGCAATACGCATGCTCAACGAGTGTACGCTGTACTTGATATATTGCTGGCGTAATTAATTTCAAGATGGCGTCCAAGAAAAGACAACAAGATTGGCAAGGCCATGTAAGTTTATAAATTATTTGTGAACATTTTAATACATTAATTAAATCTCATCAAAATACAAATATATATATAATAGAGCTTTAAATAGAATTGATGTGTACGCTTTATGTGTTCTATAAACCGAGACAATGAAAGTTTTCGCATCAGTTTGTTTAGCGCGCAAAGGACATGTGCGCATCAAAACAAAAATTTTAGGATATTTTTAGTAATACCAGTTATCAAGATATAATTAAAGTATATTTTTGTCCATTTTATGTTGTGTTAGGGAGATTATATGCATGCAAAAATCCGAAAACTAGACCAGCAGTTTGCAGTCAAACCGGGAGAAAGGTAAACGAGCTTACACTCAATCGATCGTTCTTCCATTTATTCATATTCCTTTTAAGGTAGTTCGGGATCCACACTTCCCGCCGATAGAATTTTTTAAAACTTTTTCTACATAAGGACTGACACATATGAAAAACAAAAATGAAATAAAAAATAGGGATCACCGTGCTTGTTTTGGAACTGTGGGAGGTGGTAAAAGGCCCATTTTTGCCCCATTTCAACTAAAAGAAGTAGCATCAAATTTGTTGAAAGTTATATTCTTGCGAACAAATTTGAAAGTTTTTTACAAATCTGCTATAAGATTCAGACAAAATGCTACCTTCGCTATAGCTCTCATGAATTTATTCCTTGGAGAAGACATCGACTGAGATATTTTACGGAGATTTAAAAGAAGAGCTTCATTAATTTTTTTGTACACTTAACCCCCAAAAAGTCAAAATTACAATGTTTTGGTCTCGAAGACCATATATTTTTTATTTCAAAATTTTAAAGCTGGGTTTATGCCAAATACAAAAATGGAAAAATAATCGGGTGTCACCGTGCTAATTTTAGAGCTATAAGCAAAAAACGCGCGGAAAATAAAATGATTTCAATGTTTTGGACGCGCGGGAATGGGCACTAGCTGCTTTTGAGGCCCGTATCCAATGATATGATGTTATTTTTTAACAAAAAGTTCAAGAATGACCATATTTTGGCTCTACAACAAAATGTCTTTTTAACCGCACGAGAAATTTTATTTGATTTCACATACGCGAGCAGGATGCGCAGTAGCAAGGGTCCCGAACTACCTTAAATCCCCTACGTCTGTCCTTCATTTAGAGTCGATCAATCAGTAATGTTGGCCAAACAGTCGATACAACACAATAATTCAACCTGTAAAAGAATTGACAACAGTAAATTAATTAGGTGCTCAGCTGACTACTCTGCAAGCAGTCTTCTTTTATCGCTAGAAAAAAAAAAATAGTAAAAAAATATAAAAAAACAAGTGTGTTTAGTTACCTGCTTTTTCAATAGCCAAATAACTAAACATGTGAAAAAGAGCATTTGTTTTCGGAAAATCTCTGAAAAATGTCATTTTTCCATTTTGGTTATAATTTGGATATTGCAATAAACACACTTGTTTTTTTTCTCTCTCTCTCTTTCTTTTTCTGCTTTTTCTTTTTGTTTTGTTTTGTTACCTTCTTCAAGCAGAAACAAGAAAATTAATTTAGACTCTGCAGAAATTGTGTATCGCTTCATTCAAGTACGCGAAACAGTTGCTTTACTGCCTCATTCTCAAGCTAAAATTTGCTTCCAATATCATTGCTGGTTTCCAGTTCCTGCTTGCAGGCTCAACATTGTTCTGCTGTATCGTGAAGTATAGGGCCAAACCTCTGAAACCTGTATCAAACTTGAAATTGTGCATCTAATTATCCAGTATTTTTTATAACAAAACAACAAAGAAACTACAGAATTTCTGCAGAGGTTTCTTTCGCTTTTTCACTGGAGGAAGGTAAAAGAAGACTGCTCGCAGGTAGGGTAGGTGCTGCAGACTTAAGCTTACAGTTGAATTGCCCCATCTGATGAAGACTGCCAGAGTGTATAGCTGAAACATTTGTTTTGCTTAACATCATGCTTCAATCTAAAAAATCTGTCTGTGTTATCATATATGCATCATCAAAGCCTCAAGACTACTAGAAGCTTACAGTATTGTTTTGTTATCACATACAGGAATACAGAGATTTTCAAAGGAGTGTCAATATTTGTAAATGGATACACATGTAAGTTGCATTCAGATAAAAATCAATTACAAGGCATTAAAACTCAGACATATAATTAAATACATTTTACCTGACTGTGTGTTTTAGTGCCACCATCAGATGAATTACAGTAATTAACTATAAATTGAATAGGCTATTTGCATTATGGCGTCATATACTACAACTACCAGAATGCTTTGCTTACTTTCTTTTGAAATAAATGTTCTTCTTTTGTAAAATGAATTAAAATTGAATAAACTACTTTTGTAGCGCAATTAGCACAAATTGTTCATGATCGGCTGAAGTGATATGTGAACTGAGTTTGTTTGATGTGTTGTTTCTCGCTTGTGCCGGTTTTCCTTCCTCATCAAAACTCAACATATATGAAAAGATGTGTGTAAAATAATTAATCTAGGGGTAGTGAGTGTAAGCGGTCATCTTAAGAATATGATGTAGAAGAAGAAGATGTGTAAAATATTCATTTATTGATTATTTATTTAATCTCCAAAGGGATTAAGAATTTGAATATGAAAGAGAATTCTCAAAGAATGCTGGACTAGTAGTAAAATGATGCTATAATGCAGATCGCCTAGATTACAAGACAGTGAAGTTATTTTGAATATATTTTATTTGAATGTGTGTTATTAGCCCCACCATCAGATATATTAAGGAATCTTATATGCAGTCATGGTGGTAAATACCAGCAGTATTACTCACGTTCACTGGTGACTCACATTATTGCTACTAACCTTCCTGATAGCAAGATCACTGAAATCAGGTTAGTTTTCACAGTGCAAACACTCCAACCAGGACCACTTGGCGTTATCTATATTTTTTTTTCAGAGCTTAAATTCTACTGCTTCAAACCCTCTGATAAAGTACGATTCTATAGACCACTTCACGTTAACGTCCGCCATTTTGAATTGGGGCAAAGTCAAGAAATTTCTTAAGAGATTGTCATCACTTTGACGCTCAATATCTCCGCTCGTTCAAGCTCCATTTTTACAATTTTAACTTGAAATAATAAGAACATTACATATCAGTAGACTGATGGAAAATGAGGCCTATCAAGGAATTGGAACTATTTTTTATGAGCCGGTAAGTTTTCTATATATTTTGATCTACGCACGCCGATCGTTCGCCGATCATTTTGTTTTGAAAACAAAAATCTCAATTTTCTTTATCAAATGACTATGGTATGTCAACCAAGTTTTAGTACAAATATAAGGAAGTTAATATCTTTTCAAAAACAAAATAATTATTAATATTGAGCTTGAAAGAACGGAGTTAGAAGAAATCAAAGTGATGACAATTTCTTAAGAATTTTCCCGACTTTGCCCCAATTCAAAATGGCGGACGTTAACGTGAAGTGGTCTATTTAATAAAGACATTGAGTGATCAAAATTTATATTTCTGTTCAATTCACTTAAAGGATTCAAGTTTTAAAAGTATTGAAAAAACACAATGTGGTCCCGGTTGGAGTGTCCTTACTGTAACATTTGTGGCCCGTTGCCTGGTCAGTTTAAAACCATGCAGGGATGGTGGAAGAACATTAAAAAAAGATCTACAAAAATGTTAAGACTCATTGCCTGGTCAGTTTAAAACCATGCAGTGATGTTGGAAGAACATTAAAAAAAGGTCTACAAAAATGTTGAGCATCCTGCAAGTGATCTTATTCTCTTTTGAGTATTTTACCATAATTGAAGTGGCTTATTTCAATGATTAATGTCAGAAATCATGTTAACTTTTGTGTTGTTTTTAAAAAAGGGCAGTGTTCCAGAGTTTCATATAGAAACAGGGTTCTCCAGCTCAAGCCCTAGCTGGACTAAAAAAATTAAAATTTTAAGAACCTATGTGCACTAAACTCCAAACGTTTGCACAAGTGTGGGAAATTGATGGACTCCACTCTTGGGCCATCACAAATGGACAGACCTCACATTGTCCATAGGCTTGTGTAATATCTGTATCTTACACTGATTAATAAAATTAAAATTGATTTTGTATGAGTGGGAAACAGTACTGTATCGTATAGTAGCCATAGTTTTTAAGAAAACATTCACACTTTATCCAGAATTGTAGCTGTACCGTAACCATACTGATTCCTACTCAAGACATCCAAAAACAACTCTATTAAAAAGGACTTCTTTATAAGGACTTCCTGTACAATGTGTGAACCTTTAACCGCGTAGAACAGTTTATGTAAGCTTGCAAAATGAGAATGCTGTATATCAGGTTTACAGATACATTGGCTGTCAGGTTGAGTAGCTGTAGATCTGTACAGTACCAACAAAAAGTCTGTGTGTGATATATACAATATGAGCGGCCAATATCTGTATCATGCAGATATTTCCCATGCAGATCGAACACAAACATTGTATGTTACTTATGAAGCTCACAGAATAGTACAAGTGTTTTGTGAAAATATCTTTATTTGATTTGAGAAAATAAGGTTGAACTTTATGCAAATCGAGACGAATCTATATCCTATTTCCAATGCCTTAATGGTTCGTATTTTTTATTGTTTTTGCCTTATGAATTATTATTTATGAGTTTTATAATTCTATATTTAATTAACTGCAGGGACAAAAAGATAGTACGGCCTCAATGGATTCTCGACTGTATGGAGAAGAAAGAATTGCTTCCAATAGAATCTTACTTATTGTATGATGGCAAACAAGCAAGGCAAAAAACACTAAGATTCACGAAAATGTTTGAAAACAGCAATCATACAAGTAAATCACATATTGAAAATGATGGGCACAAGCAGGGGATGTCACCAAGCGAAGTATCACAAGCAAAAAGTAATAAGGAATTTGATCAAAGTGAATTACAAGCTGAAAATAATAAAGTTGAACAGTCTTTATCAATAAGTGTGAAATCACAAACTGAGAAGGAACTTGGTAGCAAAACCGACTTGACATTTGAAGATAATGCTGAGCAAATGCTACCTAGAAAGCAAGTAACACAATTTCAAAATACAGACCTTTGTGAAAACAATAGTGAAAAGCATGATTCTAGTAGTAGTAAAAATAGCAAGGAGTCTCCAGTAGGTGAGAAAACAGCCAACCAAAAGCCAGTCAAAGCAGGAGACACCAACTTTGTCAGTGAATTCTACAACAACTCTCGTCTTCACTATCTATCAACATGGGGTGCTGAGCTAAAGCAGTTTACTTCTGAGTTGATCAAAAAACGAGTTAGTGAGGGTGTTGTACCTCGCAAATACCCTGCCCCAGGCTATCATGGTAGGGTTATCATGCATGTCGACATGGATTGTTTTTTTGTTTCTGTGGGGTTGAGAGGTCGGCCTGATCTTGTGGGTAAACCTTTAGCTGTGTGCCATGCAGGGAAGAGGAATACTGGCAAAGGTAATATACAATGTTTCATTCATTCATTCATTCATTCAATTACTCTTTCATTCATTCTTTCAATCATTCATTCATGTAATCTTTCATTCATGCGCCCATCCATTCATTAATCAATGTATTCATTTGTTCATTCTTTCATTCATTTACTCTTTCGTTCATTCATTAATTCATTCCATTTTTTATTCATTCACCCATCCATTCATTCATTCATTCATTTATTCATGCATTTATGCATTCACTCATTCACTTAGTTTTTCATACACTCATTCATTCAATACATTTATTTATGCATGAGTTCATTCAGATCCATCCTCCAATAATCCATCCATTCATTCATATTTGATTATTTCATTTTATTACTGATGACTTTGAAGTCTATTTATTGCAAAAAGGTGCCGGTATTTATTTTTTACAGACACAATGCCCATAGAAACATCATCCAACTTTACGTCAATGTCAGAAATAGCATCATGTAGCTATGAAGCCAGGAAGACAGGCGTAAAGAATGGTATGTTCCTTGGAACAGCCCGCAAGCTATGTCCAGATATTATATGCATACCATACCATTTCCAGGAATATCGCACAGTGTCCAGACAATTATACCAGATATTAGTTAACCATACTCATGATATAGAGGCTGTCAGCTGTGATGAGGCATATATCGACATGTCCAGGATAATTGATGGTATATATAGTTTACTGTTTAGTTACAGCTTGTAGAGTGCAAACACTAGATGTGTGCAACAGTTTTCACTATTTAGTAGTAAATACCACTATTTAAACAAAAGAAAACAATAGAATTAGCATAAAATAGCACTATTTAGTGGTATTTATGTTGCACACTTTTAGTGCACATTCTAATTAAACAAATGAAAACAATAGAATTAGTATAATAAAATAATAAATATCACTATTTAGTGGTATTTATGTTGCACACTTTTAGTGTGTGCACTCTAGTGCTATGGTGCATTATGGGTAATATATCTACTGTGAGTAACATCAATGCATGCTAATATGGAATATTACTTTGCAACATTTGATGCAATAATTTGCTGTGACACTTTTGGTCTTTGTCCGGCCTACTCCCCCTTGCTGGTTTGTCTGCTGAAGCCGGACGATTTGGCAACCTACACTACAAAGGTATAATGAAACATTTTCTATTATTTTGCAGAGAAAACCTCTCCAATTGACCTAGCCAAGCAGATACGGCATGAGATCAAACAACAGACACAATGTACAGCCTCTATTGGAATAGGAAATAACATACTGATGGCTAGACTGTGTACAAGGAAAGCTAAACCTGATGGACAGTTCTATCTACATGGACAAGACATGATCAAAGAGTTTATTGGTAGGTATAGTGAACATGAAGACATTGAAACAAGCAGCCAAATATGCAGCAAGGCAGGCAGGCAAACAAACAAACAAACAAGCAAACAAACATACAGCACAGCAGACAGGCAGACAGCAAGGCAGAAAGACAGACACAAACAAACAGGCAAGGCATTCAAACTGACAACCAAGACAATAAGCACACATACAGCAGGGATGACAAACAGACAGACATAAAACAAACAAACAAACTGAAAAACAGCAAATATGCAAATAGATTATAAAAAAAAAAACAGCTGCTTCAATCAGAAACGTCCATCTCTAAATCAAAACTTGTCTGGTGTAATTGTATTTCAGCCGAGCAGAACGTTTCTGACCTTCCTGGAGTTGGTTACTCAATCAAAGAGAAACTACAAGCCATTGGTGTGACGTCATGTGGTGACGTACAGCGTGTGAGCCTGCAATCCTTACAGGACGTACTAGGAGAGAAGACAGGTTTAATGGTATATCGTTTCAGTCATGGCGAGGATGATAGACCGCTTAGAACTGAAAGAGAAAGAAAGTCGGTCTCAGCTGAGATTAACTATGGAATACGATTCATTGAGGTGTTTACAGTGCATGCGAATACAAAAACCACGGCCAGACAGAAATATCTCAGGAATGCTTTCTTAACCAATCAGAATTACTTTTCAGTTAGGGTCCATTAGTGTGCTGTCTGTGATTGGCCAGAGAACAATAACAACATTCCTGAAATATTCTGTCTGGCCACGGTATTTGTATTCGCACTGTAAAAGTTTACTGATCTGATTGAGGCATCCCACCAATAATTTGTACGATTCTGTAGTTTGTACCAAGTTTGAATATTGAAGTTTCCATTGATGAATGAATGAATGAAAGAATGAATGAATGGATGAATTAATGAATAAATTGTTAAATGAATGAATGAATTGGTAAATGGATGAATGAATTGGCAATTGAATGAATGAATTTGTAAATGAATGAAACAGTAAATTATTCGAAAGAATTGATAAACAAATGAAGAGAAAATTCTACCGAACATTAACATGTTTTGTAATTGTCACTTGAATATAAATTGCATATAATCATTATGTTTCATTTTATCTAATATTGTGTGGTAACATCATGTTATGTTGGGTTTCATTGTTAGGACGCTGAGCCCGAAAAGTTTATCAACGAACTAGCGCACGAGGTTACAAAGAGGTTAAAAGACATTGATGCCAAGGGACAGTCTGTCACTCTAAAGGTAATGTATTATATAGGAGTAAAAGACGCGCGCGCGTGCTTTATCGAGAAACAAAGCACGCGGGGATAGGCAGAACACGAGAGAAGTGCTACAGAAGCACGGCGCTTTTCGCACTTCTCGAGTGTTCTGCCTATCCCCAAGTGCTTTTATTTCTCAATAAAGCACAGCAAGCAAGTTTTTTTGTAATTCATTTTATAAAATACAAATTGACAAAGCAGAAGCAAGAAGTCAAAAATAGCTGATGTGTGCTACCAATCAGCGCTCGGTATGTATATATCATTATTATTTCTAGCCTAAGAGACCTCTTAGTGAATGCTGCCTTTCTTTAGTTTTGTATTTGGCCTATTAAAAGGTGTTTGGAAAAAGGAATCTGAACTCATTTTACGTAGACTGACTGAATAGCTATTTATCTGCATGACTGAGTCATGCAAAAATGAACCCCGATGATTAATTAAATGTCGAAATTAAATTATGAGCCTTCTATTGCTTTTTTCTTGGAGTCATCTTCAGCCAAACTCAGTGTAAACAGAAATTAAAAGATACGAAAAATGATGTAAAATCGAACCGTGAAAATCAGAGCTCACGTTTCACAGTCACGCTAAGATGACCTTTGACCTTATCTAAATAGTTCATGAAATATGAAGCATGAACCTTGTTGAATCTATTTCTTCAAGAGATTTTTATCCAAATATTGATCAATTAAAACAAAAAAGATACTAAGAATCAACTATATACGCTTGCTCATGCTCGCTTCGCTGCGGTAGCAAGATCATGGGACTGTAATACAATCGCTCAAAGAAACTCGCAAAGGATCCTGGAGGACTCAAAATTTTGATTTCAGCTCCTTGAGTACTCAATTATAAAGCTGCCTTGCTACGCTCGCTCAGGCTCGCTTCCAGCAATCATTGACTGGCTTACTGACTGACGTTGTTATTATTATCATCAAGGCTTTTATCATTATTGCCATCATCATAACCATCTTTGTCCTTCAAATAGCGATACTTCAGCTGACGTAAGCCTTTGATATTCATGTGCCAACCAGACTGATTGGGCGTTATTTCAATAGAGCATATTGTAGTTCTGGTTGGCACATTAGCATAACAATTCATTTGTTTATAAACATGAATTATTGCTATAGGCGATTTGCATTATAGCGTCATTTTACTACCACTACCAGCAATATTTGCGAATTTTCTTTCATATTCAAATTTTTAATTCCTGTGGAGATTAATAAAACAATTAAAAATTGCGATACAAAACAAAGTCGGCAAAGCATTCTGGTATTGGTAGCATTCCACGTCATCATGTATATCGCCTATAAGCTTGAAGCGTGATGACGTTTTACCCCCGTGTCTAGACCAGAATCCTTTTCACATTGCTATTGTTCACTGATCATGACTATTGTTCCTGTATTCTTGAGGGAATATAAAATTTGAATATGAAAGGATTTTAAAAACTATTATGGTATAGAGACGGGGGTGAAACGTCATAACACTTCAGGGCTATTGTCTTCTATTCTTCAGCTCAAGGTCCGTAAGAAAGGCGCTCCAGAACCTCGCAAGTACATGGGTCATGGAATATGTGACAATGTTGCGCGATCTACGACACTTCCCTTTCTAACTGACGACACTAAAACCATAGCAACGAAGTGCCTTCAACTATTACGCCAGCTGAAGATCATACCCTCTGATATACGGGGCATGGGAATACAAGTGAATAAACTGACACAGCACAAACCAAAAAATACCAGAACATTACTAGACTTTGCAACCAAGGGTACTCAGAGACAAACGCCGACAAATGTTGCAAAGAGTAAAAAAGCGCATAGTGAAACTTTGACAGATGAAACAGAGAAGAGAAATATTACCTTAGATAAACAGAGCATAAATGTCAAGCAAATTACACAAATTGCTCAAATTGAACAAACCAAAAGTATATCTCAAGACGAACAGGACAGAATTATTGCACCAAACTCAAAGCGTAAGAGTATTGCATCGGTAATTCAAACTGAAAACAATACAATAGATTTACAAGCAAATATTACAGGAGAAACGAAAGCTAAGGATATTGCCCAAGATCTGGATGCGAAGAACAGAGTTACTATCCAAAGTGCACATGGTGTTACCACAACAAGAATTGAAAATGATGCTTTCACGTGCTCTTCTCCATCTAGCTCACCATCGAACTCCTTTTTATGTGTAGAATACATAGCTTCACCAAATACAGTAAGAACTACGGCACTAACGGTAGAAGAGGCCTTAGAAAGAAACACTAACCTGCCGCCATTGCCAAAGTTTTTTCCATCACCGTCAGGCTTACCAAAGCAACGCAGCTCTTCTAATAAAAGGTCTTTAAGACTGGAAGAGGAAGGGTTGTCTGCTTCTCCACAAGAACATGAGAGATTGCCACAACTGTTTGCTGCTGAGGTCTTACCCTCGTCACAAGGTTCGATGTCAATAAATTGAATGAATGAGTGGATGGATGGAATGAATGAATGGATGGATGGATGGATGGATGGATGAATGATTGATTGAATGAATGAATGATTGAATGAAAGAATGATTGAATGAAAGAATGATTGAATGAATGAATGATCGAATGAATGAATGAATAATTGAATGAATGAATGAATGAATAAATTCATTCATTCTTTCTTTCATCCATCCGTCCGCCCATCCATCCATTCAATCATTCATTCATTCATTCATTCAATTATTCATTCATTCATTCGATCATTCATTCATTCAATCATTCTTTCATTCAATCATTCTTTCATTCAATCATTCTTTCATTCAATCCATTCATTCATTCATTCAATCATTCATTCATTCATTCATTCATTCACATATTCATTCATTCATTCACTCATTCGGCATTCATTCATTCATTTATCCATCCATCCATCCACTCACTCATTCATTAATTCTTTTATCCATTCATTCATTCATTCATCCAGGTATTTAATCATACGTTGATTCATTCATGCATGCATTCGTTTTGAAGTGTTTTCATGTACCTTTTACACTAAGGTTCACCATTTGAAGAACTGGAACTACCATCTCCTTCCCAACTAGACCATAGTGCATTGCAGGCATTACCCCCTGAAATTAGGTTGAATATCCAACGACAATATGCTAAGAGAAACAACAACGCAGTGGTGATAGAAACCGAGAACGCACAACCTGTGAGTAAACTTTCAATCCCTTTGCGACAAACATATATAAAATATCAGAAACTTCTGAAGGGGGGTTGAAACGTGTAGCTCGGCTCCATGCTCCCAAATATTCAGACTAAGTAGCATAATTTTAACACCATATTTGGTCAATATTTGATATTCAGTCTAAGTAACATAATTTTAACACCATATTTGGTCAATATTTGATATTCAGTCTAAGTAGCATAATTTTAACACCATATTTGGTCAATATTTGATATTCAGACTAAGTAGCATAATTTTAACACCATATTTGGTCAATATTTGATATTCAGTCTAAGTAGCATAATTTTAACACCATATTTGGTCAATATATGATATTCAGTCTAAGTAGCATAATTTTAACACCATATTTGGTCAATATTTGATATTCAGACTAAGTAGCATAATTTTAACACCATATTTGGTCAATATTTGATATTCAGACTAAGTAGCATAATTTTAACACCATATTTGGTCAATATTTGATATTCAGACTAAGTAGCATAATTTTAACACCATATTTGGTCAATATTTGATATTCAGACTAAGTAGCATAATTTTAACACCATATTTGGTCAATATTTGATATTCAGACTAAGTAGCATAATTTTAACACCATATTTGGTCAATATTTGATATTCAGACTAAGTAGCATAATTTTAACACCATATTTGGTCAATATATGATATTCAGTCTAAGTAGCATAATTTTAACACCATATTTGGTCAATATTTGATATTCAGACTAAGTAGCATAATTTTAACACCATATTTGGTCAATATTTGATATTCAGTCTAAGTAGCATAATTTTAACACCATATTTGGTCAATTCTCGATTCAAAATGGCCACTAGATGCCGTGAATCGAACATTTGCGAAATTTCACCAGGTTTTAAAGGAGATTTTCCTTTGTGCTTGTTAGCATGTGTTGTTTACTTAGTTTGCAAGGCTTTGAAAGCATAATAGATATGTTTTTATTTGAGAAAGGCTTTTCGATTTTTTTTTCCCGTGGGGGGGAGGGGGGGCGGGTGAGAACGGATGTACACATGCTATTCGAAGAAAAAATCGAATGTTCCGGAACATGGAACCACGACAATGTACTGTCTCTACACGTTTCAGCCCTCACATGAGTTTCTAAAAATATGCCATAGATAAGCTGATATTACCAGAAAATTGCGCAAATTTCTTCCCATTAACAACTACTCGTAACTGTTGACCGGGCAAATCGTGTCCCTGAAATCGAGCCTTTCAAATACAAGTGCAAGGCGGTAAGAAGCACTTGCATGGAGACAAAAAATAATCGCAGGCTCCTATTTTCTAATGAACCAGCCCTCATATTTACATCTACCGCCGAAAGGTTAGGTCAGTTGGTAGAGCTTCGGACTACTCTGCGGGAGGTCACGGGTACGAGCCATGACCCGACCAACACTCAGCGTCTTACAAATAATTGAGGAAAAGTTGCTGCCTTTTTTTCTCTATCTGCAAATGGTAAGATCTTCGCGTCCTCTCGGATAACGACGAATATATCGAAGGTCCCGTCTACTCTATACTCTAATGCAGTTGTGGACGTTAAAGAACCACTGAGGACGCAGATACGACCATCCTCAGTGTCTGTACTTACTAACAATGGGGGCATAACCACTAACAATTATCTATATACTCATGTTTGTAAAGTGCATGTACCAGTCCGTAAAGTCCCCCAGCGAACATATTTAAACATTAATTGAAAAGCCCCGAGGGGAATTACTGTATTACTCTATATTCTACATCTCCAATTTAACTTTGATTTGAACTGATAGCAGCGTGACAAACGAAACGAAGAACAGACAAGTCAAGTGCATCAAGAGGAAGAACAACGAGAAGAAGGAGTAAGTCTTAATGGAGCTAGAACATGTTCTGATGTCAAGACTGTTATAAAAGCATGGACTAATAGCTCAGGTATTGAAAATGTCAACAACAAAAAAACATGTCGGAATAGCTTTGTAGTCTGCAAGGAGAGAGTTCAAGAAGCCATTGCGCATTTTTCATGTCTTTATTTATTCATTGATGTCTACACTTATTAATCAAATAATTAATATATTCATCCATCCATTGCAGAATTATTTCAAGAAGATGTTGATATTGTAGCAGAGTACTTTCTTCAACTAATAGAACATAAGTATATGGAACAACTATGGGTTCTTATCAAATATTTAATAAGGTAATCACTCGTAATCATGGGTTCGGGTTTGACTTTGCAAAAAAGACGCAATTTCTTAGGGGCGGTTTCTATGGAGTGACCCAACTCGGTTTAGTGGGCTGGTGTCTCTTGTTTTCAAGCTCTCTGAGCGAACGATAGAGAACGGCCGCAAGCGATCGGGAAAAAAATCGATTATAGAGAAACCAACGTTTTTTCGATCCTACGACCGTTTTCGCTGCATATATGATCGCGATCTAAATCGTTCATAAACGGTCGTATAGAATCGAAAAACTTTGCTTTCCCCAAAATGGATTTTTTTTTTATCGTTTGCAACCGTTCTCGATTCGCGATTATATGGAAACCAGGCTTAAACCGGGATGGTTCATTCTATATAAATAGCCCCTTATACATGTCAATTAAATCACCAATTTAGTGTGTTGAGCCAATCAGTAGTGTCTCTGTCTTTTTGTAGATGTGCAGTGAAAACTCGAAGCAAGGCTTGGTGTTCTGCCTGCAAAGATGTCATTCGACGAATACAAGCTTCTGTCATTGACAAACACGGTGCACCATTAGCGCTAACAAACACACTATGACCATTTAGATAATGGCGATGATAGACGTCAAAAGAATTTAAATAAAAAAAAACGGCAGTTTCGAAGTAAGTCGTTGCGCGAACTCAAAAGCTCAAAATACAATACAATACAATACAACTTTATTTTTTTTCAAAAGAAAATCAAATGAACTCCAATGAAACTCAAAGATATACAGCGGTAAACCTTTATCTTGTTCACAGTTAGTACGTGGATAGATAATATTTTGGAATCATTCAAGACCAAAAAACAGACTTCACTAATGTTATAACAACAATTAGCTTATGTCGTCCGTTAGTCTGCTATTTAGGGTCGTTGCTTTACACATGATTCTTGCTGGCCTACTCTTTATACAGCACATTTTACTGCCATTCAACAATGGATTTGTCTTTAAAAAACAATATTGTTATGTCAATAAATATAATTTCATTCACAAAAATCAAGGAATATCCTAAATGTTTAAAATCACCCGCTGCGGTCTCATTTTAAGCCGAGAAAGAGGGGTATATGTAGCCCGCGTCGCGGTGGTATTAGGAGGGGGTTGGGGCGGGGAAAGAGGGAGGGGGGAGGGGGAAGTGGAGAAAGAGGAACCTCCCTTTCACACCGCTCCAATCCCCCTCCTAAAACCGCATCTACGCAGGCTAGAGTACATGTAGTACCCAAACCAAAGAGAGGATTGCTGTGCAGAAAACTACTTTAAAAATGGAAACAGAAAATACATGATTTTAAAACCATTAGATTAAACTATATAATAAACCTCAATTCACTAAAAGATTTTAGTAAGTTCTGTTTGCAAATATTTATCGCATGCTTATAAAAACTTGAATCACATAATTAACCATTGTAAATTTAAAATATAACTGTAGGGAAAAAACTAGGACGATCCACAGTGATCAATTTAAATACAAGCTTGCTTCCATACATAACCAATATACCCAAATCGACTGCAATGGAGAAGTAAGTTTTCCATTGGAATCTGGTCGTCAAAAAATAAAGCTTTATTGGAGTTCCTGTGTATTACGAGTAGGACGTCACGGATGGATTCCATCGGAAAACAAGTGGTTTGTTGTTACTCTAAAATATATCAGAATTCTCGTTTCAATATACCCCATCTTTCACAAACCTCACAACTACACTTCTCGCCCACATTAATACAGATATTATTGTTATATTCGTCTCGTTTCAAACATCCGATCCTTTGACAACCACATTTCCCAAAATTTCCTCTCGTAATACAAATTATTATCAGATACAAACACCCGATCCTCGTATAACCAAGACAGCCACATTTCTCGCTCACACAATACACATTATATTAAACCATACGATTCGTGAAGTGCTTTTACGAATCGTGTCGATTCGTGATATCAACTAAAAATCAACTAAATTTATCCGTAGTTATAAACTATGATATATTTCTCATACAAAAACAAAACTTGCTTGCCATTTCAAGGTCTTAGTCAAACTAAAACTAAAACATTACTATTAGTTTTCGTCGTTTTTTAAAGCCTCGCAAATTGCTAAAACTCGACAGTACGTAATCTGAACCCATACTAAAACATTGTGATTCAATTGAGTCGTTTTCAAACGCAGGAAAACTTTACAAAACTCGCTTCTCAAGTCAAAGTTTATTTACAAATTGTTTAGTACACTATGGATAGATACACCACTGACCTGCAAATAGTAGAACACTAATCTAGGCAGGCCAGTGGTTAAGAAGTTACAAGTAATATATATCCTAATATACATAAATATAATATAATAGTTATTGAATAGGTGTGATACATATAATTGTTAGTATGACTATATGATTATTAAATGTATTTATCATAATTGTGTAGTCGTCAAATTTGTTTACAAATAATATTCTGCTATCTAGATATATATGTATATAACAAATATGATTATTAAATATGATTATGAGATATATATTGGCTTCTATAGTCACAACAAAACGCCCTACTGTCAATATAAAACATTATAATATATAATATATTTTTGTTGTTTTTAACTCACCCGGAAACTTCAAAAAACTCGCGATCACCAGTCAAAACTAAACGCTCTACTATCAATTTAAAACATTATAATACATATTATATTTTTGTCGTTTCTAGAGGGCCCGAAAACTTCATGAAACACGCGATCTACGTACAGTCGAAACTAAACGCTCTATTGACAACCTAAAACATTATAATACATATTATATTTTTGTCCTTTCTAAAAGGACAACGCGACACACGCTACTGTCAACACGCTACTGTCAATTTAAAATATATAATACATACTAGCGATTTCTTTCGAAAGTGAATTGCTGCGGCAAATTTTATAATTATTATCTGGAAGGTGGCTCTCAGAGACAAAGATCACAGGCAGCCAAATGATAGTATATTATCATTAATGAAAGTATTCATCAAAGCTGAATGCAAAGACAAGTATGGAGCCTCGTTTTAATGCGCAATTCTTCCGTGGTAAAAATCTTTATAATTAACAGCCCACAATAAACTATTTTTTGTTGTTTGTGCCTCAACGGGCGATTCATTTGATTTGTTTGCCTTGACGGGCGATTCATTTCGTTTGTTTGCCTCGAAGGGCGATTCATTTCGTTTGTTTGCCTCGAAGGGCGATTTATTTCGTTTGTTTTCCTCGTTGGGCGATTCATTTGATTTATTTTTGCCCCAATGAACGATTTGTTTGTCTCGACGGCCGATATGGCTTTCCATATATATATATATATAAAAGGAAGCTCTATACTTTCTGTAAGCCAGCTTTCGGTTGGCAGTTGTTTCATCTTGCAAGAGAGATGGCAAACTATGTAGTGGCTGTTTGTATAGTGTTTGTACTCTTTGGGATGCTGAGTATACCAGTTAGAGGGGAAGCCCGTAGTGGTGATCGCATTGTATTTGATTTTCGCTTCGAACACAGACTTGATCCACCATCCCCAACTAGGATGCAGTCAGCTCTGGCAGTTAATATGATGGATTGTCTCGGTGTTTGTGTCAATTCAAGTTGGTGCAAATCAGGCAATCTAAAGACAAAACCGGATAAAAATGGTTTGTTTGTATGTGAAGTGTTTTCTTCCGATGAATATCACAGAGGCAACAATTTGAGAAAACACTCTGCTTTCAGATACTTTCGCATCAGGGTAAGTAAAAATTGTTCGCGTTGTTTGAACTTCAGT
Organism: Diadumene lineata; assembly: GCA_918843875.1. Classification (NCBI taxonomy): domain Eukaryota; kingdom Metazoa; phylum Cnidaria; class Anthozoa; order Actiniaria; family Diadumenidae; genus Diadumene; species Diadumene lineata. The sequence continues at coordinate 994,300 of OU974081.1, read as the reverse complement.
CTTGTCGTAACAAAGTGCATTAAGGTAATTTCGTAGTAATAAAACTAGCCATAGAATTTTGATAAAACTTTGTATAATAAAACATTTTTAGTTTTTCATTAAAAATATAAAATATTTTAATCATTAAACTTGGTCCCCTATTACTTTTTTTATTTTAGAAAATATCCGAATGGAAAAGTCAAAAGGGACGAATAACGATTCTATCTTTGATTGATTGTCAAAAAATTCGTTTCTATTAAGTTCTTAGTTTAAGGTTTAGTTTCAATAACTCTACAGGAAAATATATCGAATTTCAAATTTTTCTTTTCAGACCCCTTGCGAGTTATTCCAACATACAAGATGTCAAAATGGAGGCGAGTGTGTCTTTGTTAATCTAACCCACCAATGCAAATGTCTTCAAGGATTCCAAGGAAAAGGCTGCGAGCAAGGTACGGTCATTTACGCTACCCGTTTTGAAATGTTTACTCCCACTTTGATTATGATACCAACAACAATTTGAAAAATAGTTATTGAAGAATTTTAATTTAAATTATCTCTTTAAAAAGAGATAGGACATGATCGGATTTCAAACGACCACAGGCCTACCCCACTATTGTCTCGAGATGACTAGTCTGGTATATGGCAAACTATAGGATTCAAAGGTGATTGAGTTTGTAACTGCCTGTTGACTGAATGAACCGATGTTTGAGAATGACTCGGGTCGCAAGAAAAATGATTGATGATTGCGATATTGGCATGGAATTCCTATCCCGGGGGAGGGGAGAGAGGGAGGGTGCAAACTTTTGGGGATGTGCGCCCTATCTTTTATTCCTCATTTTTTGGTAACTTTTAGGGGTTAAACCCATCAATCTACATAGCACCAAAACTCCTTTTAAAAAAACGTTCCTTAACTTTTATGGGTATTTTTGAAAAATTCCGACGAGCATCCCCGGTCGTTTATCCCCGAAGTCCCCACCCCCCGTGATTCCTATAGACGATTAATCATTACAGCGGCAAAATATGTTCACAATGCAAACACTCAAACACAAACATTATGTTATATCACTATAAATCACAATACTAGAACCTTTTTCTATTTGCACTAACTCAAAACATATACACTTTATTATTAATTCCAACCGCCGTTTTGAATATAATCGATGACGTCAAGTACTGATGGTCCACTTTATGATTTACATATGGGCAATATAGGCGATATGGGCGATTTCGCCGGCGATATTTCGATGGAAGATTATTTTTATTCAAAATAACTATAACTTACATGATATTTTTCTTAATCATATTTTTAAATAAAGACCTAAAAACGAGCTATCGAATGATACAAAAATAATAACATTTTTTTGTTGATTTGGGTTGGCTGTTATCTTAACTATGCTGTGGAGTTATTCGGCTGAAGACAAGATCAGGATTTAGTATAGCCTCCCAGTTCTTCCCTTATTTTCTTATATTCTACCATTATTCGGCTTAGTAATAATGAAATACTTGCCTTATAGATGTTGATGAGTGCGCTACCAACAAACACAATTGTGACCCGCAAGCACAATGTATGAACACTAAAGGATCTTTCAACTGTACATGTCAAACAGGATATGAAGGCAATGGGACGGTCTGTGAAGGTAACATTAAACAACAGGGGCGGCGGAACAGCAACAGCCGTGGGAGGCACTATAATCCACCACCCCTCTCCACCCCAAGGAAAGTAATAACTAGAGCACAGTCATCTCGCATTTCCATACGACACAGGAAACCAGCCCCTGCATCCAAGGCGGTTATGCTTTATGGGTATTATGGCACGTAGCATCTAATTGGAAAACTTTACAAACCGGAAAATCACAAAACAACATTTTTGTATTAACTCATGCATTAATATCTTTTAACCAATATTTTGTGGGGTTGGGGGCACATGCCCCTCACCCCCTCCCGGTTCCGCCGCCCCTGAACAAACAAACAAACAAACACAAAAATTAATGGCCTAATTTATGTTATGTCACTATAAATCGCAATACTACAACCTTTTTCTATTTGCACTAACTCAAAACATATACACCTTATTAATATTTCGCCGTCGATATTTCGATGGAAGTTTTTTTTAAATAACTTTAAATAAAATGATATTTTTCACAATCATATTTTTAAATAAAGACCTAAAAACTAGCTATCAAATGATACAAAAAACTAACACTTTTTTGTTGATTTGGGTTGGCTGTTATCTTAACTATGCTGTGGACGTATTCGGCTGAAGGTCACGAGATCAGGATTTAGTATAGCCTTCCAGTTCTTTCCTTATTTTCTTATATTCTACCTATTATTCGGAGGTAAAAACTAGTAAAAAATACTAGCAAGGACTGCGTCGGTGTTTCTAAAGAAACAGTTGTAAATATAACGATGAGTTGTACTCCGTAGAGTGATTCGAGAAAAAACTGACGTTTCGGACGTTAGTCCTCCGACGAAGGACTAACGTCCGAAACGTCAGTTTTTTCTCGAATCACTCTACGGTGTACAACTTATCGTTATATTTACAACTATACCAATTATTCGGCTTAGTGATAATGAAATACTTGCCTCGTAGATGTTGATGAGTGCGCCACCAACAAACACAATTGTGACCCGAAAGCACAATGTGTGAACACTAAAAGATCTTTCAACTGTACATGTCCACCAGGATATGTAGGCAATGGGACGGTCTGTGAAGGTAACCAAACAAACAAACAAACACAAAAATTAATGGCCTAATTTATGTTATATCACTTTAAAAGTAGTGGGAAAGGGACCGCCGAGCCCCTTTTGGGTGGTGGAAGTGGGTGGTGGAAGGTGGTGGATATCTTAATAAGGTCAAAAGAAGGAGGGGAGGGGTGGTCAGGAAAAAAGTGGTGGTAGGAAGAGATGACAACAGTAAGGGGAGGTGTAGTGGCCTTAACGATGATTGGCAGAGGAAGATGACGAAGAAAATTTACAGGGGAGGGGTGGTGGAAGGTGGTGGATATGTTAATGAGGTCAAAAGAAGGAGGGGAGGGGTGGTCAGGAAAAAAGTGGTGGTAGGAAGAGATGACAACAGTAAGGGGAGGTGTAGTGGCCTTAACGATGATTGGCAGAGGAAGATGACGAAGAAAATTTACAGGGGAGGGGTGGTGGAAGGTAGTGGAAGGTGGTGGATATGTTAATGAGGTCAAAAGAAGGAGGGGAGGGGTGGTCAGGAAAAAAGTGGTGGTAGGAAGAGATGACAACAGTAAGGGGAGGTGTAGTGGCCTTAACGATGATTGGCAGAGGAAGATGACGAAGAAAATTTACAGGGGAGGGGTGGTGGAAGGTAGTGGAAGGTGGTGGATATGTTAATGAGATCAAAAGTGACGGGGGAGGGGTGGTCAGTAAAAAAGGTGGTGGTAGGAGGAGATGACAACAATAAAGGGAGGGGTAGTAGACAAAACGATGATTGGTGGATGAAGATGACGAAGAAAATTTACAGGAGAGGGGTTGTTTAAAAGAAGGTGGTGGAAGGTGGTGGATATGTTAATGAGGTCAAAAGTGACGGGGGAGGGGTGGTGGAAGTGGGTGGTGGAGGTTATCGAGTTGATTGGTGGAAGTAGAAACATGATAGGGGAGGGGTGGTGTGATTACTAATAACATTTGATAGGAGGGTTTGGTAGGAGGGAGTAGGAGGTGGTAGGAGGGTATGTTAATGAGGTCAAAAGTAAAGGGGGAGGGGTGGTCTGAGTTCAGTGGAATTAATTTACTCAGTAGGTGGATCTGAGATCAATGAGGGGAGGGGAAGTAGTTCGAAAGATGTTTGGTAGGAGGTATTAGAACGGTATGATAAGTTATGATAAGACTGTTAGCCTGGTAGCCTAGTAGCCTGGTAGCCTGGTAGCCTGGTAGCCTGGTAGCCGATAGCCTGATAGCCGATAGCCTGGTAGCTGATAGCCGATAGTTATTTTAAAAAACGTACAGGCTTTTCAAAACAAGGTTTCACTCTATTTTTTTTAAAATATTATAATTAATTGCTTGACTATTATTTGAGCATTAATGGAATCAGCCAAGCGTATTCCTACTTAGATCAATAGTTTCCAAATCAATCTATTGTTTTGACTTAAAATTGTTTAGTCAGCCAAGCATCAAATAGATAATATGGTAATTTGATCACATCAGCTTAAAATATTATTTGCGAATAAAAAATTAAAATCGAATTCTATAAACCAGTGCCAAACAAATTGGAAGTTTTTTTTTTTCAATATCAGAAAAAATGATCTGATAAATTTCCTGGTCAAGTTAATGCTGTTAAATGATCAGAGAAAATAGCGGTGAATAAATATTTCAAGAAATTTGATAAAAAAGCTCATTTTATACCGTTAGTTTATATCAGGAAAAGAAATTGTTTATTGCGGTTACAGGAAATTATTCTTTGTGCTGAGGAAATGTAACTACATATGTGAGTTTTTGTAGTATTGGTGTTTTTTTCTCAAATAGATTTCAAATCTCCCGCGTTATATTGTGAACCTTGAACACAAGGGCTTGCCTGTATTAGCCCGGTGACGTCACGTGGTTACCATGGAGATCAAAAAAAAGTACTGCCTCATTGTTGTCATCTCCTCCTACCGAGTCAATTAGATTCACCACCTATCTCGGATTACTTCTTGGCCATCCCTCCCCTTATATGTTTCTACTTCCACATACTGAGATAATCAAATGTTCCACCTCCCCCCTACCAAATTATATCACCCCTCCACTAACTTTCGACCTCCTTATCATACCGTTCTAATACCTCCTACCAAACATCTTTCGAACTACTTCCCCTCCCCTCATTGATCTCAGATCCACCTACTGAGTAAATTAATTCCACTGAACTCATACCACCCCTCCCCCTTCAATTTTGACCTCATTATCATACCCTCCTATTACCTAACAATTAAGTTCAATGTGTTCACCATCTTCCTCCACCAATCATCTCTTAAACCACTACTCCTCCACCTCATTGTTATCAGATCCTCCCACCATCACCATTTTTTTCCTGACCACCCCTCCCCCTTTACTTTTGACCTCATTAATATACCATCCTACCACCTCCTACCAAACCCTCCTATTAAATGTTATTAGTAATCAAACCACCCCTTCCCTAACATGTTTCTACTTCCACCAATCAACTCGATTACCTCCACCACCCACTTCCACCACCTTCCACCACCTCTCGCCCGTCACTTTTGACCTCATTAACATATCCACCACCTTCTTTTAAACCAGCCCTCTCCTGTAAATTTTCTTCGTCATCTTCCTCTGCCAATCATCGTTTTGTCTACTACCCCTCCCTTTATTGTTGTCATCTCCTCCTACCACCACCTTTTTTCCTGACCACCCCTCCCCCTTCACTTTTGACCTCATTAACATATCCACCACCTTCCACCACCCCTCCCCTGTAAATTTTCTTCGTCATCTTCCTCTGCCAATCATCGTTAAGGCCACTACACCTCCCCTTACTGTTGTCATCTCTTCCTACCACCACCTTTTTCCTGACCACCCCTCCCCTCCTTCTTTTGACCTCATTAACATATCCACCACCTTCCACCACCCCTCCCCTGTAAATTTTCTTCGTCATCTTCCTCTGCCAATCATCGTTAAGGCCACTACACCTCCCCTTACTGTTGTCATCTCTTCCTACCACCACCTTTTTCCTGACCACCCCTCCCCTCCTTCTTTTGACCTCATTAACATATCCACCACCTTCCACCACCCCTCCCCTGTAAATTTTCTTCGTCATCTTCCTCTGCCAATCATCGTTAAGGCCACTACACCTCCCCTTACTGTTGTCATCTCTTCCTACCACCACTTTTTTCCTGACCACCCCTCCCCTCCTTCTTTTGACCTTATTAAGATATCCACCACCTTCCACCACCCCTCCCCTGTAAATTTTCTTCGTCATCTTCCTCTGCCAATCATCGTTAAGGCCACTACACCTCCCCTTACTGTTGTCATCTCTTCCTACCACCACTTTTTTCCTGACCACCCCTCCCCTCCTTCTTTTGACCTCATTAACATATCCACCACCTTCCACCACCCACTTCCACCACCCAAAAGGGGCTCGAGCGGTCCCTTTCCCACTACTTCCCAATACTACAACATTTTTAATTGGCACTAACTCAAAACATATACACTTTATTAATAATTCCCACCGCCATTTTGAATATAATCGATGACGTCAAGTACTGGCGGCCCACTTTATGATTTACATATGGGCGATATAGGCGATATGGGCGATTTCGCCGGCGATATTTCGATGGAAGAGTTTTTTAAATAACTTTAAATAAAATGATATTTTTCACAATCATATTTTTAAATAAAGACCAAAAAACGAGCTATCAAATGATACAAAAATAATAACATTTTTTTGTTGATTTGGGTTGGCTGTTATCTTAACTATGCTGTGGACTTATTCGGCTGAAGGTCACGAGATCAGGATTTAGCCTCCCAGTTCTTCCCTTATTTTCTTATATTCTACCATTATTCGGCTTAGTGATAATGAAATACTTGCCTTATAGATGTTGATGAGTGCGCTACCAAAAAACACAATTGTGACCCGAAAGCACAATGTGTAAACACTAAAGGATCTTTCAACTGTACATGTCCACCAGGATATGTAGACATTGGGATGGTCTGTGAAGGTAACAAACAAACAAACAAACAAATAAACAAACAAACAAACAGACAAGCAAACAAGAAAATAAATAAACAAACAAACAAACCCGCCAACAAACAGACAAGCAAACAAACAAGCAAACATGCAATAACATAAATAAACAAACAAGAGTTACAGTTAAAAATGACTTTTCTTGCAGTTATAATGTCCTTCAACTGCAAAGATTTAAAAATCATTGGTACCAATGAACTTCTCCTGGATGCTTCGGGTGCTGGTATGTCAGGCTTCTGTAGAGCAACCATAGGTGCCTATACCAACGATACAAGAAGTTACCGTATAGACGGAGATATTTACACGTACCACACCTTTAATAAGAATGAAACGTACCCTGGACTGTTGTTCAACGTCGAGGACATTGACAACCATGATGCATTATATCTGAGAACAAATATTAACTGCCGCAATACTTTCCAACCATTTAAAATAGTGAATTCAGTTGTAACTTTTAGTAGTGTAACATCTTGCTTAGCACATTATCCTCCACCAGGGCACGCTTGGTTTCACGTCAAACTAGAAGTTACATCATCAGAGGTTAAGGTGTTTATTAATGGCGTTCTTGGGTCAACCTTCACCCCTTCATTACCAGTCAGGAGACGAGGTGGTTTTATGGTTTACAATGGATACAATACCCTTGTTAAGTTTAGGAACTTTACTATCACCGATCTGTAGCTAGAACTATGGTGTAATTTGTATAAATAGGGTGTGATTTCCATGTGAAGTCATGATTACTTAAAAACATAGTCAGCGTTTTTATAAACATTTTCAACTATGATGTTACCAGCGTAAGAACTTGTGTCAAGCCATGCAGCGCCCCGTACAAAATAAACCTTGCAGTATTCCAAAATGGATCAAATTTGAAGTAATTTTACATATTTAAAGTATTCAAAGATATTTTTGAGTTGATATGGCAGATCCATGACAAAAATAAGCACTATTTCGTGCTTTAATAGTTCTTCAGTGTCATCTTTGTTCCCCTGAGTAGAGCTCAAACATTCCCACCGACTAAACACATGGTATTTTCCTTCCCTCGGAACCGTTTTGAAAGATTGTCTTTTGAAAACAAACTTAGCCAAAATGTAGTGTGATGTAGTGTGGTGTGGTGAGGTGTGGTGTGGTGTAGTGTAGTATAGTGCAGTGTAGTGTGGTCTAGTGTGGTGTGGTGTGGTGTGGTGTAATGTGATGTAGTGTGGTCTAGTGTGATGTGGTGTGATGGGATGTGATATGGTGTGGTGTAGTGTGGTGCCATGTAGTATGGCGTGGCGTGGCGATGTGTGGTGTACTACAGTCGTTTTCATTTCACTGTGAAAGATTAGTTTGACTAATACGTAGTACTTGCTTGTTGGTGATAGCTAGTATTGGATCTAGTCTAATGAACCATAGACAACCAATTTAATAAGGTCTCCTTGTCACACAGAAAAAAATGCAAAAACAATTATGACATGAATAAATCACATTTTTTTTATTTTATTCAAGTCCCCTTGTGTTTAATACAAACTATCAGACACAGACACAAACTAATTAGTCATTTTCGTTTCACGGTGCAATGAAAAAGACTGTAGTGTAGTGTAGTGTGGTGTGGTGTGGTGTGGTGTGGTGTGGTGTGGTGTGGTGTGGTGTGGTGTGGTGTGGTGTGGTGTGGTGTGGTGTGGTGTGGTGTAGTGAAGTGAAGTGTAGTGTAGTGTAAAGTAATGTAGTGTAGTACTTATATATAGGGCAATTCATGCCTCAATGCGCATTACAATCTCTAATATTTATAGTATGTAATCCGGTTTTACAAGCATGAGGTTGATTAGTTATTAGTATGTATTAGTGTAGGCCTATCACCGAGGATGGTCGTGACTTGCGTGCGACAATTTTTGTCAAATAGAATAATTTTTTTTTCAGATGTGTATCTAGGATTTTGATATTTTGTTTATTCAATAAAGAGATGTATCTTAAATTTGATTGAAATTGTGTTACAAGAGAGGGACGGTGAAAAACTGTTATTTTTGCCCTACAGTTGATCCCCCTTGAAGTTAATGAAACTGTGACGTCATTCCAAAGGAATAAAATACATTTTGATACTACCCATAGGACGGGCTTTCAGCAAACAAAGATTGAAATAAATCCATCAGGTTGAAAATTAGGTCATGTGTTTTTTAGGGACACAATCACTTGAAACGTTTTAGTCACAGCTGTTCTATTCTAAAGGACAGTGAATTACGACTACGGGGCCTGCTAATAGTTACAAGCCTGATAGACGATCTGCATTATGGGGTCATTTTACTACCACTACCAGCATTCTTGGAGAATTCTCTTTCATATTCAAACTTTCTATCTCCATGTGGAGATTAATAAAACAATTTGAACTAATTACAGTACAAAAGAGAGTCGGCAAAGCATTCTGGTAGTGGGAGTACTCTACATCGTTTACAAAAACTTACCACTATCCGAAGACGAGAGAAAGTCACTGTACACCATTCTTAGCAAGTTAGAGAATTCCATGCAAAAAGGAATGTCATCTACGAGAGATACATATTCAATTCGACTGTTCATAAACACACCGAAAACTTTGACCGATTTCTCAACAGACTGAGGGAAAGAAGCGCGACATGCAAATTCGGCACTCTAGAATCTGAAATGCTACGAGACCGACTCGTAATCGGCATAACAAACAACGACACAAGAGAACGCCTCCTACGTGAAAAAAATCTGGATCTTGACAAGGCTATCAACATCTGCCACACAAGTGAAACTGCCGCAAAACAACTCCAAACAATAGACGTGTCAACAGAAGCTGTTCACTTCACAAGAAAGAAAGTCAACGTACACCTGCAAGTACTGTGGCGACCAACACCCACGTGGATCAACCAACTGCAAAGCATATGGTCAAACCTGCAAAAACTGCAACAAGCTCAACCATTTTGACAAAGTATGCTAATCAAGGTCACACAGCAATGACAAGCCTAATCCAAAAGAAACAGTATCAACTCAAAAAAGCAAGCATAAATTATATCAACTACAAGTAGACTCCTCTGGAAATGAAAGCAATGACAGCATCTACACTATCCACTCCAAAGAGAAAAGAAGATACACCGCCAAAGTGGCAGTACTAGTGTGCACAACAGATCAAGCCTCATCACAATTCATTACCTTTCAACTCGACACCAGAGCCACATGCAGCACTCTAACAGAAGAAGACTATAACAAGATAAGCAATGAGAGACCAGAACCGTCCAACGCTAAACTGCGATTGTATGGAAATGCATCCATAAAGCCAATAGGTCAAACTACACTGAAATGCACAATCAATAACACAACGAAAAAAGTCCACTTTGAGATAGTTAAACATGCTCCCATTTCGACCATTGCTGTCTGGGAAAGCTTGCGCAGCATTAAAGCTACTACAATTCAATGAAGAACATGTCCACGAGCTAAGTCACATGCCAACCAAGCAAGCGAAAGCACAAATTATACAGGAAAACAATGACGTATAATTTACAGGTCTAGGCAGATTACCAGGAGAATACCACATAGAGACAGACACCACAGTGAAACCAGTACAGAACAATCCAAGACGTGTCCCAATCCCAGTGCAAGATGAATTAAAGCAAAAAATCAAAGAGCTTGAAGAAATGGGAGTCATCACTAAAGTCGAAGAGCCCACACCTTGGATAAGCAACATGGTAGCAGTCAAGCAACCTAACAAGCTAAGGGTATGCATAGATCCACTCGAACTCAACAAAGCAATAATCAGAAACCACTATCCAACACCCACCATTGATGACATTGAACCAAAGCTAACAAACGCCAAGATCTCAATCGTTCGTACCAAGGACGGATTTCTTCAAGTCACTTTAGATGAGCAGTCACCACCTTCTGGACCCCATATGGAAGACAAAATGCCCTTTGATATGAAATCTGCGCCTGAAGAATTGACCAGTGCATAGAAGGACTAACTAACACTACTGCAGTCCACGACAACATACTTGTATATGGAACAGGTGAAAGAAGAAGCCCTAGAATCTCACGATGTTGCCCTTAAGGCACTCTTAGACAGGTGCAGAGAACGAGGTCTTAAACTCAACAAGAAGAAATTCAAGTACAAGCAAGACAAAATAGTCTACCTAGGGCATGTCATTAGTGCTGAAGGAATCCACGCAGACCCAGATAAAGTGCAGGGCATCCAAGACATGCCACAACCAACTGACACCGCGTGTGTGGCTGAGCCCCTTCGACGACTCACTGACAAAGATGCTACGTTTGACTGGTTACCACAACATGGCGACGCCCTCACAAAAATCAAGACAATGATAACTCAAAAACCAGTGCTATACTACTATAACAATGACAAAGATGTAACAATCGAATGTGATCGCTCGGATGTAGGCCTGGGTGCAGTCATTACTCAAGATGGACACCCCATCGCGTATGCTTCAAGGGCTCTGTCACAGACTGAAAGAAACTATGCACAAATAGAAAAGGAATGTCTTGCCATAGTCTTTGCGACCGAAAGGTTTGAACACTACATCCTTGGCAAGGATCACATCAAAGTTCTTACAGACCACAAGCCACTGGTCACCATATTCAACAAGTCTATACTAACCGGCCAGTCCCAAGCGCTTATAACGAATGAGGCTCAGACTACAGAAGTTTGATCTTGATCTTGAGTACAAGCCAGGCCCTAAGATGTACATCAGCGACACGTTATTTCGTGCATCCCTCCGAGAAATAAAGGAAAGCCTACCAAATTATCAAATCTTTCAAATCAAAGAGGAAACAAGAAAACGCAAAGAAGTAGAGGAGACTGACATGGAAGATTATCTATTTGTAACCGATCAACGACTTACCAAGATACGCCAATCAACAACTACTGACCAATCACTTAAAGTCCTGATGTCACACATAAAGGAAGGCTGGCCAGACTCAAAAGTCAATCTACCTGAATGTATAAAAGAATACTGGCCCTACAGAGACGAACTGTCTACACAGAATGGCCTTGCCTACCGCGGCACTAGGATAATCATCCCATCCAGCATGAGAGCAGAGATGATTGAAAGAGCCCACTCATCACATCTAGGCATCCAATATACAACAGGAACAGCTCGAGACATAATGTACTGTCCCCGAATGAATACAGAACTAACAGAAGCAGTTCAGAGATGCAAAATCTGTTACGAAGGGCAGCCAGCACAAGCGAAAGATCCTATGATGTCGCATCATATTCAAAAGCTTCCATGGCAAGCCGTTGCCAGTGATTGCCTTGAAATAGAATGTGAACACTATGTGGTGGTAGTCGACCTGTACTCAGACTACATAGAAGTAAGTAAACTAAAGAACATGACATCAACCTGCATCATAGAAACATTGAAGCCAATGTTACTAATACAAGCTAATACATAGCTTCACCAAATACAGTGAGAAATACGACACTAACAGTAGAAGAGGCCTTAGAGAGAAACACTAACCTGCCGCCATTGCCAAAGTTTTTTCCATCACCTCCAGGCAACGCAGCTTTTCTAATAAAAGGTCTTTAAGACTGGAAGAGGAAGTGTTGTGTGCTTCTCCACAAGAACATGAGAGATTGGCACAACTGTTTGCTGCTGAGGTTTTACCCTCGTCACAGGGTTCGATGTCAATCTTGAGTTATTCATGCATTCCTGCATTCATGCATTCATGCATTCATTCATTCATCCATTCATTCATTCATCCATTCATTCATGCATTCATGCATTTATACTATTTATCCATCCATTCATTCATTCATTTATGCATTTATGCATTTATTCATCCATCCATTCATCCCGGTATTTAATCATACGTTGATTCATTCGTTCAATCGTTAATTTGTTCATTCATTTACCCATTTATCCACTCATCCATTCATGCATTCGTTTTGAAGTGTTTTCATGTACCTTTTATAATAAGTTTCACCATTTGAAGAACTGGAACTACCATCTCCTTCCCAGCTAGACCATAGTGCATTGCAGGCATTACCCCCTGAGATTAGGTTGATAATCCAACGACAATATGCTAAGAGCAACAGCAACGCAGTGGTGATAGAAAATAAAAACGCACAACCTGTGAGTAAACTTTCAATCCCTTTGCGACAAACATATATAAAATATCAGAAACTTATGAAGGGGGATTGAAACGTGTAGCTCGGCTCCATGCTCTCAAACATTTGCGGAATTTCACCAGGCTTTAAAGGAGATTTTCCTTTCTGCTTGTTAACATGTGTAGTTTATTTAGGTTGCAAGGCTTTGAAAGCATAATAGATATGTTTTTCTCGTGAGTTTCTAATAATATGCCATAGATAAGCTGATATTATCAGAAAATTGCGCAAATTTCTTCCCATTAACAACTCGTAACTGTTGAGCGGGCAAATCGTGTCCCTGAAATCGAGCCTTTCAAATACAAGTGCAAGGCGGTAAGAAGCACTTGCATGGAGACAAAAAATAATCGCAGGCTCCTATTTTCTAATGAATCAGCCCTGATATTTACATCTACCGCCGACCGGTTAGCTCAGTTGGTAGAGCTTCGGACTACTCTGCGGGAGGTCACGGGTACGAGCCCTGGCCCGACCTACACTCCGCGTTTTACAAATAATTGAGGAGAAGTTGCTTCCTCTGTTTCTCTATCTGCAAATGGTAAGATCTTCGCGTGCTCTCGGATAACGACGTAAAAGCGGAGGTCCCGTCTACTCTATACTCTAATCCAGTTGTGGACGTTAAAGAACCACTGAGGTCGCAGATACGACCATCCTCAGTGTCTGTACTTACTAACAACGGGGGCATAACCGGTAACATTAATTCTATATACTCATGTTTGTAAACTGCATGTACCAGTCCGTTAAGTCCCCCAGAGGACATATGTAAACAGTAATTGAAAAGCCCCGAGGGGAATTACTGTATTACTCTACATTCTACATCTCCAATTTAACTTTGATTTGAACTGATAGCAGCGTGACAAACGAAACGAAGAACAGACAAGTGACCTGCACCAAGAGGAAGAACAACGAGAAGAAGGATTAAGTCTTAATGGAGTTAGAACATGTTCTGATGTCAAGACTGTTATAAAAGCATGGACTAATAGTTCAGGTATTGAAAATGTCAACAACAAAAAAACATGTCGGAATAGCTTTCTAGTCTTCAAGGAGAGAGTTCAAGAAGCCATTGCGCATTTTTCATGTCTTTATTTATTCATTCAAATAATTAATATATTCATCCATCCCTTGCAGAATTATTTCAAGAAGATGTTGATATTGTAGCAGAGTACTTTCTTGAACTAATAGAACATAAGCTTAAAATACAATACAATACAATTTTATTTATTTATTTTATTTTTTTTTTTTTTTCAAAAGAAAATCAAATGAACTCCAATGAAACTCAAAGATATACAGCGGTAAACCTTTATCTTGTTCACAGTTAGTACGTGGATAGATAATATTTTGGAATCATTCAAGACCAAAAAACAGATTTCACTAATGTTATAACAACAATTAGCTTATGTCGTTCGTTAGTCTGCAATTTAGGGTCGTTGCTTTACACATGCTTTACAAATCAAGGAATATCCTAAATGTTTAAAATCACCCGCTGCGGTCTCATTTTAAGCCGAGAAAGAGGGCTATATGTAGCCCGTGTCGCGGTGGTATTAGGAGGGGGCTGGGGCAGAGAAAGGGGGTAGTGGGGAACCTCCCTTTCACACTGCCCCAATCTCCCTCCTAAAACCGCCGCTACGCAGGCTAGACTACATGTAGTACCCAAACCAAAGAGAGGATTGCTGTGCAGAAAACTACTTTTAAAATGGAAACAGAAAATACATGATTTTTAAACCAATTCACTAAAAGAATTTTAGTAAGTTCTGTTTGCAAATATTTATCGCATGCTTATAAAAACTTGAATCGCATAATTAACCACTGTAAATTTAAAGTAGAAATGTAGAAAAATAAATAGGACGATCCACAGTGATCAACTTTAATTTTGAATTTCACTATTGGAGCTGAAAATGAGCATGGCCCACTTGAAAAAACTTGCACTGGCTCCACACTGACCAGTGTAAAAGCAATTTTCATTTTCTCGATATTTGTGATGAAAGCTAGAGTTCGAGAATTTTTTCAATATTTTTTGATGTTCAAATTTTTAGTAGCGTTGAAATGGCTTCTCGCAATTTTGCAGAAATACAAGCTTTCTCGCTCCTCTCGTTTTCACTTTCTTGTGAAATTAATACTTAAGTATGAAACAGCTAACTAAGATTAATACTGAAATTGTGATAAATGAAGCTGCTCATCATTTAAAGATAAGCTCCACTTTAAAATTAACTTTTTGTGAAACTTTTGGCCCTTTTAATAGATCGTTTTTTGTAATTATAGAGGAATAAATTGTACTGGAACTCAAAAGTAAACCATTTGTTGTTGTGTGTCAGCACCAACTGAATTATTTCTCCAAAACTAAAATTGTGAGCTATTTTAAGATACATTTGACGTTGTGACAACAAAAAATTCAGGAATCGTTTTAGTTAATAGGACGTTAAAACTATTTTTCAGCTCTCAATTTACAATTACATGGAGATTTTATTCAAGAAAGGTTAGTTTTACATTAGAGACTTCCTTCAACACAAAAACAACTTAAAACAACTTTATTGAGCGAAACCCGAGCTCTTTACAAAAATTTGTTTTCAATACATTCGTTTTTGAAACAATCGCTTATGATTTTTTGTTATTCTTAATTTCTAAGTATGGAGTCTCAATCTTCTAAAATTTTATTGTCCGAAGTGTAAAGGCTTTGGTGGATTGGGATTTGTTTACTGACTTAGTTTGTTAGATAAATGCACTTATGACTTTCACCCGAGAGATCTCAAGTTTTTGCACTCTTACAAATACGTAAAACAACTTCCGTAATATCTTCTCCTAATCAAATGTGCATGGCTCCATTTCGGCAGCACTCAGTTAATAACATTTCGGCTAGTAAATAATTTATTTTATATTACCGTTTAGTTAATATCCACTTCCAAGCACCATGTAGTCCATGTACTGTAGTTGATTAGAGTGATCACGCAGTTATGCAATTATCATGTTGTATAAAAAGTTTAATCAAAACTGAAAACTTTCTAACAAGTATTGCACAATTGATTAATTTTCAACTAAATGAAAAACGGATAAATGTTGAGAATGTGCTTGTAATTGTATTCACCGAAACTGCGAGAACAGACACAATCAGTTTCCAGCATTATTTGATTAAACATTTCCATATATATTAAAGTAGGCTCTATACTTTCGCTAAACTAGCTTTCGGTTGGCAGTTGTTTGCATCTCGCAAGAGAAATGGCAAACTATGTAGTGGCTGTTTGTATAGTGTTTGTACTCTTTGGGATGCTGAGTATACCAGTTAGAGGGGAAGCCCGTAGTGGTGATCGCATTGTATTTGATTTTCGATTCGAACACAGACTTGACCCACCATCCCCAACTAGGATGCAGTCAGCTCTCGCATTAAATATGATGGATTGTCTCGGTGTTTGTGTCAATTCAAGTTGGTGCAAATCAGGAAATCTAAAGACGAAACCGGATAAAAATGGTTTGTTTGTATGTGAAGTGTTTTCTTCCGATGAATATCACAGAAGCAACAATTTGACAAAACACCCGGATTTCAGATATTTCCGCATCAAGGTAAGTAAAAACTGCTCGCGTTATTTGGACTTCTGTCTTGTCGTAACAAAGTGTATTAAGGTAATTTCGTTGTGATAAATCTAGCTTATAGAATTTTGATAAAACTTTGTATAATACAACAATGAGAGTTTGTATTAAAATTATAAAATAAAAAAAATGGGGTCACCTTATTGGATTTCGAGAAAAAATGTTTTAAAGTAGACACCGAATTTTGTCAATTTAGCGTCTAACATTCGAAAATGGGCATCATTCATAAAAGTATTACTTTACTTAGATTGTTGGTCAATACCAAATGTTTTTATTATGTGCTACCGATGTAAAGCAAAACATCTACACTACAACTCAACAACGAAATTAAATAAAGCATGGGCTTCATCCATGGTTTGACCCGAACACTTTTCGAAATATCTTAAAATCTAGCCATAGAATTTTGTCATCGATCAAATATGTTTTAAAAACATGATATTATGAAATAAAAAAGATGTGCCCGTACTGGTTTTCGAGATATTTTAAGAAATATCCTGAAAATTCAATCAAGATTGAGGTTTTACCGTGTGTGTACTGGGGCGAGTTTAAAGATATTAATCATTGTTCGCTTGAAAATGTAAAATGTGTTCAATTTTTTACATTGAAGAGTTTCTCAGACATAGCTCTATATTCATTAATTGTTGATGAGAAATGTAAAACTCTAAAATTCGAAGTATGCACAGAACTGTGCGCAGTGCAAACCTACGGAATTACCTGAAGATAAGATGTAGAAAAAAATGCTTTTTCTTTTATTAATGTGAGAAAATCTTTCCTTTTTTTTAATGCAATGCAATATCAAGAATTTAAATTCTTAAATAACTTTACTGAGAATTTCCTACTTTGTAATGAAAAAGGTCGTGTTTTCAGCTGGCAAAAGACAAATCTGCTTGATAATAATAGTAGTAGGTTTAACATTTTACACACGTTGCCTCTTCCGCACATTCACACTCAATATATATATAACATTATTGCTGTACATTGTCTTATTTACAAATATTACAATTGCAATTTGTGTCATCGATATATTTGCAGAGGTCGATTTTCCTTATTTGTTTCTTAAAAAGGTCCAATGACTTATTTCTCTATGTTGCCAACATTGTTCCATGGTTAAGGACCCACGTACCTTATGGAATTCTTTCCGTATTTTGTAATTTGTACACTTGAAATCTGGAAGTCCTTGTTTATTAGATAATATGAGTATTTTTTATTATTATTATTTTTTTTTATTTTACATAGTACATCAAAATCATAGTAAGATGTAAAATTATTCTGTTTTCGTTAAATGTAAATAATGAACTCGTTAAAATACATACAAATGAACACAACAGTTCTATCAAATTTCAATGAAAGCGTGTTCCTAGCTAGAAAACGTTTTGTTTTATCTGAATAAATAAACAAATAGATTGTACAGAAAACCTTTTGGATTAAGCACATGTCAAAAACAAACAAACTAAAGAGAAACTGCTATCCTTTGAGCGATTTTTGTTACACTAGAGGAAGACATATTGAATTTAGATTCAGCAAATATTTCATGAATTGATGGTTTTCAATCATTCCCAGGAGAGTGAGTGGAACAAAAGGGTCCACCAGTCTCGGTGGTGGTTTTCTTTTGAAAAGTCCTGGGAATGGTTGAGAACCATCATTGTAAATGAGTGGAAGCAACGGGGCGGTACTCATATCGAATTTGGCCGTTTTGTAATAATAATTTTAGACCTTAAATGCATAGCATGAATTTTTAAATTCGATTTTTTTAAAATTAATGTTAAATTTTTAGATTTCCAATTTTTTTTCAAAAAGTGTCAATGTCGTTTATTTTTAATATGTTTTAAATTTCATGTCATCTGGTGAAATTAAGCCATTTGCTTTCTGATTTTTGACACAGCAAGTCCTCAAACCCAGTAGTTTTGGGCACGCGCACCTATGGCTTATTTAATATAGAAAAAAAAGAAAACTTTGGACATTTACGCACTTTCCTTTAAACGTTTCGTATCAGTATTTTATGACCAACATTTACATCAGAATATGGTTTTTGATATTACATCGATAGATTTCGATGATTATTTACGGTCAATGCTCAACATGAATTTTTCTTAAATCAACAATCATTTGTAAGTCTTACATCATCTAGTAAGAACTAGGCAGAACTAGTTTGACGAGTACAACTCTTACGTCAGTTGTATATAAGCTAAAACACACTCTACCTCGCTCTCTTTTCTCTTTTATTTCTCTTTTCTTTTCTACTCTTCTTCTCTTTTTTATACAAGGCAGCTCTGGTACATCAGAAAGGCTGAGCGGGTTAAAAGCTAGGATAGAGACTCAAGTTTTGGAATCCCAACTTTAATATTGTTGTTTATATGTAATGCATATGATAAACGTACAAATACAGAACATTATTATCTGGCAATTATTTGATATGTATTCTATGTTTAGACAGCAAATTTTATCGACAAAATAGTTACCAGTCCCTACGCGGCTATCTTATTTATATACATAAATAATCCATATTAATTATCACATTTACAAAAAAAGTCCCAATTACAATACCTGATCAATATCTATCATTCTAGTACAAAAAAGTGTACATTTCAAGTTTTTCATAAAATCGTGCTTGTGATACGGGTACCGCCTCTCTGCTTCCAGTCAAATATATATATATATATTTTAATCATTAAACTTGGTCCCCTATTACTTTTTTATTTTAGAAAATATCCGAATGGAAAAGTCAAAAGGGACGAATAACGATTCTATCTTTGATTGATTGTCAAAAGTTTAAGGTTTAGTTTCAATAACTCTACAGAAAAATGTATCGAATTTCATTTTTTTTCTTTTCAGACCCCTTGCGAGTTATTCCAACATACAAGATGTCAAAATGGAGGCGAGTGTGTCTTTGTTAATCTAACCCACCAATGCAAATGTCTTCAAGGATTCCAAGGAAAAGGCTGCGAGCAAGGTACGGTCATTTACGCTACCCGTTTTGAAATGTTTACTCCCACTTTGATTATGATACCAACAACAATTTGAAAAATAGTTAGTGAAGAATTTTAATTTAAATTATCTCTTTAAAAAGAGATAGAATATGATCGGATCTCAAACGGCCAAAGGCCTACCCCACTATTGTCTCGAGATTACTAGTCTGCTAAATTGCAAACTATAGCATTTAAAGGTGATATTTTTCACAATCATATTTTAAAATAAAGACCTGAAAACGAGCCATCAAATGATACAAAAAACTAACATTTTTTGTTGATTTGGGTTGGCTGTTATCTTAACTATGCTGTGGACGTATTCGGCTGAAGGTCACGAGATCAGGATTTAGCCTCCCAGTTCTTCCCTTATTTTCTTATATTCTACCATTATTCGGCTTAGTGATAATGAAATACTTGTCTCGTAGATGTTGATGAGTGCGCTACCAAAAAACACAATTGTGACCCGAAAGCACAATGTGTTAACACTAAAGGATCTTTCAACTGTACATGTCAAACAGGATTTGAAGGCAATGGGACGGTCTGTGAAGGTAACCAAACAAACAAACACACAAATTAATGGCCTAATTTATGTTATATCACTATAAATCACAATAGAGTGCACATACTAAAAGTGTGCAACATAAATACCACGAAATAGTGCTATTTTATGATAATTCTATTGTTTTCTTTTGTTTAATTAGTGCTATTTACTACTTAATAATATACTTGCAAAAAATCCTCGATTCTGATTTGTCGAGAGCAGTGCAGTTCAGGCGTAACACCAGTGCAGAAAGCTGTAATACCAGTGCAGAAATTTGTAATACCAGTGCAAATTACAACTCGATTCAAAATACAAAATACGCCCCAAAACTAACTGTTTTTGGATTTTTTTTACTATCTAGAGAATAATTTTAATTTTCGAAACATTTCTATTTGCAAAAAAATTGAAATTTTACAAAAATACTCAAGAAATCTGCAAAAAACTGAGCGAGATGTCGTTGAAAAGTTTTCAATTTTCGCTTTGAGCGCGCGCTAGATGACGACATCATCACGCCATCATCGGCGCGCGCTCGTTCGAATTTGAATCAAAATCTCAATCAAATGCTTTTAAAAATCGACAAAATGGTTGAATTTTTTTTAAGTATATTATTAAAAGATAATAAGATTGTTTTTTCGTTCAATTTGGATTAATTTGCACTCGTTTTTTTTTTTTTTTTTTTTTTTTTCAAACAGCCAACGAACTCTTTGAAAAACAAACTCGTGTAAATTAATTCCAAATTGAACTGGAAACCATCTTATTACCTATACTAACTGATAACATATACACCTTATTAGTGTAATTCCCACCGCCGTTTCGAATTTATTATCGATGACGTCAAGTACTGCTGGTCCACTTTATGATTTACATATGGGCGATATAGGCGATTTCGTCGGCGATATTTCGATAGACGTTTTTTTTATTCAAAATGACTATAACTAAAATGATATCTTTCACCATCATATTTTTTAATATAGACCTAAAAACGAGCTATCAAATGATACAAAAAACTAACATTTTTTGTTGATTTGGGTTGGCTGTTATCTTAACTATGCTGTGGAGTTATTCTGCTGAAGACAAGATCAGGATTTAGCCTCCCAGTTCCTCCCTTATTTTCTTATATTCTACCATTATTCGGCTTAGTGATAATGAAATACTTGTCTCGTAGATGTTGATGAGTGCGCTACCAACAAACACAATTGTGACCCGAAAGCACAATGTATGAACACTGAGGGATCTTTCAACTGTACATGTCCACCAGGATTTGAAGGAAATGGGACGGTCTGTGAAGGTAAAGGCAAACAAACAAACAAACAAACACAAATTAATGGCCTAATTTATGTTATATCACTAAAAATCACAATAGAGTGCACACACTAAAAGTGTGCAACATAAATACCACGAAATAGTGCTATTTTATGCTAATTCTATTGTTTTCTTTTGTTTAATTAGTGCTATTTAGTGCTAAATAGTGACAACTGCTGCACACTTTAAGTGCGTGCACTCTACTACAACCTTTTTTATTGGCATTAACTGATAACATATACACCTTATTAGTGTAATTCCCACCGCCGTTTCGAATTTATTATCGATGACATCAAGTACTGGTGGTCGACTTTATGATTTACATATGGGCGATAACGTTCCTTAATTTTTAGGGGTATTTTTGAGAAATTTATTCGAAGTCCCCACCCCCCGTTATCCCTATAGCCGATTAATGTATGGAAGGGTTTAAGAATGGAAGCATTTAATAGACATGAAAAGAAATGGGAACAAATGGTAACAAATTATCAACAAAGTGGCGGGTCAGTGAAAATGTAGCAATCGCCAAGGCAATGAATGATTTACTTCCTACACTACGAAAAGAATTCAGGGAGGTTTTATTTGAGCATCTTAAGGTACTACGACTGTATAATTCGCACCTCTTTTTTTGGTCTAAATGGAATGTTCGAATGTTAAAAACAACTTTTATTTCAAAACTTGCCAGTTTTCAGAAGGATATGAAGACCAAAAAAAGCGCTTTCTACTGTAACTAAGACGCCATTTTGAATCGCCAAATTGAAACAAGATAGCTTTTTTGGCCTTGCGGTAATACGAGTCTGTATGTTTTCAAACATCATGTGACAACATTAGAACCAAATAAAGTCAAGTCAAGGTTGAACTTTGCAAAGTTTACACACGCAAATTTCTCACACCTC
Organism: Diadumene lineata; assembly: GCA_918843875.1. Lineage (NCBI taxonomy): Eukaryota > Metazoa > Cnidaria > Anthozoa > Actiniaria > Diadumenidae > Diadumene > Diadumene lineata. The sequence continues at coordinate 972,246 of OU974081.1, read as the reverse complement.
ACAATGAATACGAGGCAAAGTTTCAAGTTTCAACCACAGCTGCCAAAGAATTAGCTCTGCTTCAATTCGATGAAACTTTGCAGAGATATTAAATGATATCTAAACAAACTTTTCACCGCAGCCCTGAGAGAATTCCCATCCCGTTCCAAATGGAAACCATCCATGAGTTACCGTATCTAATTTCACTATGAAAAATATATTTTCCTCAGGGCTGCCGTGAAAACTTTCCACCTATCCTAACATATTGAAATATATATATTTTTTCATCATTCTATTTTTTTTCATCTTCAGATATATAAAAAAAACCGAAATAAACGCTTGGGCTTGCTGTGCCAATTTCACACCTTCTGGTGTGAGTTTTCACACCTTTTGTTAAAATTTATGATGCTACATTTTATGCTCTTTATAACTATAAAGAAAAAATTGTGAAATATGATATCTAGTTTGAACAAAACACCTTCAAATGACAACCATTTTAAGCAGATCTAGTACCTTAAGTGGATGCACTATATGAAGAAGGATTCTACTTATAAAAAAATCATGGAAACTAAACAAAGTTTAATGGATGTGGATGACTTCAGCTGGGAAGAAGCAACAGAATCTGCCATACATAAAAGGAAATATCTACTAAACAAACTGATCCCAAAACAAGCGGTTCCCGACGAACCTGAAGTCAACTATCGCACTTACAATCCTTATGGCCATAAATTTTACTAGTGACTATTTGTATTTTAACTGTACTTTTTTTCAAATAAGATATGTTGTCCAATTGTAATTAAGGAAGGCGTTTGTTCTAGTTTAAAATGCAATCTTTAAACAGATTCTGAACTCATGTCTTTTTTATACTTCCTTTAGAAGGTGGAATATGTAAATAAACTGTCATTAGAATAAGCCAAGATAGGTATTGAGTCGGGGAGGTATCGGGGAGTAGGGAAGTTATTACAATTGAATTTGAAAACAAAAGCATTTGACTTGTCCAGACTTGTCTGTATGACGTGACAAAAGAAGGATTATGAACGGTTCATAAATATTCAAAAACACGATTTTGATTCACTTCAGTGAATTTAACCACTATTGGTATCTATTTTTCGAAAGCTATCTTTAATAAGATTTAAAATGAAAATATTGTTTTAATTTACTGGTTCGAATAATCTTCCTCCAATTTCTTAGTCACGGTTTGTGGGTATTATTTTTGATAAGGGTGGACTGGTGGTGTTTCTCAATAGTGATGGAGTCGGCCTGATCTGTTATTGGTAAATTTTTAATAGTGGAGTCCCATAATGGTTGGGGTGGGGTGGGTTTTTGTATATGTTGGCTACCACTGCATTCAACCGAACGGTATGCAAATAAGGTCCTTCGACATGTAATGTGATACCACCTCATGATGACGTCACCCTCCGCATATGCTAGTCATTCCACCGCAGCACCTCGCCACCTCACGGGGGTAATTCGTCACAAAAGAAGGATTTTCATAGGGTGGGGTGGTCGTTTTTCGTGTTCATAAGTGGTGGGGTGGGGTAGTCGTTTGTTGTTGTTGTTGTGGATGGTGGGGCTGGGGTGGTCGTTTGTTGTTGTTGTTGTAGATGGTGGGGATGGGGTGGTCGTTTGATTTTGTTGTTGTGGATGGTGAGGGTGGGATGGTCGTTTGTTGTTGTGGATGGTGTGGTGGGGTGCTCCACAGGTAACTCCCCGACTCCCCGGTAACTCCCCACCTCCCCGGAACTCCCCACCTCCCTGGTAACTCTTTACCTCCCCGGTAACTCCCCACCTCCCCGGTAACTCTCTACCTCCCCGGTAACTCCCCACCTCCCCGGCAACTCCCCACCTCCCCTGGGGCTAATTCGGTCCCTCCTATACTACTCTTAAAGAAGCTTGGACGTCCATTTTGAAATGTACATGCATTATTTGATTACTTCATTGTTAAATGATTGTTATGTACTAGATAAAACTTATAACTTGACTATACATATATATAATGATGCACTAGTAACAATAAATATTACAAAAAACACTAGATATCGTTTTTTTCAGTATGTTTATTAGAATGATAGGCATGTTGATACGGTTACTCGCCAAAAACGTAATCGTGCGCCTAGCAGATTACCAACACGAGCTCTAAAACCTAATTAAAAACCTAAAAAAGTAGCTGGTACGTATGAACTTTTATTTCAATATAAACTTGAAATTTCAACTTGCAGATGATAATGACGAATACAAGCGTTTTTATTGCAATTCAATTATAATTCAGAGAATTTAATACAAGAATCAAATTAAAAACAACAACAAAAACACATAACGATCTCAGCAATGGAGAAATATCTTACAAAAAGAAGTAAATAGCTTGCAGGAATTATTGCAAACAGATTATATGTGGATGGTAAAAAAAATTGATTAAAGTAAGATCGTCAAAAAATGTAGACAGACCGGCGCCACGTTTCTTGTCCTGTACTGTCACTTTTCCACTTAAATTTTCGTCCTCAGTTCTGATTACAATAGGCTTGTTCATAATTTTAGAATTTTAAAAGTGAAAAAGAAAAAACATTTTCACTGCCTCTAAAAAGTTCAGATCTAGAACGGCGATGGCCAGCTGTTGTTGCTCGATCACACATTGTGCTAAATTTGCATTTCCATCCACTCCCTGAACTGGCGGCACATCGCCGTGAGCGACTTTTACCCATTTTGCCAGTGAAAATATTTTGAAGCTTTTCATCGTTGAATCGTTGTTATTTTTCTTTTTCACACCGCGTACTTTGTTTCTCTTTCTCAGTCAAACCTCTTCAAGCCGTCAGCAAACAAACAAACAAACAAACAAACAAACAAACAAACAAACATACAAACAAACAAGCAAGCAAGCAAGCAAGCAAGCAAGCAAGCAAGCAAGCAAGCAAGCAAGCAAGCAAGCAAGCAAGCAAGCAAGCAAGCAAACAAACAAACAAACAAACAAGCAAACCAGCTAAGAAACAAACAAGCAAGCAAACAAGCAAACAAACAAGTAAACCAGCTAAGAAACAAACAAGCAAGCAAACAAGCAAACAAACAAGTAAACCAGCTAAGAAACAAACAAGCAAGCAAACAAGCAAGCAAGCAAACAATCATACAAATAAGCAAACAAACAAGCAAACATGAAATCACTTAAACAAACAAACAAGAGTTACAGTCAAAAATGACTTTTCTTGCAGTTATAATGTCCTCCAACTGCAAAGAGTTTAAGAAGATTAGTACCAATGTAGTTCTCCTGGACGCTTCAGGAGCTGGTATGAGAGAGATCTGTAGAGCAATCATCAGTCCCTTGACAAACGACGCAAGAAGCTACAGTATAGACGTAGATATTTATACCTACAGCACTGATAATGGTAATGGAATGCACCCTGGGCTGTTGTTCAACGTCCAGGACATTGACAACACTGATGTTGTATATGTAAGAACTCATCGCAACTGCCACGATAGTGTCAAGACAGTGCAGCCAGTAAAAATAGTCAATGGTGACTTATACCGTCGTCTTCTAACATCTTGCACAGCACCTCATCCTCCACCAGGGAACGTTTGGTTTCACGTCAAACTAGAAGTTACATCATCAAAGGTTAAGCTGTTTCTCAATGGCGTTCTTGGAGATACTTTCACTCCTTCATTTCCTTTGAGGAGACGAGGTGGTATTATGGTTTACAATGAATTTAATAACTTGGCTAAGTTCAGGAACTTTACTATTACCGATCTGTAGAGCTATGATGTCATTTCTATATATATGGTGTTTCCATGAAGTCATAATTACTCAAAATTCCCAAATAATAGTTTTTATGAACATTGTTTTCAACTTTGACATGATATAAACCAACACCTATAGTTGAGATGGCGTTTTTCCAGTTAAAGAGTGATGAATTTTCTAGCTTTTGAGTTACAAGATTCAAGCCATGCATGCGGCACCCCGTACAAAATAAGATTCATTGTCTCGATAAGACCATACTCATCTAAGCGTTGAATAATATGCATTTTTTCATGCATCTTGATTTGAGTGGTCAACAGCAGATGAGTATGTCCGACTGGCAATCCAGCGGTATTGGAATGTTTCGTCAGTAATGTTTAGTTTAAACATGAATATACACTATCTAGCACTATATGTAGTTGATTAGAATGAAGGATCCAAAAGGCCTGAGCAACAGTAGCTTAACTATAATTTTGAGGTAGATCCATATATATTTAATTGACATGTTTCGGTGTCTTACGCCATCATCTGAATAATGATAAAGTAAAGTTTACACAACGTAAAAATAAGAATAAGACAAAGGGTACATTAATTACAACGAATATTAAGAAAGTGTGTAAAAATAACAATGAACCAAAAATAACAATAATTACATGAATATTAAGAAGGTGCAAAAAATAAGTGAAGTGTGAAGAGAAAACAGTCTTACAAAGATCATTGAAGGTTAAAGTGAAAGAGCTGCTGGTTGAGTGTCGGTTTTTCTCTAAAGATATGGACTGCTTCTTTTAACTTTAGTTTGATGATGGTGATGATGGTGTTTTGAGCCTGATCGAGGATTGTAAACGATTCAGGCGACCATTGAGCACGACAAGCCTCAGAAATGGCTAGATGTTTAAATATATTTGAGGCCTTATCCGTCTTCAGGTGCTCGTTGGTTCCCCGGAGGGGGGGGGGGGGGGTGGACTCTGAGGATTCTGTAAACGATCGGGGATGCTCGTCGTATCTTATATTGAAAAATTCCGACGAGCATCCCCGATCATTTATACCCGGATACTCCAGGAGCAAAGACCGATTCCTTACACCATCCGTGCCCTGACAGATGCTGAAACTCGTTACGCTACAATTGAAAAAGAAATGCTGGCAGTAGTCTTTGCACTCGAAAAGTTCACCAACAACGGACGACCCGTCACAGTCTATACTAAGCACACACCACTTGTCAACATCACACAAAAGCCTCCTGACAAAGCACCACGACGACTACAAGGGATGCTGGTCAGAAGTTTAAACTACAACGTTGTCGTCGAGTATCTCCCTGGCAATCAACAACACATCGTGGATATGAGTCGATCCTGCTTACCATTCGATGAGCATGACGACCAAAGAGAGTTCGATACAGTTCATGCAGTCAAGTTTGTACCAATGTCAGGGGAGAAGATCCAAGAGCTAGATCCACGTGGAGACGGACAAAGATGAAACACTAAAACTACTAAGAACGACCATCCAACAAGGCTTTCCAGAGCACAAGTCAAAGCTACCGCCACAACTGGCCCCTTACTTCAACATCAGAGATGAATTAAGTGTGTACAATGGCCTTGTAACCCTAACACTAACCCATAGAAGCAATGGTGTCGTAGTTGGTTAGTGCGCGGCCTTCTGTGCGAGAGGTCCCAAGTTCGATTCCTGGTGACCCCACACCCTTGTTTCGACTTCTGTCTGTTCTGTGTAGCTTGTAGTAAAACCCGTAAAACGGAGCATTGACGGAAAGAGGGGAGTAAAATGAGCGTACCGTCGGCTCTCTGGTAGATTAGCTTCGGCTAAAGGGACTCTTGACGTTAAATATGGCAACTTTACTTTTTATTTAGAGGGGAGAGGCTAGTGATTCCCAAAAGCGTGAGGGGGTCTATCAAGAAAGAGATTCACACTGGGTTGTCTACGTCGAGCAAGAGAGTGTGTGTACTGGTCCGGTATCAGTGATGAAATTAAAGAATGGATTTCGACGTGTGAAACTTGCAGAGAATATGAAAACGCATCTCAGGCCAAGCAACCACTTATGGTGCATGAAGTAACTGACAGACCCTGGAAGAAAGTCGGAGTGGAGTATAAAGGCACTGACTACCTCATCACCGTAGATTACTACAGCAATTACTGGGAAATTGACCGACTGGGGAACACCAAATCCCCTACAATATAAGGAAACTAAAGGCTCGTTTCGCCAGGTTTGGCATATCATCCGTCCATACTACTAAATAGTGACAACTGTTGCACACTTTTAGTGCGTGCACTCCACACTGCAACCTTCTGACATTTAATCAGTTTTGAAGTTATTCAATCATTGAATAAAAATATCACGTGTTGCGTTACAGCACTGTTCCAGAACTAGACATTGATAGACACTTTACCTCTGTTACCTGTAACCCAAACAATCTATGTATCGTATTTCTAAGCATGTTGTATCTTGTAGCATACACAATTAAATTAGGAACTGAAAAGTTGATTTATTGTACAATTGCAAGCTCCTGCTTGCCCTGTGAGTACAGTACGCAATAAAAGAGCGATGGGAGTGGAGCACTCACACAATGAATCGTGGGAAGGACGGAAGGAAGTGTACAAGCAGCTTGTCATTTTATGAGATGCTGTCTTTTCTAGTGTCAACACTTTCCTCTCGCTAAATGAAGTAGACACAGCGAAAACATTTCAACATTATTTAATGGTACTGAAAATATCACCAGGATTGTGGAAAATGTACGTACTGTAATATCTGTGTTTTGACTGGTATATTTGTCAATGTAGGCGACGTATACGTAATTGAGAACGTTCATTCAGTCTCAAACTTCTCTTTTTCTTGGAAATAATATTGACCTCTAGTTGTATTTGTATACAGCCTAGGATGTTATCATAAACGTCCATAAACTCGGCCGTTACTCGGTACTGACCCTGAAAAAAAGATAATGGTTGTATTACTTGCATTCATTCATATACTTTATGACGAAAAAAATTTACAGGAGAGGGGTGGTTTAAAAGAAGGTGGTGGAGGTAATCGAGTTGATTAGTGGAAGTAGAAACATGTTAGGGAAGGGGTGGTGTGATTACTAATAACATATACTTTATTGATTAATCAATAATAAAACAATGCAAAACATAATTGTGCTGATATATTATGCATTACCGAGACCTGGCTTTCCGACCTCATTCCTGATTCAACAGTTTCAATTTCTGATTATGTGCTATTTAGAAATGATAGGAAAAAAACGATCTGTAGGTGGAGTTTGTACATATATAAAATGCAACATCCCTTGTACCTGATTGACTAACTATATGAACACAATGACGCAGAGTCTATTTGGATTAAAATTGCATAACTACACTAGTGGACATGTATGGTATGTCGGCTGCTCAGACTGGGAAAATGTGTAGCACTTTCCACCTAGTACGTCTAGGTGGAGCAAGCTATGCACTTGAATGAATCTAACTATATAAAATACTGCAAGTGTATCCAGGGGTTCCACACTCTGAGATGACGTTCTACCCTATGTTTTTTCACTATTAACCAATTTTTACTGGTGATACCCTCCTGGTGATGGATGGATGTCCTCTCCGAGGCACTAGCCACAAAAATAAATGAATAAAATAAAGTATTGAAGTTCTAATAACTAAAATATATGCCAACTATTACAATCTAGACTGTTGATTATCGATTTCGACGTTTCATAATTCATTCATTCATTCGTTTAATACTATTAGCTGCCAAGATACCTACATTTACCAGCCAGTTCCAAACTGGTATTTTTTCGATCATGTCTTTAGTGACCGTGACAACCTGGGTGGGAATTGTAAACAGCCCAGTTGGGATAGGGCAATCGCATGGGATCCCTGTGTTTTCCATGTTTCGGTCACATTTGCTGAACATCACTCCTCGAAGAAGATCGCAGAAATTGTCATACGTACTTGTAAATTGATAACAGACAAAAAATGACTGAGTGTTTGATTTGAGCGAATAAATGAATGGATGAGCGATTGTGTGAGTACCAATCGATCCATGCATCAATCAATCAATCAATCACCCACCCATCAATCAACCCATCAATCAACTAATCATTCAACCAACCAACCAATCAATCAATTAATCAATTCGTCAGTCTATCAATCACCCAACCACCCAATCAATCAATCAATCAATCAATCAATCAATTAGTCAATCAAGTATCAATCAAGCAAACAAATGTTTCCTACCATGATCCGTAGTTAAACATACATGGTATTGACATCCATGTGGCTCCTAGTAAGACCTTTTTCTCAACATCGAGTCTTAGTTTAGTTCTTCTTGGAAGACTTCTTTTTATCATGAGTGAAATGGATGTGTTGATATTACCGGGTAGGGTAAGAGGACTGGGGAACAGCGTCATAGATTGTATAGCCACAACGTCTGGTATTGATTCTGAAAACAGCCATAAATAAAGTTTTTTTTTTCAAACTCAATTTTCTTAAGTTCTTTGATTTCCTGCCTGCCTGTCTGCCTTGCCAAACATACAAGCATATGTCATTGCCAGAGTGCTACAATTAGGTATTCACATGCATTGATATCTGTTCTTAACTAGTGTCTATGTATTTGGTACCTTTGTCACAGACATAATCAATAAACAAGTCAGCATCTAGCCCAAACATGCAAGAGGTCTTCCCCAGTATGTTACTTGTAGGTTTGACTGTGCAAGACTGTCGGTTCTGGCACAAGTACTTGATTTTGTTTGTAGCAGTACTACTTGCACAGTTCTGTGAGATCCAACTACTGTCACACGTTGCCTGTTTTCATAGATATTATGAGAGAAGTAACAACTATTAGTACGATCATTGTGCGATATACCCTAACCGTGATGCGAAGGTTTGAAGTATATGTGTGAAAATATACGCAAGCAATTCAACTAGTCACAACAAGCAAATATCACACCAACCATCTGACCTGAAACCAATCCACCATTCAACCAACTGACCGATACCGATCGAAAAATACTAAACAAACCAAACAACAATCTAAATAAATGAACCACTCTACGAACTATAGTAAACTATTGCAACCGAAGAACATCGAAACAACAGACTGATGAACCAATATAACAATATAACAAACCAACAAAGAAACTAGCCAATCAACCACCCAACCACCCAGCAAACTAAGCTAACTCGTACCAATAACCAACAACTACCAAACCTTAAAAACAAACAACCAACAACAGAGCAAATAATTAATCTTAAACAAGCTGCGATATGTGCATACCTTGTAACCATGACCGTGACCAAAAAAAGCTTTTACTACGGCTATTTGATAGCCGCTTGGACAGGATAGATCAACACTGCTTTTGTCTTCACATCCATGCACAGATCTTACTTTAGGAGAAGTGTTGTCAGGCACCTTAACTGCATGGTGGAAAGAAATTGAAAAAATTACATTTAATTAAATTAAAAGTTATTTTTCTTGGGTGTCAACTAGAACAACGATGACACAGCTGTTTTGCGTGTGCTCGCGTGTCCTAAAAGGTTTCAAGTTCGATGCCATCCCAGTGACAGTTTTACTCTGTGTAGCTTTGCTTGTACTAGGGAACATTTAGGACGACATGGATTGAACAACTCAACGTTTCAATTGCTGCCAAGTCTTTAAAGTTAAATCATTCACAGTGATTCTATTCAAAGTGAAACCAAACCCAACATTAAGTTCACAGTGACCCGCCATATTTCACCCAATAAATGAGAACACCTCCCATACCATCACTTCTTTGAAGGCTTGGGAATTCATTTTTTTATTTCCTCTGCTGTTAAGCCTTTCTGTATAAAAAACATTGCTGCTTATTTCTCACTGTTATCAAGTTAAAAATCAGCATTCTCTCCGCTACGTTTTTTGAAATACTTTGTATATAACTTGTAGTATATAGCTGATGGTGTCCCATATGGTTATAGTGCGCAGTCTTCTTTGCATAATGGTTCCGAGTTTGCGAGTTTGATAATCAGTGATTTGTCATCCTTTATCATAGACCTTTATCGCATTCGCTTGACTGGCCACAAAACAATAGATTTACATCAAGGCTGCAGTGTATAGAATACAGAGAATGTATGGATTTATACACTCTAGCCTCGGTGTGATTCTATTGTTTCGTGGCCAGTTAGGCGAACGGCAGGGAAGGTCTATTAAGTTTTGATTTCTTTCTTCACGTTGATCTTGCATGTATGGAGCAAGAAGCCTGGAACTAGTTCGAACGAAAGTTCTTAATCTTTGCAATCTTTTAAAACTGATAAATCATTATGTCGTTTCAACATGTTTCAAGCAAGCTCATTAGCCAACGCGACTAAATTGTTGTGAAAGAGCAAAAAATCAGTGCCTTTTGAACTCAGCTCTTCATTAAGTCGCAAAGGTGTATAGCAGTTGGGGCCACTAACAATGATATATATAATAAAAAGTAAATATGTTAGTATATCGGAGTATAATTAAATCCATAATTTTGGCTATAATCTATTTTCGTTTAAATTTTAACGTTGACCTTAAATCTGTGTAAATAGTGTCTTAAATTAAAATCTCCTTTTTATTCTCTTCAATTCTTCTTCAATTTTGTACGTACGGGACTTCGTGTCCTTTTGTTGTTACTCCTCGTGTACGTTACTAGTAATGTTCCACCTTACTAAATCTTTACAAATATAAAAAGAAAGCTTTAGTGATTTGTTTGCCATCAGTACACCGTTGAACATGCATAAGACTCTTTAAAATGCTGTCGGCATTTCTAGATCTCTGTCTTGTTCACTCTATATTTTCTTGCTTGTATAATGATAAGGTTTATTTTTTATCAGGATTGAATTTCATCTTATCCGGTTTATTGATAGGAGATACGAGTTGAATGTCGGTGTTTGCAAGTTACAACTTGAGTTTCAATATCACTTATTGAGCTGATCAAGTCCGATAATTAGGCTACATTAAGCTGTTTATATTCTGTTTTGCAAATATAATAAAATATATAGTAGTATCTTTCGGCCAACTTACTGCAATTTTTCCATTGAAAGAAGCCACATGCGACGCTGAAAACGGACAACAAAAAACAAAGGTTGACCAGAAGCATTGCTTGTTCTACGTTGACCACAAGCTATATTCACTCACAAACAAATCAGAGTTGAATGGGAATCAAGCAGGTAAAGCTTGGGTATCCTGGTTACCACTATGGAGCTCATGAATTTAAAAAAATGTTAAAGCAAACACGTGAAGTTACAGTTTAGAAAGAGGAGAAAAACTTTCACGGGCTTGAAATGTTTTGGTAAACATTGTTGACTAAATATTTGATTGTGTGAAATCATGAGAATAATTTATTAAATAAACGGTTGAATGAGTACAAAAAGAAAATTGTAATCTTAAAAAAGTGCCCAATTCGAGTTGATTATTATAACCTAAAACTGATCTGAAACCGCACTATCCGAGGAAACAAATTGACCCTTAACCGCGAAATAATGTAATTTGGTTTCAAAATAATCCCAACTAAGTCAATTTATCTGTATGGTCGTATAGCTGTATTATTTATAAGGCTGATTTTCACTCGTCAAAGTAAGCAAAGACGCAAGCGGCAAAGGAAGCAGAAAGCAAGGTTTTCTTTGCGGGCGTCGTCAAGTCCCTCTTCTTCACTGCCGTCTCTATTTCCTAATTGTCTTTCCGTCTCCTTCTCTGTCTCCGCTTACTTCACAAGTGAGAACCGGCCTTTAGCCCGTAATGGTAACCATCTTATTGAGACCCTCTTAAAAGACAGGAAAGAAAATTAAGAAGATCGGCCACGCAAAGAAAAATGAGTGGATGGGCAAACTAATTGAATTAGTAAATGAAATACCGAATGAAATGAATGATGAATAAGCAAACAAACGAATGAATGAACGAATTAGTAAACGCAAGCTATTAACGGATAAATGAATGAATGAATGAATGAATGAATGAATGAAGGAAGGAATGAAGGAATGAAGGAATGAAGGAATGAATGAATGGATGGATGAACACATACCAATTTTTGTTAGCAAACCTGATGGATATTTGCTTTACAGAGCAAATGTTCTGTTAGTTAGTTTAGACTGATTAAACGACAAACGACTTCAGCTGAACTATTATAAGATACATCAGAGGCGTTCCAACAGAAAACAAAAGAAATATTCTGAACAAATAAAAACAAATACCGATTAGTTACAATCGTGGGAAACAATTCAAACACTACAAGCATTCTTTGCTAATTCTTTTTCATATTCTTATTAATAAAACAATCCGCACTAAAAGAAAAGTCAGCAAAGCATCTTGGTAGTGGTAGTATTCTACCTCACAATGCATAAAAAAACCAAAACAACCTCAACATCAACAAAATGATCATTCGAAGCAAGCAAACAAACAAACAAAGTGAAACAAGTTGACATGAACGAAAAAAGTAGCATTTGTGCTTTGGGGGCCCTGTGTAAGTTATGGACTTCCTGTGGTAAATCTCAACCGTTGAGAGAATAAAGAACTTGAGTTTGAAGATCACAACCAACCTCGTCCCCAGGGCCACTTTGTTCGCTCTTTTTTCAAAATGGCGGTCGCTCACACATTGACCCTGGCACCGGCTGGTTTGACACGTGATCAAAATCTCCAAGATTTTTGGAGATTTTGACCACGTGACCAATCAAATCAATATGGCCGACAGTCACGTGTCAAACCAGCCGGTACCAGGGTCAATGTGTGAGCGACCGCCATTTTGAAAAAAGAGTGAACAGAGTGGCCCTGGGGACGAGGTTGGATCACAACAGCCCCGGCCGAAGATCAAAGATGGCGGAATATACAACAGTTGGTGTTGGTGATCTTAGCTATTTAGTTCGGAAAACTGGTCTTTCTGATCCTGCTCTTCGCTTAGTTATCGGACTTTTATCAGGTAAAGCAATGATAGATAATATTTGGGTATTTTTGTTGTGACAATTATTAGATTTATCATCTATTAAAATATATGCATCTGTCAAACGATGTTTGATTTTTGAAAGTAAGTTACATTGTTTCTTTTGTAAAACTATTTATTGCATTTTATTATTTAACTAAAGTGGGTACTAGATGCTTAGCAAATTTATCTAGATTTGAACATATTTGTCTTCATTTAACTTGTAAAAAGAGAGCTGGAATTTTATCGAAGAAGTTTTGTTGATAACATAAAAACGTAAATATCAGAGCCAAAGTTTGTTCTTTCTCTAGATTAAACTTATTTAATAAGATATAAAATCTGCTACAATCAAAGTTCAATCGTTAAAAATTATATATCATAGATTTTTAGATTGATTTATTCATGACTCTGCATACAACTAATTTAATTTTCACTTGAAAAAAATGTAAGTTATATGTGTCTTATTCAATGTGAAAATTTGAATTATTAATTTTTGTGCTGTCATGGTATATTACGAACTAGGGTTGGTGTCACTCAAAATAGCTTGTCATTAATTTTTAAATAAATAAGAAGTTTTTATCATACAATGGATGCGTTGTTGTGTTCTTGTGAAAGTACAATTATTTTTATTTTGTATCACCCATAGTTCAATTGTGTGTGTCATCATTTTTAAGTTGGACCTTCACACAACAATTTTCTTCTTTATTTCAGCTTATCCTCTTGCTCTATTTTATCGGAAATTTCTCTACAAAACGAACACTACACTTCAAGTGAGTTTTTATGATTTTAAATTTACGCTATTACAGCTGGGACACTGGACGTCATTACTGGACGTCTTTTCCCATGAGAGTGCATTTTGATTGTGCAAATGTATTCCTCTGGGATTTCAACACAGGCAGCCCAAGCTCATTATCTGTCAATATTTATAAAAATCATTTCAGTTTTAAACTTGAAATAAGTTAAGAATACAAATTAAGGTCATTAAAGAAGTCTCAGTAAATACAAAAAAAGCCTTTTTTAATTTTTACCCTCCCCCATACTAAAAATAACCCAAGGCAGGAAAGCTTCGTACCATTGAACTATTTTTAGTATGGGGGAGGGTAAAAGTTAAAAAAAGGCTTTTTTTTGTATTTATTGAGACTTCTTTAATGACCTTGATTTGTATTCTTAACTTATTTCAAGTTTAAAACCGAAATGATTTTTATAAATATTGACAGATAATGAGCTTGGGCTGCCTGTAATTTCAATTGGTCGGTTTTTGAAAAAGGGACTGGATTCTAGTTGAGAAAGATACAAATTATTGAAACCATTCCTTACTTTTTTCTATCATTAATAATTGGAGGCTATATCTGAAAAGAACATGTTAAAATGAATAAATGATGAAAGTTTGCTTAAAATTGGATAAATACAGATTTATTTATAAATGAAAGAAATGTTAAGAGAAAAATACATATGCCCTTGGCAGGATTTGAACCCACGTTTTTGGTATTCTAGTCCGACGTGTTAGAATACCGAAAACGTGGGTTCAAATCCTGCCAAGGGCATATGATATTTTTCTCTTAACATTTCTTTCATTACTACACACCGAACGCATTCACAAATTACTACAGCTTTAATATATAAATGTATTAGGACTTGCATATTACAAGAAATATATATATATATTTCTTGTAATATGCAAGTCCTACTACATTTATAAATTAAAGCTGTAGTAATATGTAGTGGAGGGACAGTGTACTGCCAAAACATTTTTCCTTCATAAATTCAATATAACAAACAACCACCGAGCAAGTTAACTAAAATAGCATAGTTATAATGATGTTTATCTTTGTGTTTTTGTTATGTGTAGATTTTTTTTAATGAATTAGTTTTTAAAAACTTGAACCCAGTCTCTTTTTCAGTATGAAACCTGCAAATGATGTTTAAAGTTGGTGGGGTGGAGTCTAATCTATATGACCTCCTAATGAATGTTGTTTTTTTCTTTTTAGCATGTCTATTTTACTTTAACTGGGATGAGCATGATAACATTTTGTTTTGGTAAGTATGAGGAACAATATTATTATATCATAATAATGTATTAATAATGACCTTTCAAATGCAATTTTGATAAGTAATAATAATAATATTAATAATATAATAATATTTAATAATAATAATAATAATATTGTCCATTTCTGAAAAGCCAGAATTTGCAGTTCTTTGTGAACTAATTATCTTTTACTTTAAAATATAGCCAGTCAAGTTGTCATTTCAAAATCCAATCTTGGAGGTCAAGAAAAAAAATTTGGAGGGACATATTCCCTTGGCCTGGCTCTATTTCAAGTATTGCATATCCAGGCATGACAAGATTATCAATATTTGACAATATTTTAATAGATGACAGCAAAATGTACATGTAGTCTTGAGATAAAAGACTGTTTGTGTGGTCTGACATTTTGACAGAAGCCATGTTCAGAATAAGTAAGACGTATGGCTTTCATGCAGGTTGCCAAAACATCAGACCACGCTAAAGGTTGGTACATATACAGGTTGCAGAGACAATTTCCCCCTGTGTGTACTAAGTAGTTTTGGCGAAAATTGTTGTCAGAATTTTGTTGCTGCTACCTGCTACATGAAATCCAACCGGTCGGAGTGTTGAACCAGTGCTTTCAGAAGTGACCTGCCATTATCTAGACTACATGGGAATAAGTTGCTACAACTTGGTGCCTAGTGTGTATTGACCTTAACAGTCTTCCTCAAGATTGCTCTTATCTAGGAAATCTAGATCCACTTTATCAGCATTTTTTGTTGTATTGACATTATTTTGTAAGTGACATTGTTATAATCATTTCTAGGATGGGGTGTTATCCATTCAATAATCAATACCATCCTGGTGTACTTGATACTGGTAATTGGAGGACCAACACTGACATCAGTCATCTCAATATTCATATTAAATCTGGTGGGTACTCTTTATCAAGTACATGTAAATTGAATGCATTAAGGTGGCTAGGAGCTAGCAACTGTGGAAAAGGGTTGATTGAGGAAAGTTATGTTTCCATTGCTCCATTGGAATAGATTTAGTTTCACTTCACATGTCTTCTGTATGCATATAAGGCCTCAGAGTTAGAGTCAGAGTTAGTTTACCAAGAACATGAATAATGTTGCTTCATCTTTCCTCACTATTGTTATTTTTTTTAAATATTTTTGTATTAATTATTTTTTAAATTATTATTGTTATTTTTTTTAACTATTGTTAATAATCCCATAATTATATATCACTATTCAGCATATTTGAAATTAATATTAATACAATAAATTATTTAATATGTTATCAAAATCATGGCTTCTTTTATACAAGATATTACCTTATTGTGTCCATCTTTTCCTAGAGTGCACACACTAAATGTGTGCAACAGTTGTCACTATGTAGTGGTAAATAGCACTAATTAAGCAAAAGAAAACAAATAGAATTAGCATAAAATAGCACTATTTAATATAGTATTTATGCTGCACTCTTAGTGCCTGTACTCAACTATGTAATTTGTGAATGGATGCAAATATTAAAACATGATACCAGAAAGTCTTGGTTTTGAGTGATGCCATTTCACTTATTACCCTGTCTGTACGTCATGTAAAGTCTTCTTGTGTGACATTCTTCAATGTTTTCATGACCTGTTGGCCTTTCAAATTGCATTTGACAACTTCAAATGACATTGTTTACTTTAATTAACACTATCTGGTGAATCAAGTTTTTGAATTTTCAGCCTTGATTCAAGAAATAAATTGTGCACTCATAGCATGTTGTAATGAATCAGATATGCCCCAACCCCCCACACAAACACACACCCACTCACTGTGTCAGTGATGGTTAGCAATATTTCACTGTCTATTTTGTTTAATAGGGTTATTTGCTTGGTGGAATCATGTTCTATGCCACTACGGAGTATGACATCAACTGGACAACACCACATTGTTTATTGTGTTTGAGACTGATTAGTAAGTACTATTATGTATTCAAAACTTTGCATAATTTTATATCCTATTTTTTTAACACCTTTATTGTACCACTTGAGATAATTTCTTTAGATAATTGCATTATTGTTTTAAATGTAATGATAAGTTAGACACCGTAGAATGATAGTAGAAAAAAACTAGTATTTTTTACTAGTTTTTACCTCTGCATTATTGTTTGTTTGTTTTGTAGGTGTTGCATGGGATTACTATGATGGCGCTCAGAACCAGGTTAGAAACAAGACTGTTTTACACTTGACAACTTCTAAACACTGAGCCATTACGTTGTAATTGCATATTATATTATTGCAGCGTTTCAGTGTTGTACAATGGTTTGTGATTTCCATGATATTGATGTTGTTGTTATTTTTTTGTTATAGGAAACTTTATCAGCTGACTTCAAGCAAACAGCTCTCTCTAAACTACCCTCTATACTTGAGGTAATTTTATATTCAGTATCATTAAGTCTACCAATCAGATAAATATTCTGGTATGCTGTAAACATACAATCTATTAGACGTCATTCAGTCCAACTGTTAGTCAGTAAATCAGTCATTTACAATAGTCAGTCAATTAGTCAGTCAGTCAGTCAGTCAGTCAGCCAACCAGCCAGCCAGTCAGTCAGTCAGTCAGTCAGTCAGCCAGCCAGCCAGCCAGCCAGCCAGCCAGCCAGCCAGCCAGTCAGTTAGTCAGTCAGCCAGTCAGTCAGTCAGTCAGTCAGTCAGCCAGCTAGCCAGTCAGCCAGCCAGTCAGCCATTTAGTCAGTCAGTCATTCAGTCAGCCATTTAGTCAGTCATTTAGTCAGTCAGTCAGTCATTTAGTCAGTCAATCAGTCAGTCATTTAGTCAGTCAATCAGTCAATTAGTCAGTCAGTCAGTCAGTCAGTCAGTTAGTCAGTCAGTCATTTAGTCAGCCAGTCATTCAGTTAGTAATTTAGTCAGTCAGTCAGTCAGTTAGTCAGTCATTTAATCAGTCAGTCAGTCAGTCAGTGAAACATTATTTGATGCTTCATGCAACGTTGGACTCTTAATGATTGAAATGTTTTTTTCTTTAGGTATTTGGATGTATGTACTTCATGGGAGGATGTCTGGTTGGACCATTGGTAAAAGAACATTGACTATTAAATACATTAATTAAATTTATTTAGTATGGTATAGTCTTTTCAAACAAAGGGTGAACACCTATACTAAAGACATTGAAGTTGAATAAAATCTTGAGAAACTGATGAAGACTGCCACAACATAACCAACACGCCAATGCCAAAAACTCATCAGACTGTAAGAAAAAACTTGAATTTATTATAATCATGCAATAGCAAATGCAGTGGCATTGGTGGTCAGTTGGTTAAGCCTCTTATCTCTCACCACTATGGCAGGGTTTTCAATAACAGGCGGCTACCAACGGAATAGGGCCGCCTATTTTACCTCTTACCACCAGCTATTTTGTGTCCTTTGTAAAAAAAATATGATTTGTAAATTTTGGGACACAGACACCTATTTCATTTACTCGGACGCTTATTCAAAAAGATATTGAAAACCCTGCTATGGTGGTTCAGGCCCCAGCTCAGATGTGGGATTATATTATGTGAGTAGAGTTGGTTATGAATTTAAAGTTGTTTTTCTCTCTTATGCCACAAGGGTTTTTCTCCAAATTCTTAGTTTTTTTCTCCATCAATGCAAAAATCAACCGTGCACAAAGATGTGACTGTGTAAAATAGTGAATGTAGTGGTTGTGAGTCTCCCCAATTAGTAGAGATGCTAAATAACTAGAGACTTTAAAGTTTATTCAAAAAGTCCATTTATTTATTAACTTCAAGTTAGAGTACTAAATGATGTGTTCAGCTTTGTGCTTTTAAAATTGTGCAAGATTACAAAGTGTGTCTTGTTTCTCTTGACTTTAGTTTCCCATCAAGCCTTATCTGCGGTTGGTACATGGAGAGCTTATTGATCGAGAATTTGACAATAACTCATGGTATGTGTTAGTGTAAATACTAGTTCTTTAATTATTTATAGTTAGTTGTATTGTTCGGTGTAGTCCCTAGGGTAATATTTGTGAGTAAATAAACCAGTGCATGTTAATCGTTTTTCAGTTGGAGTAAGTTTTAGGACAGTCACATCATTTTGAACGAAATATTGGAGCAGTACACATAGTGAACCATAAGTTTATAATTATAATAAACTAGCTGAAGGAGAGAAACAAATGGACCCAGTGTAACAGATATGTAACGCTCCAATAGTATGCTTGTGTGATGGATGATGTTATAATTCTTTTTTCATTTTGGTCATTTCTGTCAATAAATTTCTGTATCTTAAGGTGCAGCTTTCTCTAACTTAGTTGATTTGAAATTGATTGACCGTCACGAAAATGAACAGAGTATTGAAATGGTTCATGCTCACAATACAACAAATTGGACTGTAATTTGCTCATTTAACATTCACCCTTCGCTTGAAGTTTGTCCCACAGTCTTGTTGGTATTCTGTATCAAAATCTTCCTGGTATTTTGTGTTCAAATGTTATCATACTGTTGTTGTATTTTGCAGCATCCCAGCAGGCTTGAAGAGACTATCAGGTGGTGTTATATATCTTGGTCTGTATACAGGATTAGGGATGTGGTTTACTGCTGGATATATGCAGACGGACGAATTCAAGGTTAGACTATTTAAATAACATTTGATTATTGTACAAAAATCTTTGCAGGTGTATTAAGTTTGACATGTTTCCTTCAAATTTCAATCCCCCAAAAAATCATAACTGCTTTAAAGGGTATGGGGAATAAAAAAAAAAACAATGTTATCTTGACCTGCACATGTTCAGCTGTTATTTGATTGAAAAGTTGACCAGTGTGATATCCGACACAAGTAATACAATTTATTGGAAGAAACGTTTAAGGCTATTTGTTAGTGTTATTTTCTGCATATCAGTTTTAATTGTTCTGGGGTTTGGGAGGGGGGGGGGGTGTTGGTTTGGAGAACTCCGGGTATAAATCACCAGGGATTGTTTTTAAATACCCCTAAAACTGGGATCCCGGTATGTTGCACGGTTGCGGGTCCGCACAATGAGGTACTTCCCGCACAATTCCGCACAATTGAGGAAATTTGCTCAAAACCCGCACAATTCAGAAAAATATAGCATAATTTATGCACTTATTTTAATAAATGTCACTTTAAGAAGTTAGTCTGGTGATTTAAGGTCCTTTTTTTCTAACTTTTTCGTCAAAATTCCACTCACTCGAAGTGAAATTTTCAAAACTCGTTCGTCAAAAACAAAATGGCGTCCATTCAATTGAGAGAGACTGTGCTCTAATAAAAAAAATGCAAGGCGTTCCAAACTTGTGACACGCTCTCGCGACTTTATTATGAACGATAATCTAGCTCTGGAGTCAAGATATAAACTTTGTAATTAGAGGTATACTTGATTAAACACTTATTCTCTGCCCAAGACTTTGTAGAAAGGCTAATTTTCTACAGAAATACGAAAAAAAACGTTTTTATACTTAAATTATTATTGCGCAATCCCGCACATTTTACCGCACAATCGACCATTTTTTCCGCACAATTTGTCCTTGAATTCCCGCACAATTTGAAAATTTTTCCCGCAACCTACCGGGATCCCAGCTAAAAGATACCAGACTTTTTTAAAAGGAAGTAGTTTCACAAATTAATGTTCAATTTGTTCTTATTTTAAACCGTAAAAGAGACCAAATAATAGATTTTTACACCTAAAAGATACGACTGTCATCCCTGGTCGTTTACCTTCAAAGTAATTGTGCCTTAGTTTATATATGAACTGACCAATAAATTCACATCATTTATGATTATTTTACAATCCACAACTAGACTAGCCTTACAGCTTAGATTCAGTGAATAGTGACTATACCTACATGCTGAAAGCAGGTATTTTGGTTTAATATCTTGCTATCTTTTATTCCAGGACTTGTCATTCTTGGTGCAGATATTGTATGTTGGATTCTGGGGAAGAATTTTACTGATGCGATATCTTGGTGTTTGGCTCATCTCAGTAAGTAACTCTGTGTCAGTCTTTACTACACTTGATAATTAGAGATCAAGACTGTTGTGCAATAGATCATGGGTTTAATTTCCATGGCTGGACCAACACTTATTGTCTAGAGCCCCAACAATTGTTTGAGATTGATTAATAAAGTTTTTATTTTTTCTGAGAGGGGTAGGGAGGGTAAATGAGAAATTGAACTTAGCCACCTCCCCCCCTCCCCAATGAAAAACGAAAAAAAAGAGCAAACAATTAAAACCATGTCTGCTTTTCAACTATTTTTTCCTGTAAATGCTTTTAATTTAAAGAAAACTTAATATTGTAATTAATTTATTCAGTCTGTTTTTCCTTCATAATATGTATTTGTGAAACATATTACTTGAAGTTAAATCCAGTCATGTAAAAACAAGCAGTTAATTTGTTGACAAGTTTAAGATCAGAAGGGGCTGGTGGTTGTATGAATGTTGGACAGTGCTATCCACAAGGAGCCAGTTGTATGAAGCCTGAATAAAGTTATCCACGGGATAAAGTTATCCACTTCAAAGGATTTCTTTAGAATTTATCCGGTGGATAGGGATTTATCCACTGGATAGCACTATTCAGGCTTCATTGGCAATTGGCACAGGATAAATTGCTGTACAGTAATGGATAAATTCTAAGGAAATGCTGTGGATATCCAATGGATAACTTTATTCACACTGTCTTTGTAGAAGTACTGGCCCCAGTGGTTTAATGATATAAGAGTTGTCAGTATGAAAAAAATACAGTCTGTTGTAATAAATTATTTTTCTTTTTGCCAGGAGGGAAGTTGTATTATAACAGGTCTAAGTTACAGCGGTAAAACAGAAGATGGTAAACTCACCTGGGATGGCTTAAGGAATGTCAAACTGTCAATCTACGAGCTTTCTTATACATTCCAGGTAAAACGTCTGTATATATTGGTCATTATAAAATTCATGAATAATGAATGAACCCAGAACGACAGAAAATCACTACTGCAAAGGCATCTGTATTATCTGATACAGAAATCGTCCTGATTTGCATAAGGTTTAGCTTGAAATATCTTGGCCAAATTAAATCTAATTTCAAAAATATTAAACTAGAATAGCAGCACTTGTATCCTAATTTGTGTATACTTCTCAGTGCTTTGGTCAGATAAGTTGAATGATGGTATAAATTCTTGTCTGTTTCAGCACATGGTGGAGTCATTCAATCTCAACACCAATAAATGGGTATTCAGGTAATAGGGTCCTTACATCCAATTTTAGTTTTGGGCTTCCTGTCTCACTATCCACACAGGTAGCCCAAGAACTAAAACCAGATGAGACTTGTAAATAACTAACAGGCTGAATATACTGTTTGACTGTCTGATGAAAACATATTCAGCAATACCTTGCTGTTGACCCATTTTAGCTTTTTTAGACAACTTTTTGGGTTTCCTTTGGAATTTGTCAGCCCAGTTTTCCTCCATTGCTCAGTCAGGTTCCAAAGGAAGCCCAAAGGAGTTGCCTGATGGGGATGCAAGTTGTTTGACAGCTTGTACAATTGGGCAACTACTCCTTTTGCTTGACCTTTGAAGTAAAAATATTAACTTTGACTGTACTAAGAAATATTAAAGTTTCATCTCGCAATAGGTGAAACTTTTAAAACCATTAAACATGGCTTGCGGTATGGGATTATACCAGAGCCCTTGTTCTTTGCCACAGGCCACCAGAAAACACATGCTCTGGGTATGAGGTTGTTGCAGTCAACAACTACAAAGTTTGCTTATGATAGACTAGCTAGAGTTCTTTTATGTCTACAGATATTTCTTCAAGCGTCTCCGTTTCCTTGGTAACAAGAACCTGTCCCATTTCTTGACGCTGATGTTTCTGGCAGTATGGCACGGCTTCCATGCTGGGTATTTCATTTGTTTCTGTATGGAATTCTTGATCATCATGATGGAAAGACAGGTACTTCCAGAAAAAAATAACATTTCCAATACAAAAATATAAAAAAGTATATACAATACAATACAATACAATATAATTTTATTTAGTACCTAAATTTACAAAAAATGTAAATATATAAAGTTTAACGGGAAAGTTGGTACATGCTACCTATACTAACCTTGTAGATTATTCTAAGATAGGTAGCAACTTTAGTAATATTAAGGTAATTCCACAGTTTTGCACTGCGCACGTCTTCTGCGCACGCTAACTGCTACACAAACTGTCAAACTATGAAATTTAAAATGGCGGTAATTTTCCGCGCGCGCTATTGCAATGAGAAAATATAACCAAAAGAGCCATTACTTATCAACTTAGGAATGATACCAGATGGTGCAAAAGATGTTCCAACCACTCTCTTTGGAGGATAGTAAAAATTGAATCGTTTTCTCCCTGAATTCCTTTCGCTGAACGGCTGCTTTTTCGTGCTCGATGATTTACTATAATGGCTTCCTGTGGTATATTCACACAGGTAGCCCAAAGTAAAAAGCCAAAAATTGCGTATTTGAACGAAAATAACTCCGTAACGAATTCGGTGACCCCCAGTTTTTATTTCAAAAATATTTTTGTAACAATAAATTCTACAACATATTTAGAAATCAAAAAAATTTACAGGTAGGATTTTGAATAATTCACAGTTTTAGGAGTTAGAAACAACCTCCAGAATAGCTAATATGGAATGTTTTAGAGGAGGAACTCTTCGCTTACATGCCACACAAACTAAGATAATGTCTCGTGGACCAACAAAAAAATAGTAGGTGATAAGATTAAAGACTATTCCAAGTAGTGCTACTAAGTTTTTTAGTATTAGGAAAAGTAAACTTGCTTTCTAGAATTAGACAAACCTGTAAATGATTTTGAAAGAATTGTGCGGATTTGCGCACGTAATAGGCAAAAACACCTTGTGTTTGGAGGCAATTATCTCGAAAACGAAATCGGTGACTTATTTTTTTTTAAAGATGATTATCAACTCAAAAACTGTAAAATATCAGAAAAACAGCGATTTTTACAGGTAGAATCTATTCCTGTGGAATTATCTTAAATATATAGTTTGGTGTGGTCATGTGTGCCGAAAAAAGGATTTATAGGAAAAAAAAATACTACCACAGCATGAAACATACTTTAATGTTCCATAACTATGTAGCTATAATAATAATATGATAATGAATAACTAATAATTAAACAATGAAAAAAGGATATATAGAAAGAAAAAGAAAATACTATCATAGCATGGAGTATATTATAACACACCATACTATGTAGCTATGTTAATATTATGATGATTACATTATTATATGACTGCAGTATCCTGAAAATCATGGCATTGTCCATGTGTGTGCTACCAGACATGGAGAGTAAATAAACTCTGAATGAATATTCAACTCTTTCACCGCCAAGTTCCATCGATTCACTTTCCCCCACTGCCAATTTATTAATTTCAATGCAGGACAAAATTGGGAGTACTCTAAAAAATTCAAAACATATCAATTGATATTAAAAAAAAATGGTCAACTTTTGTTGCCTTTGGCGGCCATAGGAATGTTGACAAAAGTTGACAGTAGCTGTGAAAGAGTTAATAAATATAAATCAACTTCTTTATCATACCCTGTGCTATCTGGCCATTGGGGTACAAGCTCTTAAAAAAAAGGTGTCTTGTATATGGCTATACAGCTTTTTCAAGCAGTGTCTGGCCCTGCTTGCTGTCAAACAAAATGACGTCTGTAAAAGTGCACACTCTTTTTCTTATTGATTTTTTAAAATTGTTTAGTTAGGTATGTTTAGTTAGTTTTCTGAACTTTTTATTATTGGATATTGACCACATGTTTGAAATGCCTATTAACTGAGTAACTACGTTGGCACCACCTTGAGCCAAACAAATTCCTGTGCTGTCCTCGGGATTGGTCAATATCTACATAATATTATTTCATTTTGTGTTCTTTTAATATAATTCTCCACCTTCTTCTCCTTATTGCAAATATCTGTCAACTCTTTAACTTCAGTGCAAATCGATCGCTATACAATTCATGTATCTGTTTGATTGTGTTCTAGATATTTGACTTGTTTGCTGGTATATTCAAGATGCGCTGGGCAGATATGGGTCCCTGGTTAAAGTCTCTAGCTATTGGTATAATGTGGCCAATCAGGTTCCTTGGATTTGGGTATTGTATTATACCATTCCACTTTCTGACCTGGTCTGCAATGAAAGAGGTAGATGCCACCACTGTCATCATCATCACCATCATCGTGATCATGATCATCATCACCGTCATCAACATTATTATTATCAGTGTCATCATCACTGTCATCACCATCATTATCATCATCAGTGTCATCATTATGAAATTTGCATGTGTAAGGCCCATTTTGACTGCTCATGTCTATCTTTTAAATATATTTATTTCCTTCACTAAAATAATAATTTTTTTTTCTAGCCATTACATACCACCTACTATCTTGTGCCATTGGTATTGGTAGTGTGGTTTCCTATCTACCTTCTGTTTATACACCCTATATTCAAGGCCTTTACCAAGAAGCCAACTGACCCGCTACCAGACCAGCCTCTACTCCAGCCAACTGAACAGCCAACAAGTGACAAAGAAAGGTAAATCAGTGTTTTATCAATGATACATAAGATTAGGGGGGAGAGGGTTGAGCAGTTTTGGTCATGCAAGGTTTTTTTCTTTTTTTTAATTTGACTTCTTTCAATAAAGAAAAAATAAGCTCTTGGATATGTTTGATCTTAATCAGTCACTCTCAGCAAATGTTGTTTTACTCATACATGTAATTACAAATATTATATAATCATTCTGTAAAATGCTAGAAGTCATAGTAGAAAAAAGACATTAACAAAATAGATGATCTGCTACTAGCGTATGTGGGAATAACAATTTTTTTTCTTGACCTGCACAATATATATATTTTGTTTTTGATTGACAAAATAGAATCAACCACTTTTTCGAACGACTGTTTTTTGCGATAGGCGTGTATCAATGAAAGCAGTCACTGGCATTGAAACTGGTCCCATGCAATAGTTTTATGTAAATTGTTAGAAAACTCATTATTAACATGTTCTTTATTTCAGACTCAAGAAAATTGAGTGAAGACAATAATCTCTTGCTGTGTTATTTTGACTTTTAACATTTATCATTTGTATGTGGTAACGAGTCTGTAAAACAGGGCTTGTTCGAACATTCAAGCAGTTAAACTTGAAGGAAGCCAGTTCTGTGTCAAGAATTTGATGCAAATGGCTTAACTTCATTTAGTAACTTGAACTGTTGAAGACAATCAAACTGAAGTTATTGCATATTATGAAGTAATGAGGATTTTGTTGTCAATTTTGATGTACAATTGATTTTAATTGATATTTTTCGATATTTGAGATATATTTTCATATACTTTATTTATTTGATTAGATGCCACAGAATTTATTCTTTTTCACAACTCTACTGCAGTGTTTATTTAAGGACAGTGTTTGTTTTAAAATCATTTTATTCAAACAGGATTTACAATGGTTATAGCAAATCATATGAATGTGAACAGAAACAAATTCTAGTGTTATTGCCCATCTAGTTAAATTTTGTTTGTTTGTGTATACAGAGCTGTCTACCCCTGGCCGTTTCTGACCTTGAGATCGCCCTGATGTCTGTCATTTTGTTTTCCCTTTAAAATTTTTTGAACCAAAAAAAAAAAAGAAAGAAAGAAAGGTTTTACGCATCTTTGTTTACATAATCTAGAGATTCTAGTTTCTATCTGGCTTCTATCCAAGAGGAAATTACGGTTAAAACACAGGAAAATCAACTTTGACGTTTACCCGGGAGAATCAGACCTTTGTCCGGGAGACTGGGAGACAAGGCCCAAAATCTGGAGACTGCAGGTTTATCCGGGAGGGTTGGCAGCTATGTGTATATTGTGCAAATATGTTTCACTCAATACTGATATTTCAGTCCCCTTCCTGATCTGAGTTCAAAAGCTGCTTTCTCAAATAAGCAGTGGCAGATCTCAAATATAAAGGGTAAGCTCATCCAGGGACTATTCACGCATAGCTGCCAACCCTCCCGGATAAACCTGGAGTCTCCAGGTTTTGGGCCTCGTTTCACAGTCTCCCGGGTAAAGGTCTGAATCTCCCGGGTAAACGTCAAAGTTGATTTTCCTGTGTTTTAACCGTAATTTCCTCTTGGATAGAAGCCAGATATAAACTAGAATCTCTAGATTATGTAAACAAAGTTGGTTCGGAAAAGTCCAAAGGGAAAACAAAAAGGCGGACGTCAGGGCGATCTCAAGGTCAGAAACGGCCAGGGGTTGACAGCTCTGTTCACGGGGCAGCCTATTCACAGCTGAAGAATATACTCCCATTTCTAAAATGTTGTCTGAGAGAAAGGCAATAGCACTTCAACTAAAAGTAATCATAGATTTGTGAATGCAATTGAGAGAGAAGAAGCAATTCAAGTAAACCAAAGATGCGGACCTGTCATCATAAAATGTCCATCAGTGAAAGATGGTCATTATTTGTGCTTGAATTGCAGCAAGATATTTAATAAAGAATAAGAAACCCATGAATTTCCTTTCAGGTCATGCTTCCTACTGTTTTCAGTTCTCAAACATTTTTTTCTATTAAAGTGCAGCATCTAACCAAGTACATAAAGTCATGTGAAATTATTGTCTGATATTGTTATTATTATTAAGTAAATATGTTGATAATTTTGTTAGCGATAACTTTGTAAGATTGATTAATTTGTTAAATAAGGTAGACTGTTGATGAAGATGTACTGCATTATAATAATATTTAATATATTTGGTATTCTGTGGATAATTAAATTGTCGAGGTTTGGTGATTTTAGCAGAAATATAGTGACTCATTATTAATTGATTCCTCTATTGGTATGAAAATCATGATTCATTCATGGACTTCATTCTTCCATTCATTCATCCATTCATACATCCATTTATTCATTCATAATCATTCATTCATCCATTCATTTATCCATTTATTCTTTCATCCGTTTATTTTTCAATTCATTCATTCAATCATTTATTCATCCATCCATTCACCCATCTATCCATTCATTCATTCATCCATTCGTTCATTCATTCATTGACTTCACTCATTGACTTCATTCAGTGTGTTGTAGTGGTTAATACATCAAACTAGAATACCGCAAATGTGTGTTTGATTCCTGCCAAGACCATTTGATTTTTTCATTTAGTTCTTTTTTCAGTTTTCTTTTTGCGTAATGTGGTAAAAAATGTGTGAAGTACGTGAAATGTTTATAATCATATGTAAGTTCAAAACATCTGTGAAGGAGTTCAAATGAAAAAAATAGTTAGAAACAAACTCGAAGAAGATGTTTTCTGATTCTATTTTCTTGTCATCGGTCTTCCTGTGGTATTTGAACCGAAAGAAGTCTGGGTCCCATTGTTTAGACAAATCCGCGCGAAAATTTCAAGATGGCGTCCGATGATGAAGACGTGAATCAACTCGACGAAGATGAAAAACTAGCATTTCAGCAAGTAAGCATTGATACATCCAACCTTAAGACTCTTTTTTTGCATTTTGTTGTTTGAACATCAACCTCTCTTTCTCTCTCTGTGCATTTTTTATTTATTTCGATTAACAAAATGGAGATTTTTTGTTTGTCAGAGAATCAAGGCAGCTGTTCATTATAGTGTCGGAAGGATATGTGAGCAAATAGGTAAGAGAATGAGTCTTTTTGGCATTCAATTCAAGGACAGACGTCTTATTTCATAGTATTGTAAGTACTGTTCCTTTGGTTTTAGAATGATGTTTTAATTTTAAAATTAGGTGAAGAGAATGGTTTACAGTATTCACGCCAATTCATAGCAGCGCTGACTGAGACGACATATCGACAATGTGGTATGTACATCAATGATATACTGTGCATGAAATGACGACATAATAGGACAACACATGGAAATTCCTTTTCCCTGCAAACAAAGTTTCTCCCAATAACAGCATGGAAATAAATATTCTTCGTATTATATCACAGGTAGCCCAAGCTAGCTGTTTGTGACAGTTTTTTTTAGCAATAAAATGAAAAAAAAAAAAATAATAATAATAATAATATAAAAATTAGTCAGTATGTGTGTATTGTCTATTTATTTATTTTCTGGTAGAGTTTCAAGGCATTTGGAGCATTATTAAGTGATTTATTTAAAAATTCCCACCAATGTTCTAAGAAGAAGGGAAGGTAGTACACTCTGAAAATAAATAAATAGAGTTAGCTTGGGCTACCTGTGATTATATCAGAAAACAAAAACCTTCATACCTGCATCCTTATTGTAAATTGTTTAATATTGCTGTTTCAGAATCATTTGCTGTGGATCTCGAACTCTTTGCAAAGTAAGTTTGTGGCCTGGGGAGTGGTGGGTACTTCTAAAATAGACCCCTTACAGTTTCGATGGAATGCAGCTCAACCTGGAGGACAAAACAACAGATTTCAGCTCCCAAGAGAAGAAAAATCTTTTGTTTTGTCCTCCAGATAGGGCTACATGTAATTTTCCACTATCGACAATATTTCATTGGAGTTTATTAATTTTTATAATAAACTAATTGATTCATGAAATCCAGCTGGGCCAGATGCTCAAGTGTAAGAATGATTTTTGTCAAATAGCCGCAGCAATTTAAAAACATTTTAACACATGTAAATCAGAAGGAAAAGTAACTATATTTTTAATGTCTGTAGTTCCTTCAACTTGAAGCTGATCTCCCAGGAAGCCGACAGTGTGCACTTCCCCCCACCCCCCCCCCCCCCCCTCCTCCCTAGCTCTTTCCATCATTGCTTCTTTTTACAGGTATTTAAAGCTACTACAAGCTAAACAGAATAGAAAGAAGTCGAAACAAGGATGTGAAGCCACTTTGAATCAAATTTGAGATCTGTCGCACAGACAGCTGTGCACTAACCAACTGTGCCATCCTTGCTTCATAATTGAATTAAATTGTTTGTATTGTCTGCAGGCATGCAAAAAGAACTACAATTAATTGTGAAGATGTTAAATTACTTGCAAGGAAGAGTCCTTCTCTGGTAATTATACATAACAGTACATATGTGTAGTTTCAGAAAATATCCATGACTAATATTCTAGTATTGATGGGTATTGGAAGCTATTACAAGCTACGCTGAATGTTCTGTAATAGCACGGAGGTGGAGTCACTGGTAATCTACCTCTTGACCTCACACACTGAGCAAAGGGAGTGCACCTATCAACTGTGCCATCCTTGTTGCATAATATCTGTCTGTTTGGACCACAGGCAGCCCTTTGTTTAGACTTTTAAATGACTAGTAATTACCAGACATTGGTACTGTGCAGGGCAAAGTGTTAATACCGATATCACATACACTTAACTCAACCATGGCCAGATTATCAGACCCAATGCACTCTGTATGGTCATTTTCAGAAAAGCATCGACTCTTCAATCTTTTTAACAAACTTTGAAAACCTTGTCGATAATTGGTACTCAATGCGATGTAAAGACATGGATTAATTGCACAGTTGCTGTGAGCAAGTAGCATTCTCATGTAGAATAAATCACATGGTATATTTACAGAATAAATACGCAAAGCCATGACAATGAAATAGATCAGCCAGCACAATATGAAGCTGCCGACGACAGCCAACACCATGTGTAGTACCTGACGGTTGATTCTTTCGATGTGTTGTGATTGGTCCATTTCAACAGGGATTTGTCTTCTGTATAGAACACTTAGAATGCAAGCATATGATATTGTTATGGCAGCCAATGGTGCAGCATAGAATACAATGACAGTGAGTTTATAATATAGCATATCAGCTCCTTTGTGAAACGTCTTGCCAAACAATGCAAAACAGAAGTACCGGTTGTTCTCTAGAACCAGCTCTGCAGCAAATAATATTGGTGACCTTGATACCAAAGCAATAAGCCATATGGTGAATATAATAACCTTAACCTTTGTGTTACCGATGGTTGGTCGAAAAGGCCAAACGACAGCAAACAGCCTGTCGATACTGATTGCAACTATTGTTAATAGTGATACTATCACAGCTGATTCATAAAGAAATGACACGGATTTACAAAGGATATCTCCCAATGTCCCCAACAAAAGCCAGTCATAACCGTAAAGTATTATGGTCAATACCCTCGGCATGTAGACGATGGTGATGAATAGGTCTGATGTTGCCATGGTAATGATGAAGTAGTTTACTGCTTTGTGTAGCGACGAGTCTTTGTACACTATATACATGATCAGTATATTACCAAGTATAGATATCGGCATGATTAGGAGGTATGGAATGATTCTTGTTATTCTGAGGGATATTGTTTCTGTTGTGAAGCATTCTCTTTCTTCTATTGGTAGTGGAGTGCTACTGTTCATCTTGAGCACTAAACTTTCAAATAATAAAGACTGTTGATCAATTATTGTTAATTTTATTAAATGATTAGTTTTTAGAAGTTGTTAAAAAAATTATCAAGACCATTCTACTTTAAGCTCAGATTCAAACCTTTAAAGTACAGCCAGTCTTTCTCAAGACTACACACACACAGATGATCACAACACATCAACATCACTTACATCTGGGTTCAAACCATTCAAACATCAGACACTAACACCAACAGTTTTTCTCAAGACTACACACACCCAGATGATCACAACACATCAACATCACTTACACCTGGGTTCAAACCATTCAAACATCAGACACTAACAGCAACAGTCTTTCTCAAGACTACACACACCCAGATGATCACAACACATTTGTCTTTATTTTATTTATTTATTTATCAACATCACTTACACCTGTTTTCAAACATCAGATACTAACACAAACAGTCTTTCTAAAGCCTGCACAGACTGTACACACCCAAATGATCGCAACACACATAACATTACCCGTCACACACACAGCAATATACCTTTTTGTTTATTAGTTGTTGGTTCATGTTATGTTATCATGTACTCTTCCGTGTGGTTGTATTCTGTTCAATCAATTAGAATAAGCTCAAGAAATTCCTGTTCTATTTTTATAATTTCCTTTGCGACAGTGTTGTACTATCTTGATAGGTAGACAATGAGGTGTATAAACATGAGTGATAGTGTCAATATTGTCCTCTATTGTAACGGAAGGCTGTTTAATCAGATGTATGGTAAGCCTGCTGTTAACACTGGACGACTTCAACATGTCGCAAAGTTTGACTCAACCAAGTCAAAACGTTTCTATTTTTAATATAACGAGCCGTTTTTGTTATAAATATTGTTTTTTTTTTAATAAATACGTACGATACAGTAAATACATTCATCTGTACTAGTGCAATATATGAATTTTGTAACAATTTAGACTTTTAAATACTCACTCAGTACATTGGTCGTTGCTGGACTGAGGTTTTAAAAGTTTAAATTGTTACAACATATATTGCACCAGTACAAATGATTCTATCTACTAATATTGTACGTATCTAAAAAAATTCAATTAAAATTCGTCTCAATCCGTTCTTAGGAGACTGGACTGGACTGGATATCCCCCCAAAAGTGTACCTTTAAAACATTCTTTCACGCTTTCAATCGCTGTCATTTAGTTGTGAAAAAGTCAAGGCCCAGGAATTAATCAATAAACAAGGAACTAAAGTCGATGCAATAAGCTGGCAAACAGTGCTCAACGGTTGAAAGAATACCAAGGGGGGAAAACAGATATCGACGCTTTAGTGAATACCACACCGGCTATTCTAACATGTAGAAGATCTATAGGACAATACACACCTTTTGTATCGAGCGATGTATCTTTCGTCAATGGCCTCACTGCAAACGGCTGTTTTTAGTATTCATCTTATGTCAGTATTCACGATTTCCCCGTTTAAATATTGACAAACGTAATGTCTTGAAAGCATATCTATATAGACATATGACAGAACTGCTTACACATGTAAACTTTTACAGGAAGCAATTTTAAATTGAATGAAAAGTTTAAAAAAATCACATTAAAACACTCACTGATCTCTTTTTATCACTATTGCACGGACTGCTTTACTCAAGCCATCCAGTCGTGATAAAATTTAAATAATTGCATCGATACAGTTTATTTCAGTGCCGTGCGCGATTTTTTAAGCCATATAAATAGTTATAAAATTGTACGACTCCTCGTGCTTTTTGATCAGACAAATCGCACGATGTGAATGTCTTTGAATAACTATAAACAGCGCTGAAATTGAATTGATGGTTGTCATGTTTTTAAGTTGATACAGGGGCGTCCTGCACAAGCGTGGTACTTACGCCAGTGCAGTCATGACTCTTTCAAAGATTTTGGTCGCTTTGACTTCACGTTCTAATTTAACCACCTTGTCGTACGTTGGTGACTGTGGTGACTGCATTCTGTCACATTGACGGAATTTTACTGTGGAATTTTGTAAATACGAGGCGATTTGGTAGGGTAAACGTCACTTTGCTCGATAACATGATGACTGTGGTTATTTTCTTTGCAGGCCAGTCATATCAAAGGTTTTTGCGATGAAATAGCAGCCACTCATGAAGCAGAGAAAGCAAACAGGAAAGCAAAACGAGCCAAAACAAAAGACAAGCAACAAAATGAAATAACAAATGTAGATACCTGATTTGTAAATAAAATGTTACTCCGACGAAGGACTAACAGGGGCGGATGCAAAAATTATTCAAGGGGGACGGGGTGCTAATAAAAAGATGATCCGGAAATTTTGAAAGGGGGAGGGACTCGAATAAAAAAATACTCATTTTCAATCAAACATTAAAATAATTATCTATAAAAATAAATCAAGGTGGAAGGCCGAAACGTCAGTTTTGCCTTCATCATTTTACGGTGTACAACTTATCTCTATATTTTACAACTGCTTTGTAAATAATTCAACCACAAATAAATACACTATTTGCTTTAATTTTTAATAATATTGAATAATATAAATATTCTCTATACCCCGAGATACTCTCAAAGTGCATGGTTGGAAGAAGCAATGACCCTATTGCACTATGACGTCACGGATTGCTTATGCGTGGGATAGAATCGCCAATTACGAAATAGGAGATTTGACAAAATGTACTCCTAGAGTTTATTCTCAGATGGCCTGATATTTGGATTATTTTACAACCATTTGATGTGTGTTGGTCTGACCACAGTGAACCGTTTGAACAAATAATTGTCTTCGAGTGACGTCACAGCGCGTTGGGACAGACATTTCCACAGCATTCACAAGCTCGCACCAAGTCCACCTATTGACTAAAGAAAGCGGGGAAATGTTTTGCTTTCCGACCTGTCGTCTTACTATATTACACGCACCGATGGTCAATTCACACACAATGTTTACTTCGCAATCCTCACGAACACTATTGAACAGTCAGACTTGAAACCGTCATATATAAAAGTCATATATAAGAAAAACGCAAAGGCGACTGTGGATAAAGTCTGTATCTTTCGCACGTAAGGGAAACAGTACGTACTGTTTGTTCAGGATCGTTTTCGTATAAGTGGGAAACAGTACAGTATCGTATCGTAGCCGGTTCTAAAAAAAACATTCGAATTATGTATCGTATCGCACAGTTTCCCAATCATGCGAAAACGACTCTAAATCGTAAGAAAAGTGGTCTGATCGAATCGTCTGTTGTGCCGCAGTGTACCACTTCCCTGACTCGTGCTAAAGTTGTAAACCACAGACAATTGATGTCCCTCTGTGGTCCATTGACTCGCCCACACCAAACTAAACCGTATAATGCAAAAGTATCAAAGTTAAAATATTTTAATGATTATTTTGCAAAGGAACATGCAGCTAGGGAGTTGATACGTACAAAGATAACTAGAGGTATAATACAAATAGATGAATTTATCGATGTGTAAAAGAATGAGCAAGAAAACGGCCCGAGTACCTTGCGCTGTTTTGCTATATAGCACTCAGTTGATGTAATATATTAATAACACGACTAATGCTATTATTTTGTTACTATATTTGATATAATCAAGAGAGCGTATCCCCGTATCCCCATCAGAGGCTCTACTTGTCGTGCTATTTTTGGAACCTTGTCAACAATCTCCGCTTTTTTGTCGAGATGTTTTGACGATGCGACCGCGCCTCCTGCAATCTGGCCAATCGCATTCCCTTCCCGAGTTACGTTCAGTTTAAAAAATAGAATGAAAAGATCCCCTGATGAGTGTAAAGCCCAATACGGGGAATAAGTTCTCTTATCTCATACTCTGTTAATAGAATCATGTTCCATTTTATAGGCCAAAATTCATACTCGATTATAAAAACACATCTCGGAAGTCCGAAAGAAAAAACAGGTAAACAAACGCATTTCAACGAAACACGGTAACGTGTCCGAAATTTGGAAGTTTCTACCTTCGCTCCAACAAGGCACTTAGGCCGTTTTCATATTAAGCCCTTAAAATGTTTTTGTACAAGTGAATGTTGATCATCACGTGACTATAGATTGGCACACGTCGTCCTGCTCTCACACGCGCATTTGCGTTTGCACTTCGATTGAGTACGGGCCTGGATACGCACAATATACACGTGCACTCGCGTGCCAAGTCATTTACACTACTATATGTTTACAGCTGGTGTCATCTCATTCCTCCACGTCCCCTCCAGCCAATCGATTCATCTCTGCTGTCTCGCCTTTCCTCAGGCGGTCCAGGTTGTGGTTGGAACCTCATTTTTTGCTGAGGTCCTACATCCCACTCGGGTTCTTCCGGTCGTTTTCTAGGGTCATCAAGTTCGTGGTTTCGATTGTGTTGAGGTACTATGGGATTAATGCTCATTAGGCTCATTAATGGTCGAGGTTTTCCATCATCAGAGCCGCGTCTTTCGGGTCCGTCAGGACCACCAGGACCACGTCCGAATGGTGGTCCAGCTCTAAGGTTGCCGTGGTGATTAGGAGGTCCTCTGAAGTCCATGTCGTCACGTGGATGCTGTTGGTCCTCTTTGTGTCCATCCCACTGCGGTCTGTCCAGGGTTCGTCGGTCTGGAGGACCGAAATCATCCTGTCTACGGAATCGTGGATCTGAAGGTTCATTACTTGGTTGCCATGGGCGACGGTTATCATCTGGACCTTGTGGTTTTCCTCTTCCAGGGGGGAAGCCTCTTTGGAATGAAAACCCTCTTCCACGTTCCTCAAAGTGGTCCTGTGGTCGATTTGGTTCATTTCCTCTTCGTTGACCAGTTCCTCTGCCACCTGGTCGAAATCCTCTGGAACTCAAATCATTGGGATGAATAGCATGCGAATCCATGGGTTCTCTGACATCGTTCTCCCTTTCTCCTGGTCTGTTTAGTTCTTGTTCCCTGTTAGGTTCCTTGACAGGTTGGGGACCTAATATACCGGGCCTTGCATCAGGTACAGGGCCTAATAGTCCCAAACCACTTGGTGGAGGACCAGGAGGCCACATGCCTGGTTTGATGTGTGGTGGAGATCCAAGAATCCCATCTTTCTTTTCGATAAGTACTTGATTTTGCAGCGCTCTTGTGGCTTGGTTTTGAGGCTCTCTTGGAGCTTGATTCTGTGGTCCTCTTGGGCCTGGACCTGATTCTTGTCCCCTATTGTCCATATTTCGTCCCCAAGTATTAGGTGGCTTTGGTGGTCCTTGATCTTCGAGGTGTGGTCTTGGTTGAAATGGTAAGTTTGGTGGTGGTATATTGGGACGCCAGATTGGCTCTTGTTCATTTCTTGGAGGTCCTGCAAAAAATACCATTGTTTAGTTTTTGACGGTGTTAACATTATGACGGGTAGCCCAGTATTTTTTATGAGGGTACAAGTATGGGCAGGAAACTCTGCGTGTCTTTTAATTTTCATTTTTGTGCCATTGTAAATGTAAACTGAATCCTGCTTTTGTACTTTATATATGTAACTAAGTTAATAATAATAGCTTATTGTCAAAATTTTCTTTCGTTACTGTACTCCTATATAAATTGTACTTTTGTTTTCTCAAGTAATCTCCTTTGATGAGCTCTACTGAGCTATCGGAGAAAACTTGGAGAAAGTATATGTTTTAATAGGCGATCTGCATTATGGCCTCTTTTCACTATCTATCAGCATTCTTTGCGAATTCTCTTTTACATTCAAATTCTTAATGTCTTTGGAGGTTAAAAGAACAATTTGTGCTAAATTGCTCTACAAGAAAGTAGCCAAAGGCAGTAGTTGTAGTATATGATGCAATAATGCATATCGCCTATTATTTAAAACAATGTTTTTTATAATGCTTTATTCCACCTTAACAAACAGAATATTAATGAAGACCGACTCTCACAAGCTAAAACCCTTTTTTTGAAATCTGTATCAAATACCAATGAAAATCTGTCTGTCTCACGAATTTACTGATCAAGTCAACTTGATATTATTATCTTATTTATCTATTTTAACAATTTACTGTATTTTCCTTTTCATTTGTATAATTTTGTTAGGGCCGTATGGAAGAGTACATATTTTTGTAAATACGCACCTTCTTGAAATAAAGTTAATTGTATTGTATTGTATTTACCTGGGTTGATGGGCCTGTGGTGCATGTCAAAGCCTCCGCCATTGCCCTGTGGTCTGAAAGGTGGTGGCATACCACGACCAGGACCAAATCTTGGAATTTGAATGTCATTTCCAGGCTGTGCAAATGGTGGCAGCTGAGCAGGTTTTGGTGGGGAACCAAATCCTGGAATGCCCCCCTTCTCTTGGCTGTTTTGTCGAGAGAAGTTGGAATCTGTTTCATTTTGTTTTTGGTTGCTTCTGAATCCAGGTAGAGAAGCTGAAACAAAGGTTTTTTTAAATTTTGTTAAAATCAAGTTATCATTTTTATGATTTGATATAATTATTATTATGAAGGACTAACATCCAAAAGCTCAAGACGTCTATGGTGTTAGAGCATATTAAACAAAATTAAAGTGTTATATTAAAAACACTGACTCAGTCCATTATAAATCCTAAAATGATGTATAAGTCAATTTCGTATGAGTACCCTACTGTATCATATCCATACTTTCTAAGATAACATTTGAATTATCTACCATGTCATAACTGTACCATTTCCCAGTCATATCAAAATGACTTTAAAATTGATGGTTTTCATCCATTCCCAGAAGACATTGCAGGCATGTTGGTGGACTTTTTAAAAGAAAACCACCACCGTGACTAGTGGACCCTTTTGTTCCACTCACTCTGACTCCTGGGAATGGTTGAAAACCACCACTGTGACTGGTGGACCCTTTTGTTCCACTCACTCTCCTGGGAATGGTTGAAAACCACCACCGTGACTAGTGGACCCTTTTGTTCCACTCACTCTCCTGGGAATGGTTGAAAACCACCACCGTGACTAGTGGACCCTTTTGTTCCACTCACTCTCCTGGGAATGGTTGAAAACCATCAATAATAAGTTAAACTAATATCCATACCAAAATCAAATCCATCATCATAGTCCATTGGTTCTGCAGATGTGTCCATTCCAGGTATGGCCATTCCTTGGTTGGATGCAAACGCTGGACCACCAACTATATCATCTCCTGATAACAAGCAATATGCACAGGTTTCAAATAACAATTTGTTTGATTAGAGTTAAGATAGTAGAGGAAATATTGGTAGCAATGGTTGTTTTAGGGGTTCAAATAGTAAGTGGTATTCTTAGAGGCCAGGAAAAAGCAGATGAAATGGAGGAACCTTTATAGTTAACGATGTTGTAGATGAATAAATGAGTGACATGGACCGCGGAGTACGTTGAGAAGTGGGGGGCTGACAGCCAAATGATAATCACTGTTTTTCTTGGGGCACAAAGAACAAGACATCAACGGCATGCATCCATATTGAAAAAAAAAGATAATATTAAAAAGAAAAAACTTTTTAGGATAATTGTTAATGGATGGATGGATGCATGAATGGATGGATGGATCAATGAATGGATAGATTAATGCAGGAATGATGGAATGAATGAATGAGTGATGGAATGGATGAATGAATGAATGAATGGATAGATGAATGAATGAATGAATGAATGAATGAATGAATGAATGAATGAATGAATGAATGAATGAATGAATGAATGAATGAATGAATGGATGAATGGATGGTTGTTCATTGATGAATAGGTGAATATCAATTCCAAAGAACTACCTAGATCATCTTCTGTGTCTTGCATGTTCAGGTTGTATTTGTCTCTCATTCGATCACCAAGTCTATTTCTTGTCCAGAATTTACTAAAAGAAACAATTCATTGAAGATTACTACTGACAAAAGTTTGTATAGCTGTTATTAATTGCACAAAAAAAACATGTTTTGAAAACTAAAATATATTGTAACTATTCTAATACTTTATTGCATATGTCAACTAGTAGTTATTGTGGTTGTTGTTGTTGCAGTTGTTCTTTTTTTTTAATATGGATCTACTTCTTGTAATTAAGTTTCTACTGTAAGTTGTGACCTTTTAGCTTCACATTGTGAAACGTTCCATTATAATATGAAACAGAGGAAATTTGAAACATTTTTAGTTTGCTTTTCCTGAACATTTTAACATAACAAGCTATATTTTGCTAATGAGTTCTAAAAAATGCTAATGAGCCAAAGGAGCTCTGCTCATGAGCATTGCTTATGGGAATGTACGCTTTGATGCACAAAAACAAAGGAAAGCTCAATCAGCTGATTATCACATTTATGTTTACGATAACCAGCTGAACAAACTTGTCTTTGACTTTGTGAATCAAAGAGTACATTCCCACGTGCAATTCTCATCAGCATTTTTTAGAACTCATAAGCATAGCTTGTTATGTGAACCAGTGTCCTGGTAGTGACAACTTAGCATACCTTGAATGATCATTCGACCCTGAGCATAGAATATGACCCAATGGATGCCATGCTAGACTCCATACCATACCATCATGGGCTGATTCCATGCAACCAACATCCTTCTCAACACTAGAACACAACCATTTCAAAAGTTGTTATTAATAAGAACTAAATCATTGAATAAGATTTCTGGGACTGAATCTGACAGTTACTTCAGTCACACACTGAAGGCAGTTATCTACATGTAGGTGAACAGTTTATCTTCAGGCTATGTTGTTATTTCTCGGGCTTCCGTAGAACTATTCGTTTTTCAAATGTAATGAGATGCAAACAAAACTTCGAGACAGTTAATTTTCAATTTTAAAGCTAAGAGATCTATTTCACCTTGTAATTGTTATCAATTATTGCCAATCAAAGCTATTCACCGATGTTGAAAAAAATCCAGTTCCTAACAATACAAGTGTTGATCCATTGAAAACAGCACCATAAAGTCAAGCTGATGATTCTGGACAAAATGTAGGACAACACTGTGCTGAGTTTGTGTTCTCTGATTTATAATTATAAACAGGGACTTCACTCATAAAATGACCTAGTTATAATAATGAATATTAGAAATCAGTTGCATGGTCAGCAAAAGAAGCATTTCATTTGCAAACTGAATTACCAAAAATGTTAAATGTATTTGAGAACTTGGTAGGAGCTTTTCAGGAAATGTATATCAACTGATTACAATGGTACTGGATTCAACCTAAGTACTTCATGAATTACAAAGGGCATTTCAGTCTTTAATATCAGATAATTACCGGCACCAATTGTATACACTGCTGTTGCTACATCTTGTCATGGTAATAAATGATTTAAAATATTTGACACTCATACAAGAGATTTAT
Organism: Diadumene lineata; assembly: GCA_918843875.1. Classification (NCBI taxonomy): domain Eukaryota; kingdom Metazoa; phylum Cnidaria; class Anthozoa; order Actiniaria; family Diadumenidae; genus Diadumene; species Diadumene lineata. The sequence goes on along the minus strand of OU974081.1, from coordinate 932,001 downwards.
ATGGTAGAATAAAGTATAACACACTTGGTTTGCAAATTCATAAATAGGAAAGTAAGTAGGAAATATGATAATTTTGGTTGTATCAGCACTAGAAAACTCAACTCCCCTAGAGGAGGGGGAGGTACTCCCCTATATTGACTATATGGCAATGACATGCATTCCTGAACTCAGGCAAAAATATTTAAAAAATGAATGTAAGGCAACAAGTTTGATGAAAGGGCCTAGATGAAAGATTCTTACTACAGGGCATCTGGTATAGTGCGATGATGCGATTTCGCACAATCAGACCAAAATCGCATAAAATCGCATAATTTCCTAAAAATCACACAACTGAAGAAAAATCGCATAATTTAAGAAAAATGTTTCCGAATGAAACATAAATCCTTGATGAAATATTTTTTTAAATCTATAATAGGAGGTTATTTCGACTTTTAAATGGCAATTGACCTTGAAAAAGCCACAAAAATGTAGAAAACTTCAAATACGAAAACACGATGCGGATCGATCTGCAAGGCATTCCTTGCAGGACAGAGCAGAGAGTGGGCCGAGTATTGCTAAATAACATCGTTTTTGATTGGTTTATTTATTTGAGTGACTAACCAATGATTGATGCTGACAAATCCACATATTTTTTTAATTATTATTTTTTAATTTAATTTTCTTTACTTTTTTAAAATTGTACTTTTTTTTAATTTTTATTGTTTGTATTTTTTTAATTTTAATTTTTTTTTACTTTTCAAATATTGAAATTTTTATTATAAATTTTTTTGTCAATTTTTTTTAATTTTTCAATATAAACCAATGAGCAGCACTACTGATGCAGAAATTGATTGCAAACTTTTTTATTCCTCCAAAACATTTCGTCTAACTCTGTAGAGTTCGTCAGGGAGTTATTCAATATAATTAAGAATAGGTAACATAGAGGATATTACATGGGAGCGCGAAGATACGGATTTTATCTTCGAGTGGTGAAAAGATCTCACGAGTGAGCGCAGCGAACGAGTGAGATATTTTCAACACGAGAAGATAAAATTCGTATCTTCAAGCGACCTTGTAATATTCTGTTTATCATATGATTATTCATAAAATATTCAAAGACAAAGGAATATGTCCGCGAAGGACTCTGAAGCGAAGGCCTCTGAAGTGCATCCATGGCAACGTGTTCTTTTCACTAGTGAAAATAACATGTTATTTTCACAAGTGAAAATAACAGGTTTACGAAATTGAGAAATATAGGTATTTTATGAATAATCATATGATAAATGTATTTATGCACTAACAATCCTCTGCTAAGTGCATTGTTTGTAGAAAGTAGGAAATAAAGTTATGCTTATGATTTTAAAAAGAATAAGGGATAATCTAATTGTTTATTTATTTATTCAGCTATAGCTATAACTGCGCCCACGAAATAAATAAACAAATAATTAAATTATCCCTTAAAAAATAGTCGCATATGGACATAATAGAGGGAGTAAAGGATTTTATATGCTTATGGGATTTATATCTGACACTGTTAACTACATTTAATCAATCAAAATGATCATATATATTGATTTATATAAAATCGCATAATTTGCCGCATAATTGGTCCTAATTGCCGCATAATGAAGGGATATGTGCCGCATAATTTTGGATTTTTTGCCGCACTATACCAGATGCCCTGTTACTAGCCTAATGAAATGAAGTATTCGTATTATTGAAAAAATTCCTGTGCCCTCCAATGGTAGAGAAGAAAAAATTCATATCACATTTCTAATAGTCCATCCTTAAACAGTGTCTACAAGTTTAAGGGGATTCCTTTTCAATATCTCCGTTTTTCAAAGTTTTTCTAACCTATTCTTTTATTCTGTCACAAAGTACAAAGAGAAGCCCGAGTTCACGCAGTTATGCATTCTAGTTTAGTTAATGAAATTCACTAGATTTTGAAGTATAATATAACAGACAGCACACTATACATTACCCTGCATTCCAGAACATTATAGCTCCGTCAGATCCACCGCTAGAGAACAGCGTCTCATGAATGGGATGCCAAGCAATTGCTAAAATTGTAAAAAATCATGAATAAGTAATGAGGGAGCAAACAGTACAAAATCATAGCCATGACCAAGTTTTTAAATCAGCAAGAGATTCGTGCTGATTTGCATACAACTTTAACTTGAATTTTCTCCAAAAATTTTTAAATTTGCTGTTGTTTGTTGTAGAATATTTCACCTAAATATGATTTAGGAAATGATTTTTAAGCAATATAAAATATTTGCAACTAATCTTTACGAGGCTTAAATCCTCATAAAGATCAGCTGCTCATATTTTATATAAATTACATAAAAAATACAAGAGGATATTACAATTAACACTAATTTAACTAACAGTAACATGAATGAGTCCAACAAGAATGATAAAGGAATCTAAAGAATTCATGACACTTGAACGATACAAAATCATGACCGGCACCATAAAAGTATCTGTAAATCCGGATACAGAATTTATCCTGATTTGCACAAGCTTGACCTTGAAATAGCTCGGTCAAATTAAACTTTAAAGTCTTAATTTGCCCATTCATTCACTCATCAAATCATCAAATTTATCACCATTCATAAAAAAGTCATATTACCTGTGACCTCTCGCTTGTGTCCTCTAAAACTCTGAATTTCCTTCATCATTCTGATATCAAATAACTTTAGAAGATGATCACGAGATGCTGTCAGTAGCCAGTTACCATTTTGATTCCATTTAATGCTCATCACAGTGTTCTTATGTAAATGTCTACAAAAAGAATCAAAGTTTTATCATAATGTTAAAAAAGTGTAAACAATGACAGAGGTATTCTCCTAAAAAAAATAATTCTGATTTTTTTCTTTGTCAAACTAACAAGATCAAATTAGGTTGGGGTTTTCAAAGCAATCTAAAGAATATGTAGAACAATGTGCTATCTTATACAATTCACATTAATTATAACACTTCTGCTCATCTTCAAATAGTATGTAATTGTATTTTATATTCCAGACATAGAGTCATTTCGGTATAAGTGGGAAGCAGTATAGTAAGTTATGATACTGCTAAAATACATCAGAAAATGTTTTCTCAGAAACTACAGCTGATACGAAACCATACTGTTTCCCACTCATATGAAAACGACTCTAAAAACAAAGCATGTTAAATTCACAGACAGTGAGCTAACTTACAATGTAGCCAAACCACTGCCGGTTCTGGTGTCCCACAGTTTGATAGGTTGTTGGGAATCCTTGCTGCCTGATACCAATAAACTTTTGTATGGGTGCCAGTCAATACACTTAACATCAGCACCATGACCTGGAAACACCCAAAAATAAATTGTATAAAGTAACCTGTTTCAAAAAACATTATCGGCGAAAATACAGGAATACCGGATTCTGGAATAGATTTCATGACCATAAAGTACTATGGGCTTCCAATAATGATAAGAAATAAGTAGTTATTCTATTCAAATCAGTGTCATTTCCTCAAATTGAAGATCTCGGATATAATATATACCCTTTTATTGACCATCAGAGATCTTCAATTTGAGGAAATGGCCCATATATAATGTAGACCTTTGCAGTAGTGTAATTGACATTCACAATCTGGCATTTTCACGGACAATGTTTTGAGTGTATAATATACATTTCATGGAATTGAATAGAAAAAAAAAACACAACATTTTTCATTGACAACTAACCTCTTAAGATTTTTTCTTCAGTACATCGATAGAAATCCCATATTTTTACCAGACCATCATCGGCACAAGATGCATACTTATTGTCTGTCGGTGAGAAACTAAAAAAAAGCAAGTCAATTTTCTCACTGATTCTATAGCCAGTGTAAACAAATCACAGTGTAGTTGGTGTCTACTGAAAACCTTTCTTTCTTTTGGCCCCACAAAATTTAAATAAAGAATCAGACAACACTTACAAATAAATGTATGAATGTTTGAATGAATTAAATGGATGAATAAATGCATGAACGAATATATTGTATGAATGGATGAATGAATGGATGGATGAATGAATGAATGAATGGATGAATGAATGGATGGATGGATGAATGAATGGATGAATGGATATAATGTATGGGTGGATGAATGAATGAATTCATAATGAGTCAATTGATAAATAAACAAGTGAATGAAACAAATGATCACATATATAAATAGATGGATGAGTACTGTAAGTAAATGACTGAATAACAAATTTATCCATACAAGTCTGTGCATATATACAGGCATGTTTACCTTAAGCCTCTGATAGCCTCTTTGTGCGCTTCATACATCTGCACATTATTCATATTGGACTGCCAGTATTTGACAACACCACCATGATCTCCAGATAGCAGCCATGAATCATTATGACTCCATACCATGGATCGTACCGGTAGATCATGAGCCTACAGAAAATAACATCACTGTGGTGAGCCTAATCTATGATCAACTGAGAACTGTTTCAATCAAATAGGAATTGTGAAATTCGAGTTGTTTTCCTTTAAGTGGTAAACAGTACCATAGCCATAATTCCTAAGAAAACTTCTGAATACCTGTCTTATTTAGATAAAATACGGCAAATAATTCACAGATTTTCATAGAAAGCAGTATGGTAATTCTCACTTATACAAAAGTGACGTCACCATAAATTTACCATCTGAGTTTACTGATTCTTTTTCATTTTTCAAGCGCCTAATAAGAAATCCTCATTTTTAATATTTAAACATTTCATCCAGGCTCACACGCAGTAATCTTAGAAATCAGACCTTACATTGTTATTATCTTTATCTTAATATTGCTAATATGTATCTACTGTATTTAACCATGTTTACCGTGTTTAAATAAAGTTATGTCTATATGTCTATGTGTATGTCTATCTCATTTTGTGGAAAACAGTGCAGTATCGCATTGGACTGTAACAGTTCAATTGCTACATAGTTATAGATCTTCTGTCAAAGGACTTGCATCATAATGGTACTATAACTGTACTGTGTCCTAGAGTGCACGCACTAAAAGTGTGCAATATAAATACCACTAAATAGTGCTATTTTATGCTAATTCTATTGTTTTCTTTTGTTTAATTAGTGCTATTTACTACTAAATAGTGACAACTGTTGCACACTTTTTGTGCGTGCACTCTATTGTAATTTATTTATGTTGTGTATGTAGCTGTGCTGCTACTTACTGTTAATATAGTTTCAAAGTTAAATGTCAGTCCATTCCATAGAGTAAACTCGCCACTTGATGCTCCAGTAACTAACCGACGACCCTCTGGTGTCCACTGGAAAAGGTATTAAATGCAATTTCAATTTTTCTTGTCTAAGATATTGTTACAAATTCTATCCCAACAGATGGAACAGTAAGTGTTCTTTGTTTGACAGTTATTAAGACTAAAATAATATTAACATATGATTTTCACACCAGTACAGACAAATGTCAGCTTCCTGGAAGAATATTGTATGGTAAAGGAACTACAGACATTGAATAAAGTGGTTTTAACTTTAGTGTAAGTTATACTTACCACTACGCAGAAAATAGGGCAGCGTAATTTATTGGTTGAAGTACGGACAAACTTAGTAGTAACAGCATTGATAGGATTGTCCACCATACAGTTTGGTGGGAGAACCTAAAAACCAGATTATTAATAAGCTTGACTTTGTAGAGTAGCTTAATATACAATATACTAATAGTTTCGAACACAAATCTTAAACATAAATAACAATCAAACCAGAAAATTAAAACATGTTGTGAAAATTTATGACTGAAATTACTTAGTAAAATTATTCATCCAACAAATTTGATTTTCAGTGTCAATAAAGGAAAGTTTCCAGTTTTCATCAGGCAGATTGTTCCAAAGGAGTGAAGCTAGACCATAAGTAGTGGTTGCAGGTTTGGGTTCCAGGACGTCAGTCCTCCTCAAGAAATATTTTTTGACAAATTTAATAATTTTCCACATCTCATCCACATAGTGAGACAGTCACTCACAGAGATGATGCAAAGTCATGAATCCATACAAAAATCTTTGTCAGAAGGCAATACCCCCACACAACCCAAAGGGATCATGGATATTTCAATACCATATCATAGGAAGTACATAATTACTGTACATAGCATAACTATAGTTTGTACATCAACAGTACAGCAACACATTTACATAAACAAATAGAAACTTTTGCCCATGCAATTGCTTTGAGTTGTACTTTCTCTTATTTTTTTCTGGTTAATAGCTGTATAATTATACAGTATAACAGGCGGCTACCGGCGGTATAGCTCCACCTATTTTATCTCTTACTGCAGGTTATTTTGTGTCTTACTTAATAAATGATGCCCCCAGACCCCTTGTAGAAAACGTTTGGGAAACAGACACCTACTTCAATTCCTTGGATGTTTATTCAAAAAGATAATGAAACCCCTGTATATAGAAAGTTCAATAGTTTTATATTTATTAATTCTCACCCACTAAATGAAGTACATACCTCCGTTGCATAGGACTCATCTGGTTGTATGGTAAGTCTTGAATTTAAATTCTTAAACCATTTACGATTCTAAAAGGAAAAACATAATTGAAGTTACAATATGGTAGAACTCCCCCAATTTTTTCGCATAAGATATTATCTCCTATCATTATAACCTTACAGATACAATTTGATTGCCGACAAGCTTATCCTAGCAAAGAGGGCTTTAACTCACACCCAGATTTTATGAGCTACAAGTTTGTGTTCTTGTACAAGCTTGCCAGTAGATAAAGGAGATCATGATCAAAAACATGTCCAAAGATCACAAGACAGGCCAATCCCCATATTGTGTAGTTTTCTCAACTGAAACTTTTTTGTTTGTTTGTTTGTTTTTTTTTTTTTTTTTTTTTTTTGCAAATCACTTCAAAAAAAATCAAAGACATCTTTGAAACCTAATTAAAATCCAACCACTAATGATTTCAATATTTTTGCCTCTCATAAATTAGAGGAATGAAATAGATTTGTATGTACTTATTTTTTTCAATTTCATCAATTGGTAGCACCATCTGGGCATATTGTGAAAATTTAGGCTGCTATCACTTCATGGTTCAATGAACACTATGCATTCTCATTTAAGCTTTTATGATTACAACTGAGCTGTAAGAATGTCCAACAGTTGCAAGCCCCTGATACACAGAGAGATCAAATGGAAACCAGTGTTGCACAGTTTCATCCATCAACTCTGGCCTCAAAATCATGGTTTTTTTTTAGAATTTGACTGCAGTGAAAATTCATTCCCATTGGAGCTGGTTGTACAAATCTTGGATAAAGTTATCCACTGGATAAAAGTTATCTGCTGCATAGATTTTCCTTATCCAGCAGATAGCACTATGCAGGTTTTGTACAACCAACCCCTGCTGACCTGTAAATGAAAACTTGACCTAACAACTATCTTGGAACAGTGGAAAAGGGCAATGGGAAGTATGCAACTAATGTGTGGCGACAACTAATCTTGTTCTCAGGTATAGAGAACCTTGGATAACACGTTTTTGCGGATTTGTTTGGATTGTAGGTCAATTTTGGGGTTAGAAATGACATTACGATTATATTTTATTAACTCTGTACAAAAATGATGATAGAAGAAAGAGACAGATCGTTTAAAACGGGGAAAATGTAATTATATAGGTTTAATTCTTAGGCAATTCGTAGTTCCTTTCCTAAAATTCACCAAAAGACCTGTCAGGAGGGGAAGTTTGAGCTTAACGATGAAAGTGTGAAGGAGAAGTTGTTTAATCGGGGAAATTTGGAGCGAAAGAGAGGGATAGCTTGATTTTATTTCACCGACACACAACCGAAGATTCGAACTTATTAACTTTTCTCCAGTACGTATACCCGCAAACCTACCTCAAGATATCTCACTACGCTAGAATTATAATCAATAGTTTTTCTAGCCACTGCTTTTCTCATTCGTTTCCCATCAAATACCATAGGTTGCATGTGTCTGTTAATAAAACGATCTTCACTTTGGTTCGCTTCTGACGCATTTTGCATAGCGGGCTTCTGCCCGGCGTTCGCCATTCCCGGAGGCATTGATTGATACATCTTTTCACGTTTCTAAACACCTTAGAGTCTGATTATTACATTACGAGATGATGATACGGAGAGTATGTCATTTGGGTATCAAAAGAAGTGAAAAACTTTTATGTCTGACTCATGTCAAGATCTCGGCCGCCATCTTTGATTGTTGAGCATGTGTGCTGGAAAGTCACGTGACTTTTGGATATTTCCGCTGACTGATATTGCATTTCGCGCGCATTTATTCTCTCTACCTACAAAAAGTACCTTATGTATGTAGTTTTTTATTTATTTCATATCCACATCTTATTTTGATATATTTTAAAATTAACACCGACTTTTTCCTAGATACGTGCTGGTTTTGATTAATATTTCGAGGATTAGATCTTGAACCGACAAGTTGGGCTTCCTGTGTTATGTGTCAAATAAACATCTTCAAAATACAAAATGGCGAACGAGGAGGACCTTTTCCAATCTATGGCTTCACTGTCAACAAAGTTTTCTTCCTCGACATTCAGTCCTGATAAATGTAAGCTATTTTGAAACATGCCTTAACTATGCATTAATCTATTTTATATATTTGTGTCGGTTAATGTAAAGGGGAAACGAGTGGTTTGAGTCGAAATTTTGGGTGCATATGATGGGCGGAAAAGTTTGAGGTCTTGACAAGAACATCCACTGGAAAAAATTACAAAAAAACAAGTGTGTTTATTTACCTGATTTTGCAATATCCAAATAAATAAACATGGAAAAAAGGCATTTATTTTGAAAAATCTCAGAAAAAAAGCCTTTTTTCCATGTTAAGTTATTTGGATATTGCAAAATCAGAGAAATAAACACACTTGGTTTTTTGTAATATTTTCCAGTGATCTCGACAATATCAGGATATGGTAACATATCCTGAAGTTTCAAACGCTAATCATTGTCCATGTTTATTTGACTGTTGATAAGGGTTTGACTTTAAATCAGGCATTTAGTAATAAATTTCTGTGGAATAACATCTTATGATTGGGTAAAACCTCTCGGAGAAATCACACATCATTTATTCATTTTAAAACTTACAGATTTTAATGATTGCAAGTACATTTGTAAAAAGTACTTTATATAGTGATTAGCCAGTTTTGTATGAGTGGGAAACAGTACTGTATCATATTGTTACTGTAAAAAAAAATTATTGGTATTGTAACAAGGTTTTCATGTGAAAACAGACCATTAGAAATGTGAGGGAGGGAGGGGGAGGGGGTGGGAACATACAAGACCAAACATCCAAACCAAAAAGAAAAAGCAAGAACAGTTTGACCTACAAACAAAACATGCAGCCCCCCCCCCCCCCCAAAAAAAAAAGCAAGTATACAAGATTGATGCTTCCCCCTCCCTCTTCACTTTTCTAATGGTCCATCCCTTATTTTGTTGTTTCTTTAGATGTGAATGATTTGTCTTCTGTATGTGACACGGATGCTGAGTTACAAGAACACAGAAAACAGATACAAGCTCTAAGTGAAGAAACCGCCATTGCACTCAAGAAAAATGTTTACAAGAATTACATTCAGTTTATTGAAACATCCAAGGAAATATCTTGTATCCTTAATGACACATTTGTCTATCTAGAATATTGGACATAAACTTGAATACTTATTCTGACTACTACAAAAAACACCAAATATGTTATTATTACAGTGAAAACCCATGTATAAGAACCTGAGTTTTAAGAACCTGTCAGCATAAAATTGTGATTTTAAGTACCATATTTATAAGAACCTATTTAGGTTAAAATTTTGAGAGGTTGTTATTCATGGGTTTTTGTTGTAATGTGTTTTCAAAGCATAGATTCTTTAACTTGAGCTAAACCAATAGACCTAGAAGCAGAGATGTATCAATTGAGCCACTTATTGGCTGAACAAAGAACGTTACTATCTGCACAACAAGAAATGTCACTATTTGGAAAACAAAGTAAGTTCAATCATATCAACTTATAAAAATAAGTTTGTAATTAAGTGAATTTAAAGTAGATTAAATATAGCAGTGATATAAGCAAACTTTTTGTGTTTTGTCAAAAAAATCTTCTGATTTGTGATCAGTGACTCCCGCTGTCCACCCTGAATGAGAAGCAGACACAGGATATCTCACTTCAATATGGCAATTGATTTGATTGTTCTCATACAAGTTATGATACATAATATATACAACATGAGTGGCCAATATGTATGAAATATACAATGTCAAGCCGAAAGCGAGACATCAGACGCGAATATATATATCTTATTAGACAGTTGGATGTGGAATATGGCTGGATATTTTTACGAGTCACGCTGTATTTTGACGAGCCTTCAGGCGAGTCAAAATGCAAGTTGACGAGTAAAATATCCAGCCATATTCCACATCCAACTGTCTAATAAGTTATTTATTATCCAACTATCTCGTAAAAATGAAAAAAGGGTCGAAAAAATCGAAAAAATAGTAATTTTCATTTCCTTAAAAAAATTAGTAGGACATTGCGTGATGTGCGTATTGCATTCTGATTGGCTCATTTTTCATACAGGTCAAACCGGTTTTAGCAGCTCACACAAACACGCCGTTTTAGCCGATTATCAATGTCATTTTTTTCGACTGTTTTTGCACAAATTTTGGCTGTATTTCGAGAAAAAAGAGGGAGAACGTCAACAAGACAAATGAAAAAATGGCTACCGTTCGGAAACTTTGATGAAGTCAAATGAAAATGCAGTAAAAAAGGAAATGTTGTGTCAAGAACTTGCAGTGATTGTAGTGCCTTTCGTTTCCATTCGTGGATCGTACTGTAGTTGCTTGCTTCAATTAGCTTTACATTTCTACTATAAAGGACATTTTTGCAGCTCTTCCACTGAAGGATTACATTTTGTTGTATTAAGGTAAAATTTCTTTTTTTTTTCTTTTCCTTATACGAGCTAGTCAGTCAGCTTATATGTCAATAAACTTGTGAGCTTACAAAGCATTTTCTGTTCTCTGTGTTTACATGTTCACTTTGACTCTGTTTTCAATTTTAATTTCAACATTTTCGTTATCTTATTAACAGAAGAATTGAAAGCGTTTCTGTAGAAAACGTTCAAAAATAATTCAGTTTGCCTTGCAGACATTTTAGCTGTAGATGAAAACCTGTTAAACTGGTTTAGACAGCGAAAAATATCGCTGTGTATTTTTACTCGATCCAGTCTTACTCACGCGTTATTTTTTACAAGTTGGATAATAATGTATATTACTTATAAAATGTCTAGATTAATGCAGCTATTCTAGAGTAATGTTTTTGAAATTAGATTTAATTTGGCCAAGATATTTCAAGGTAAACCTTATGCAAATCAGGACGATTTCTGTATAAAATATACAGATGCCTTCATGCTAGTGATTTTCTATTGTTCTTGGTTCATTAATTATTCATGAATTTTATAATATCAAATACAGTATTGTTTCTGACTCATAAGAAATCAACTCTAGAAAAACATAATTATTATAAAAATCTATCTGGATGTAAAAACTAGATAAGAAAAAAATAATGTGGACTACGTTGTTATTAACTTATAGAAACAGCAGTGAAAAAATATGTGTAATTTGGAGAAATAAAGTAATAATAATTATCAGTGATATCTGAGTGGATCCATGACATGATACAGTCATATTGTTGAGTTTTGACTTGAGTGAGTGGCAGTGCAGTTAGAATATTACTACTAACTGACATTAGGGCAAAAGAGATTCCAGGTATTACAATGAGGGCACTCGAACCGTGAACACTTGTCTTTATTTAGCTTTTTATTTTCTGAGCTTTCTACTGCTCCAAATTCTCTGAAAAAGTAGGACTGAACTCAAATGCACTGAGTTATCAAAATTCAAATGTTTTCAAATAGATTCACTCGAAGGATGCATGTTAAAAAAAGTGTCAAAAAAGCACAAAGTGTTCACGGTTCGAGTGTCCTCACTGTAATGCAGTCATATCAATAGCAAAGTCATGTAATTTTAAAATTACATTTTGTATTAGATATGAATTCTACCAGCAAACCCTTAAAGAAAGAAGAAAAGGCCAGTAGCTCCATAGAGGCTGTGGAGGGACTCTCTGTAAGTTAAACAATATGATGTGGATTATGTAAAGTTCTTTAATACATAATAAATAATAATGTCTGCAACACATCTCTTGACATGGTTTTTCAGTGTTGATATACATAATTATATAATTGTTAAGAATCCCAATTGGCTGGGAGACAAACCAGTTGGCTAGGAGACAAACCAGTTGGCTATATACAAAGCATGATCGAGAAATTATATTTTGACAAATACAATTTCTGTGGCCAGAGCAAGAATCGAACCTAGGACTGCCAGATGTGAGACCAATTCTCTGACCACTCGTCCATGCTGCATTCATGTTACTCAGTTTTACTTGATCCATTTAATTTCATGGTTTCCTCAATTGTTTATTTTATTTTACTTTTTCATCACCATGATAAGTGGTAAAATTGTCATCATCATCATTATCATCATCGTCATCATTATCATCATAGTCATCATTATCATCATCGTCATCATTATCATTATATTGTCATTATGTATGCCATGATCATCTTCATATATAATATAATCACTATCATCATCAATAACTATGGGTGTGCATGATTGATAATAATTAACACCATAATATTTTATCTATTCTAGAGTATTCTTGATGTGACAGATCTTCAGTGCATTTACGAAGGCAGCCTTCTGGAAGTTGACCCAAATACTTACCAACCAAAACAAAAGTACCATGCATTCCTACTCCATGATTGTATGGTGATTTCAAGTCCTATCCCCAACAGGTAACCCAGCTGTGGAATATGGAATTTACCAGCCAGGGGCCAGTTGCATGAAGTCTGAATATTCACTGGAAAAAAGTTATCCTGGACCCTTCTTTAGAATTTATATGCTGGTTAGTGATTTGACCAGTGCATAGTGATATTCAGGCTTCGTACAACCAACCTTGACTTATTATTTTTAATCAAAATAATTTACTTCCAACTCATTATTGTTCAGCTATAACTGTATAATATTTTTTGCTTTCTAGACGTGGTCCGGTAAGATACAAATTCCAGTTGTTGTTTGAATTGGAAAATATTGCTGTGGTCAATGTCAAGAATTCCGAGGGTATGATAATTAACCTTCTTATTTAGAAAATAAGATCACTATTCTATTGATGAAAAATTGTAAAGGACTGTTATTAGATTCATTTTTAATTAAATTGGAGATTTCTTTCTTAGAAGGAAGTATGTTACAGTTATTTTGTGACCACAATTTGTCAATAGCCAAATGTTTTACAATTCGTCAGATCTTGGGCCAGTTAACTAGCCAGTCACTTAGTCAGGCAGTCAGTTCACCATTCAGTAATAGAATAACCAACTGTGACTCTATGCTCAAATAATTAAGCCATTTTCATTTTAAACTTGAAATTGTTCCATTTTAGGAGTTAAAGATGCTTTCAAGATTTTATTATTTCCAGAGACTCACATCTATCAAACAGAAAACTCACAACTGAAGGTATTATGACAACAAGATGTGCTTACTGTTTACACATGAGAGAGCGACCAGCATGGAGGCAACATTAAATAACCTCAGTCTCTAAACGTTTGTTTGACAAATGCTTGAAAAGTCCTTGAAAATCATGCTAAAATTTCAGCAAGAGCCCTGATAAATGAACTTTATTTGTTTGCAGAGTGAATGGCTGTCCAACATTGAGGATAGCAAAAAGAACTTCAAGTTAAAATTAGAAAAAGAAGTTCATGTCAATACTGAGCCAAAATGCCTTCCTGTCAAACACAAGATATCTGTGACTAGTTCTGACAGACTAAACCCTTTTATTGATGATGGTGATGACACTAATCCATTCAAAGAAGACTCCTTAAACCCATTTCTTGAAGATGATGGTGAGTTTATAATTTGTCATGCATTTTGGTTAGTGAAACAGTGGTGGGGAGGGGTGTAGGAGGTGCACACCCCCTCCTGGAAGGATTTCAAATCCTTGTTTTATCAAATATTGTTTCCCAAAATAACCTCAGTATTTCATGAGGAGGTAAAAACTAGTAAAAAATACTAGGTAGGACTGCATCGGTGTTTCTAGAGAAACAATTGTAAATGTAATGATAAGTTAGACACCGTAGAATGATAGTAGAGAAAACTGACGCTTCGGACGTTAGTCCTTTGTCAGAGTAATACTGGAGTAATACAGTATTTCATGTTAACTGGGCAGTGCACCCCCTCCTGAAGATGATGCACCCCCTCCTGAAAACAATCCTGGATCCTGTGAAAATTAATGCATAAGTCACACAATTTGTTTAATAGCACAGAATGATTTAATTGCCCTCATGCAAGCACTATGACGTCATGGCTTGTTTACATGATTATAAATGCATCTAGTTCAGGCGAAATATTTTTCCTTTTATTAATACACTTGGCATCGTACTTATACTTATAATTTGTTCCAATATTATAAGTGAACTTTTACCCTATTTTTCATTGATTTTAAGATGTTAAATCATCTCTTTTGCCCAGGATTCTTAGCATTAAAACAATAGATTTGTTTACATGTGACGTCAAAGTGCTTGTGGTTGATTGGTCAAGTACAGAATGTTAATGATACAATGATCTGTTTATGTCCTTTAAGATTCAAGCTCTTCCAGAAATGCAAAGGTATGTATAATTTGATTGATATAAATTATTATGTCATACAATGCAAAATTGTAATGCTTTCTCATTTATTTGTCTGAATGCATATTGTAAAACATAGCACTACTAGGTAATTTTTTTTTTAATATTCAGTGATTGACCAGAATTATCAGATGAGTGGGTGTGGTGAGTGAGTAAATTTAATATCATAACTGTGTTTAAATTTAGAATAATACTTGATTTCCTTTAGTGCTTAACTCAGTCCATTAGATTATTTATTTATCAAATTAATATGGTTGTAATCAGAACGAGAAAAACTGGTTGATTGATCTTCCTGAAGATCTGGATGTCTGTATTGCACAGAGGGACTTTGAGAAAGCAATGGAGCTAATTAATAAAGGTTAGTATCTATTAATAAAATGAAATATTATATGCCAGAACCCCTGTTCTTTGCCGCAGGCCACAAAAAATGCAATATTTGGGTATTTTGTTTTCCTTTAATTAGTGTTACCATTAATTGTAGATTCTTCAAATTAAGTTCACAATATTGGCATAAAACGTTTCTTTTTAACGTCTAATAATAATGATTTAGCTTTGTGAATGCAGTAGAACTACTTATACTAAATAAATGTATTATTATTATTATTATTTTTTTTTTTTCAGCAAGTGTATTTCTAAAAGATTCGTCAACAACTCAGGCACTAAAAGAAATCAAGTTAGTACAAATAGATTTGGGCTGCCATTAGGCAGCTTATTGCAATACAAAGACAAATTGATCCAGCTCAATGCTGTGAATTTTGTCCACACCTTAGGTCAATTCGACCCAAATTATCATTAAAACATAATAATATTGAGTTCAATCATAGCAACAACTCAGGTTGTTAAAATAATGATTACAATGTTTGTGGAAGTTTTTAAAAAGTAAATTTATTTAATATTGATTATAGTATTGGTCTGAAGTCCTTTATTTTTTCATGTTAATTATTATAATTATCCATTCATTCTTTCTTTTTTCTCATATTACTCCTGACCAACAAACACAATAGGAAAAAAAATTGAATTTACAATTTTCCAAAGATGGGAATAGCATGGGAAATGTTCCCATTTAATGGGGGAAAGAAGGTTATTAATTCTAACCCAGTGTTCAGTTTTTGGTGTCACTTTCCCAACAAAAATCCAAAATAAACCAATATTTGTGGGAATCGCAAAATTTTACCTGAGTGTGGAAAGACTAACTTCTGAAACATCAGTATCACCATCATCCCTTTAAAGTTTATGGTGTTGAAGTTAATTACAAAAATATATTTTACATTACTTTTTCAATCTATAGAAACACAGAATGTAGCCCACTGCACTTAGTATGTAACTAGTTTTTATCTCTATGAAGCCCCTCGATTTGACTTTGTATTGAAATGACCCAATACACTTTCTGTCTACCATGTCAAGTCTTCTAACCTATGTACCCCCTCTTATATGTGGCTGTTTTCAGGGTTCGTGTTGATCACAGAATCAAGCAGTTAGTAGAGGCACTGGTAGAAGAGTTAGATGGTCATCAGAGTATTTTGCTTCATGGTGGACCAAGAGCAACACGAAAAGCTGTGTCTTTACTGATACAACTGGGACAAGCACCAGAGGTTTTTCTGAATCTTTTAAGTGCTATATACTATATGAACGTTCGGCTGATTGTTAAAACAATATATTGTATTTCTCACTCAGACGAATTAGACATTATTTTAATAGAATAACTTAATATGATGAAACTGCAAGTGTTGCATACTACAAGACCTTTGCAAAAGAAAATTGTAAATATTTTGTGTTAAATTTTATGCAAATCAGCACAAATCTGTATCTGATTTCCAGATGCCTTCATGGGTTGTGATTTTCATTGTTTTTGCCTGGCTTATGAATTATTTATTGGTTGAATTGTAATTATTTTACTGAATGATTTTGATATTGAATTAGAATTTTTTAAGCAATTTTCATGATTCATTGCTATCAAAATTGTCCTTTTCAGGCATGTCGGTTATTTCTCAGAAATAGAAGTGAAGCAATAAAACAAAGTCTAAGGTAATACCGGTAATAAAAATATCCATAACATCAAATATATGTTTTGATTGATTGGTTGATTGATTGATTGATCAATTATTGGTTGATTGATTGATTGATCAATTATTGGTTGATTGATTGATTGATCAATTATTGGTTGATTGATGGTCTGGCTTAGGGTTTGATCCAGCAGCCTCCCGGTAACAACCCATCACTCTTCCAACTGAGCTAAGTTACCAATCAGTTATACAACACATATACTATTCCACTGTAAGTGTTAAGTGAATATAATAATCGGTTTTACATGACTGGGAAATGGTACAGTCACAATATGGCTACGATACAGCATAAAGTGTTAAAGTTTTCTTAGAAATTACGGTTATGATACGATACAACAGTACCGTTTCCCACTCATACATAAACAAGTCTTTATTACTATTTCTTGTTTGTTTATGTCTAGGCAGTTAAAGATTGAAGGAGTCACTACATTATACATCACACTCATACATAAACAAGTGTTTATTACTATTTCTTGTTTGTTTATGTCTAGGCAGTTAAAGATTGAAGGAGTGACTACATTATACATCACACTCATACATAAACAAGTGTTTATTACTATTTCTTGTTTGTTTATGTCTAGGCAGTTAAAGATTGAAGGGGCCACTGCATTATACATCACCAAGCTATCAAATGTGTTCTTTACAAGCCTGATAGAAACTGGAAAAGAATTTCAAAAAGCTTTCGCTGGAAATGCTGGCTTTTGTTCAGGTTTGATTAATTACCTCTTTACTTAAGACATTTTTATTTAAGCTAGCCTTTAATATGTAATGTTGTATTATTGTGTTTGTTTGTTTGTCCGTATGTTTGTTTACTTGTTTGTGTGTTTATTTATTTTCCTTCAGCACTTAGAACTGACCTGTATAAGCTCTTTATAAATTCATTATCATCATTATCATTATCATCATTACTGTTTTTACTGATTGTGTTTTATTTTTGGATTTAAATGCCAGCATGATTACATTTATATGTCAACCTTTCAACCCTGCAGTTAGCATTCATTTTTTGGGTAGTACATTAAGATGTAAGTTTATATGTTTCCTTCAACAGCTTTTGTAATGTGGGCCAATGCCGAGCTTCAAAACTTTGTCATACGATTTTCCCGCCAAGTATTCCATCGTAATATTGGTCTTACTGCTACTGGTGTGTGTGTTAGTATTGCATCAGAAAACTGTGAAAAGGTAAAGGGATAGAAAATATATTTTTTTCTGAAGAAAAAAATGCAGTTTTGTATTCTATAGAGTTGCAGTCACAACAAAATTTATTAAAACATATTTAAGGTTGGTGATGACTAATTAAAAAGTGATTTTTTTCTCGAAATTCCTTTCTATCTGTAAAGCCTTAGTTCAGCACTTGATAGATTGAAAGAAAAAAAATTAGGTCACCGTGCATTTTAATGAGCTATACGTCATCAAATATTACAAATTAGGCAATTTGAAACTGGAAGGGAAAAAATTCATAAATTGTCATATAATTTTAATTTCTAAAGGAAATATCTCTTAAACCATAACACACATAATATTCTTGTAGATAAATGTCTTTAAAGTTAAGAAAATTTAAAAAAAATTTTTCGAGAGCGGTTGAACGAATGAATATTTTAATATTAAAACATTTTCAAATTAGCTACCCTAAAAGAAATCACCAATATTTCTATGATCTTTCAATTTTAATTTTTTTTTTAACTCACCGTATGAAAGATTTCTTATCACTTTATCACACAAATAAATGAAAAATAGGGGAACCCGTGCAATTTAATAAGATAATCGTTGTAAAAGCACAGTGGATTATGCCAGAGTCCTTGTTTCGAGCCGCTGGCCGAAGTAACGAGGACTCAGGGTACGAGATTGCACTGAAAAGTCCAAGATTTCTTGGACTTCCGGCTGCGCATGCGCTTTTACGGCCAATGTACAAACCGACCAATGGGGTTTATGTCAGAGCTGATATTTAAAAGTAAAATCCGTTGTAATTCTGATGGAATCGATATCCAGCATCGATCGGCGCATCCATCAACATACGGCGATATCGTCAATGAAAATGGATTTTTCCTAGTGATATTGTGGAAGTTTTGGAACACAATTCATAGATAGCAGTGATTATTTATTGAGTAAACATAATCTGAAGGGATTTTAGATTAATTTGTGACTTTCGACGAGCTAGAAGAGAAATTCTGTCGGCCGTTGGCAGACGTGTGTGACGAAGGGCGAAACATTAAATAATTTCCCGGATAATTTCCTAACTATTGCTTCAAATTGGCTGAAATTCTCTAGGAAGGTAAAGAAACTGATAGCGATTCACAAGTACAGACTTAATTTTTTTACCATATTTTATATATTTTCTACTGCTAAAAACGGTACAAACATCTAGCTTGAGTTTATTTATGTTTCCGGTTCTTTGCGCTTGCGTGGTTGTCAAAATTGAATGACCAATAAAATTTTAACAAAAATCGGATTATGTCAGAGCCCTTGTTATCCGCTGCTGGCGAGGAAAAACGCGGGCTCTGAGTATGAGATTGCAGCAGCATGCGCAGTACTCGATGCGCAATGACAATAATAGGCACCAGCCTTAATACATCTTATATTTTCACCTAAAAATGAGAAGATGTAATAGTCATAGGGGCTTTATTTGAATACTCTCTGTTTTCTTCAATCTATAGCTGCATGAGATTGGGTTGGATCTCAAGTTCTCTATGCAGCACATGTTATTGAAAGATTTGATGGAAGCATTGTTTGACTACAGAGATCAGTTGGTTGCTGCAGCAAGACAAAGAGCCACTGTAAGTCTTCACTTATGTCTACTGGCCAACTGTCTGTTTTGGTGCATTTTAAGTATGGCCACTCATAGCCTTGTGGGGGACGAAATGTCCGTTTGTTAGCACACCAGTGCAAAATCACCAAAGCAAAAACAAACAAATTGTTATGCTAATGTATCAACAAGAGCAACAGTTATAGCCTTTCAGAGTATTGAAATAATGTCTATCATTCAATGTCTGGTTGGCAAATGAATAACAAAGGCTTATGTTGAGCTTAAGTATTGCTATATAATAGTTTCACATTTCATTGATAAAAATTACAACACTTTCAAAATTTTATACTCAGTGAATCAATGTTTTTTTTACTTCATTTGAAACAAGATCACCATGAGTAGATGAATCTTAATCTTTAAATGTTTTTAAAAGATGTTCACCGCATTTGCTTGATTGGCCACAAAACTATAGATGCACGAATAGGCTGGAGTGTATAAATCTATGCATTCTCTGTATTTGATACACTCCAGCCTCTGTCTAAATCTATTGTTTTGTGACCAGTCAAGCGAATACAGGGAAGGTCTATTGTTTGTAATTATATCATTTATTTGTCTACAGTTCTTGAGAGCCATAAGTTAAACTGTATTATGTTCTGTCATTGTAAATCAAGATATTTTATTGTATCTCAACAAAAAATGAAGCTATTTGATATGTTTTAGGAAGAACACTGGCAGCCACAAGTACACGACAACCTGACCACACTAATTGGTGAAATGGAAAGTTGTGGCATCAAGAGTTTTCAGAGCTATATCACAGGTATATGGTACAGTCATTGTTGCACAGGTTGTCCCCAAACAGTCCTGTTTGGAATACACTCTTTGTACAGCCTTACATTAGAGCGTTTTCATACTGCCTTCTGTTTTTGGGTGATAGGTTTTGTGATTCCAATAAAATCAATTGTTAGGCAAATACAAATAATTTCAATCACAATAATTACCCCCCTCCCCCCCCCAAAAAAAAAAAAAAGCAAACAGAAAAAAAAGAAGTATTATGCGATGTGAAAGTAGAGAATTCTCGCTAGGGCTTCCTGTGGTTTAAGGTGACAAGACACTTCTTTACATAAAGTTACAAAGATTGTTTGGTTTATATTTAGATGGTGGACGTGTCAATCTCAGTAGTGCTACCATAGCATTTACCAAAAGTATTACAGGCTTCTTAGAGGATGGGTTGAGAGTCAATACTCCTGAGGTTAGATATGTTATGTTGCCTTATATTTCATACAATGAAACCCCTCTATACCGGACCTTCAATATACCGAAAGTCTCTTTAAACCGTTTTAAGTTTTTTGGACCAGAATTCAACTTTTTCCAATATCTCTTGTAAAATTAACCTCAGTAAACCGGAACCCCCTCCAAACCGGACATTTTCTTTGGTCCCAGTACTGTCCGGAATAGAGGGGTTTCACTGTATACTAAATAAATATAACTAATATACCTAATATAGTATACTGCATTATAATAACTTTGTTAACCTCAAGTCTCATCAGTATCCACTGGTTTCCATGGGAGTTGAATGGAATGGAATCAATACACACATTGTTATTACTATTTATTCATTCATTTAACCATTCAACCGGTTCGATTCCTGTGGCCGGACCAACACTCAGGGTCTTAAAATAACTGAGGAGAAATTGCTGCCTTTGTAATTACATCAGCATATGGTTAGAATTTTGCGTCATCTCGAATAAGGATAAGCGGGAGGTCCATGGTGTATTAGCTTTGTAGGCGACAAAAGTCTGTTTGTTAATTAGTACACTAGGTACCGGTTGCACAAAGCCTGGATAGCGCTATCCACCGGATAAATCCCTATCCAGCGGATAAATCCCTATCCACAGGATAAATCCCTATCCAGTGGATAAATTCTGAAGAAATTCAATGGAGTGGATAAGTTTATCCAGTGGATAACTTTAGTCAGGTTTCGTGCAACCAAACCCATTGTCCAGAGCACTAACCCTCAAAAACAAAACAAACCATCCATCTATTCATTCATTTATTAGTTTTGTTTTGAATGTTTTTCAGTTGTATGGAGTACTAGTGGACTGTGTTGCTGATCTCTTTAAAAATCAAATCATCCAATTTGAAGCTACTTTAAAATCTACTCATTTTGCAAAGCAGGTAAATCTCATGTAGAATTCATGTTTGGACCCAAAAAAATGCAATGTTGTATGCACGCAGTTGAATCGTTGTTAGGAATTTACTTTAAGCAACAATGAAGGCATAGTTGGCTGGTGTGCGACCTTCAGCACAGGAGGCCTAGGTCATGAGTTCAATTCCAAATCACTCCACATTGTTGTGTTGACTGCTTTCTGTTCAGTGTAGTTTGTAGTAGCTTTAGATTCCCATAAGAAGGAGTATTGGCCAGAAGAGTAAAGTGTGCACTTTCAAACTCCTAACATGTTATCCATCGAATGAGTTGGGGCGAATAAACTGGGGCAAATGATCTGACGCGAATGAGCTGGGGCTTGATCCCAGAGCAATAGTGAGGAGTAGTAAGAGGCTTAACCACTCGGTCACCCATGCCTCCCAAGCCACTCCAGCATTTATTACAATGTTTACCTTTTTGGTTTTCAGCGTCCGTTTATCATCGCGAATGCATCGTTTGTTCTTGAAACTGTTCTTCCCATTGTCAAGAAGAAACTTAAGGTACCATAATTACACTTTTAAAAAAATTGTATAGAATGGCAAATAGCGATGCTTCACTCCATTTTATCAGCGCCATCCCTTACAGAATGCAATATAATATTCTGCATAATTTGACCCTGTCTGAAATTGCGAGAAATGAACTCAGCAACAAAGGCTGCGGTTTATTTCTAAAGAATATATTGCATTATTTCGAAGTTGTATAGTTGATAAAAAGAATTGTAAAATGGTCCACTTCTGTAGCCTGTGCACAGCTGTTCCCCCTCCCAGCACCCCTTGTACCCCGGCCACCATTCCAGTTTCAGGAATAAGAATCATACCCCAGAACCCTCTGCAGCATTTTGACTATCTTGACTGAAGAACAATCTAAATAGAGATTCGACATTTTTTATCAAATGGTAATGCTTGTTGTTCTTTTTTTTGCTTTTGGCAGAGACAGACTGGACACGATCCTGCTCGTATTACCGATCTTGAGCAAGAACTTCCCAGACTTAAAAGTCTAACTGACGCATGATCACTAGATCTACAGATAAAGAATTTCCAACAATAATGCATGATTATGAGAATTATCTTATGGTTCTTCTAGTTTTCACAGTATTACTATTTGTAGATAACCGGTATGCCACTAAAAGTGTGCAACATAAATACCACTAAATCGTGGTATTTTATGCAACTATTGTTTTCGTTTGTTTAATTAGTGCTATTTACTGCTAAATAGTGACAACTGTTGCACACTTTTAGTGTTTGCACTCTATTGTTTTCTCTTGTTTAATTAGTGCTATTTACTGCTAAATAGTGACAACTGTTGCACACTGTTAGTGTTTGCACTCTATTGTTTTCTTTTGTTTAATTAGCGCTATTTACTGCTAAATAGTGACAACTGTTGCATACATTTAGTGTCTGCACTCTATTACGCTTTATTGTAAACTTTTATTTCAGTTTCAATTGAATTTCTTTTGTGCTTTCGGTGTGTTCCACTTTATTGCGCCTCATCACGCGCCATTACACTTTTTTCGCGGGTTTCGAAAACGACTTTGAACTGAATTCGGTGTTCAAATATAAAAACTAAATCTCTTAATATAAAATAAAGTGTAGCATCTAATGTTTCAATAACGAAATATTTTATTCTTGTTCATCCTTAAAACTTTTATTGTGAAAAAATTCCCTGATAAATGAGAAAATATAACTGTTCTTTGTATGATAGCATTATAAATTGCAATTTGAAAGATCTGGGAAGAAATTGTAATTTCTAGAACTAACAATAAAAAATTTTATAAATCATCGCATGCATTCAATCTATATTTTAGATAATTCAAGTACAGAGTATATTTAGTGTTCCCTCTAGTGCGATTACATGAAACTTTCTGTCTGGGTTGAAAAAAATAAGTTCTGTTTGCGTCCCATGGAAATGAGAAAAAAGATTCCATCTAACTCTGCTTTAGAATGTCCATATATGGCCGAGCTGGTTCATATTTGATTTCTTCCAAGGTACATTTTATGATATGTGTTCCAAGTAGGGTTCAATGAACACGGCTTAGGCTCCCATGTATATGGGGGCCCTCCCATTTTTCGCCAATCAAAAAACGTTCCTAGTTTACAGACCTCCTCGATTGGCTGTATAGAGGGAACCCAGTAATCTCTACTCTTCTCCCTTTTCATGTTCTTCCAATATATTAAGTGTTCATGTAAGTAACTCCCGTGTAAGCCGACATACGTGTTACATATATCTGTAGTGTGTTTATACTGCGCGTTGTGTGCAGTGACATCGTGAACAATCCTTGGATCGTGAAATCGAGTGATGTCGGTACGATTGTTCATCCACAGAGCAACAGCCTGGTCTCCATAGGGATGACAGAGTAAGGAATCTTTCTTCGAGACAAATTCTTTAACTAAGATATATGAGAACATCAAGAAACCATCGTCCATTCGCACTTGTCCTTCTGTGGAACAGTGTAGGTGTCCCCAACAAAGCCTAATAAAGATACGATATACTAGTCAATAAGATTAGACTGCGTTACATCCGGGATATTCTTTGAAATATACGGTATCTTTCAAAGAATATACCCACGGTAGATTACAAAGAATATACCGGGTGTAATGCAGGCTGCAATTAGATCTAAGTGCGGTGATTTAAATAGGAGAGGTCCTTGCGGCATTGAGCGGGGTTTTATTTATACATTCTTCATTTTTTCACGCGGTATTTCGGTATTCACTCACGGTACACGTGGTTCTCGTACACTTACGACTCGGCGTATTCGGTAAAGAAGAGGTGAGTACTCCGACGAACAAAATTCTAAAAAATGTCAAGGTATTTTGGTAAATTTAGGTGTTTGGGGATATTTCATTGTGGTATTCAGAACCTTCTTACGCCCCTTAGCCTCTAACATTGGCATTCTTAGGTTCACCACAAAATTGCGAGAGATTGCCTGTGTTAGAGGCTAACGCCCCCTTAAATGTGATGATTCATTTTACATTGATTGATGTGGTAATTATTAAAAGTGGTGGTTGTGATCATATAAATGCATATGTTGATAATGATCTTGTTGGCAATAATATGATCTGACCGTCACGATGAAAAAAAAAACTTGGTAAAATTTGCAATATTTGGACAATTTTCAATCATCTGCGATCTAAGGGCCTTCTCACATGATTCCGGAATGAGATTCATTCTGGAATGAGTTCATTCCATCCCCGTAAGACTTCTATGTGTTCGTTCACATGATGCCAGAATGAAATGCTGCTCGAGGTCAAGTCATTCTGGAATGAGTTCATTCCGGTTTTCAATCCGAATGAAATTCTCGTTCAGGAATGGAATTTCATTCTGGAATCATGTAAACTCGGAACGAACATCGTTCGGGAATGAAAAACTTAAACCGAGAAGACTGGGTCGAGCTAAGTATGCATAAAAACCATGACGAAAAGAAGAGATGGGTTTCTTTTCTTGGCTAATTAAACAAATGCCTATAGACAAATGATTTGCAGCTATTACCATCATCATCAGCACCGATATTTTCCACATTATGGACGCCATCTTTGTTTCACTTCTATTTCGCACAAAAAGCGATAACCAGTTGAACTCGCATGTGAATGCAATACGAATTTCATTTCGGAGTGAAAGTCGTTCTGGAATGAATCTCATTCCGGAATCATGTGAGAAGGCCCTAACTACATTTCACTAGCTAATCTACCTTTCTGCCCTCCTCCGGATCCTATCCCGTAATATTTTTCCCAAATCACGTACCACCATATAATATAAACATCATTGATCGAACAGCGGGAGAGAATTTTCAAAGAGAAAAGCCTTAAAATAAACGGCTTTTAAAATTTCTGAGAACTTTTGAGTCAACTGTCTTTATCCGCGATTATACACTTGTGACTTACTTTGGTATTTGAGCCCTGTACGGTATTTCGAAGAGTAGTTTCTTCAGACAGAGAAAATAATCATCGTCTATTCTCAGGAAGAAATCAAAACGATAATTATCGACAGACCACTTTAAAAGCCATAGCATTCGAAGTCCAAAGTTGATTCCTCCTGGGATCGACATAAACTCTAAATCCCCATGTCTAATGCTTTCGTCTTGAAGTTCTTTTTTCACGAGTGGACTCAGATGCGATAAGCCATCCGTGAAGAATCTACACAAGACATCGTTGCGACTACAATCGTTCATCCATGTCAAGCGAATGCCTCTCCTTCTATCTACTCGGTTAGGCGCAGATAAAATTGCAACTAATAGTTTTAGTTTAGGAAGTTGGCGATCGTCTATAGTTTGTTTTGCTTCCGTTTTCGTTTGTTTCTGTTGGTTTGATTGTTGATGCAGTGTTTGCGGATGGAATATATTCCCGTTGTACGCAATTGAAACTAGCAGTAATATCGCTTGGATAAACGTTGTGAAAACGAAAACACCTAGAGCAATTTTCCCCATTACTGACTCACTTGAATTCGTTAATTTATCAGTGATGCGATCATCGTCAAAAAGCCATCTAATTGAGCTAAGTACATTTATAAAATGAAATAAGGCAGGTTTTTTCTGGTTGTTTTATTGGTAGGCCACAGGGTGGTCTAATAATGCTTTTGTTCTATAGACAATACGTTTTTTTTCTCTCTACCTGTACGTTGCAAATTGATGCTTTTTTTACAGAACAAAATCCCCCTGTTGTCAAAATACATTTATCGACAGTCAAAATACATTTATCAACACATATCAGTAAAATCTCTATGCGCGCGTTTTATCCGAAAATTTGAAAAGCGGCGCTCAATCTTTTCGCATAAACGCAAATATTTCCTAACCCTAACCCAATGTGTAAACACCCAACCTTGCACAGGTATTTCAGGCAAAGACGCTATATTTATGGGAATATTTAATAGTACTTCAAAGCAGTCCAGGCCGAACTTTGAGTTTTGTCTCGGAACATGTATTAGAGCAAAAATGATTAGTTGGTTTGTAGATTCCCGATCCCAAACTAGCCTCTAAACCGTGATCCTATATGATACGTCACGACCCTACCGTCAAGAGCATTTAGAGTGCGTGCCACATTAGTGTGAAACAATTCTAACTATTTAGTTCTATTTAGACATAGATTTAGTTGTGCACTAAATACGGAATTCATTTCTTTCAATTCCTTTGCGATATTGTGTTTATGCATCGGTGAATTCTTAGTGTACGATCGAACGAAAATCTCTAGAGTGCACGCACTAAATTAAATCTGCAACGCAACATCAATCACATACTGCCGGTGGTCTTAGCTTCGCTTACTATAGCCAACATCACAGCTGATCCGAGTTTATCGTATGCTTTTGAGACTCATTATTGTCATTCGGCTACAAAAATAAGAAAATAAAACCAATAAAAATGAACAGTCTAAACGGAACACACTGAGGGACCTGTCATTATTTAGTGAGGGGGAGGGATGGTGAAAAAAGGGCCGTCAAATTCAAACATGGTCAAATGAAACGATTTTTGATGAATTAAAGAAATGGATGCCGAAAATGAAAATTTATTTTATTTTATTTAAAGTTGGCCATAGAAGAGGAGAGGCCGGTCATTTCACGTTTGCGACAGCCTTCCCCTCCTTCGTACTTGAATAAGAGGGTCTCAATGGGGTTAAGCGTCAACCGTCAAACGGCCTAAATTTTAACCGTCAAGCGTCAAACGAAAGAAATTTTAACCGTCAAGCGTCAAAAAAGTTAACCGTCAAGGTTGATATTTTCACTTGTCGAACCAAACGTGTATACTAGTATCAAGTATTCAAAGACATTATATCGTTAATCGGTTAGTTATAAATGTGACAAACCGGCAATAAACTGAGAAAAAGATCATTCAACTACATAAGTGAATTTGTGCATCTCGGGTTTAGCTTTCAGCAGATTCCTGGTCAAGGGACGTGCTGGTCAAATATTTTAAAACCTCACTGACAAGGTCAATCAGTTCATATGACAAACGGAGTGGGACTCTCATTCTTGACTCTCATATATCGAATTGCCGGGGATGCTCGTCGTACCTTTCAAAATCGGAGATCTGGTACCTTTCAGGGTCTCTTAGAGGTTTTCAGACACTCAGAATTGAAGATTTTACCTTTTAGGGTATTCACAGATATTCAAAAAACAAGGTCTCGATTTTAGCACTATTTTATCTGATTGTTCGTTTTTAAGGTAGTTCGGGACTCTTGCTACTGCGCATCCTGCTCGCGCATGTGAAATCAAATAAAATTTCTCGTGCGATTCTGAAAAGAAATTTTGCGTTAGAGCCAAAATATGGTCATTCTTGAACTTTTTGTTAAAACATAACATCATGGCATTACATACGGGCCTCAAAAGCAACTAGTGCTCATTCCTGCGCGTCCAAAACATTGAAATCATCTTATTTTCCGCGCGTTTTTTTGCTTATAGCTCTAAAATTAGCACTGTGACACCCAATTATTTTTCCATTTTATATTTGGGATAAACCCAGCTTTAAAATTTTCAAATAAAAAATACATGGTCTTCGAGATCAAAACATTGTAATTTTGACTTTTTTGTGGTAAAGTGTGCAAAAAATTAATGAAGCTGTTCATTTAAATCTCCGTAAAATATCTCAGTCGATGTCTTTTCCAAGGAATAAATTCATGAGTACTATAGCGAAGGGAGCATTTTGTCAGTCTCTTATAGCAGATTTGTAAAAAACGTTCAAATTTGTTCGCAAGAATATTACTTTCAACAAATTTGATGTTACTTCTTTTAGTTGAAATGGGGCAAAAATGGGTCTCATACCACCCCCACAGTTCCAAAACAATCGCGATGACCCCTATTTTTTATTTCATTTTTGTTTTTCATATATGTCAGTCCTTATGTAGAAAAAGTTTTTAAAAATTCTATCGGCGGGAAGTGTGGATCCCGAACTACCTTAAGTTGGTATCTATTAGGGGTAAAAATCATGTATTGCCACGTCCTTCTGGATAGAACTTTGCAACTTTTTAGGGATCATTTTCAAAAATACCGACAAGCACCCTTGTCCTATTCCGGTCGGAGTCTGCCCCCACCCCTCGAGATATCACACGCCATGTTTATCAGGTTGCAGGATAGTCTATAAATCGTTGCCCGTCGCGAGCGATCTCTCGTCTTTAAAATGAGTATTGATGAATATGAAACTGATTGTGATGATACGGATCGACAGAGATGTCGGAGTATTAGCCTGTCGCGAGGCCACCTCCCCTCCCCGAGAAGGCCTGGTACTCAGGCTAATATCGATGAGACTGAGGCTAAGTCTATAATCACGCGCTCTGAAAAAATAATGACAATTAAAAAAAATTTAAGCAGAGACGTGTTATATGATTGCAAATATATTGTAAATATTATAGTATCCGGATACTAGAGAAAAATCACTTTATTGACGTGAATTCAGTCTGAATTAGAGATTATTTAGAATTTTATTCATAGATTAAGTATTAAAAACTTGCCATATTAATATTCAACCATGTAACTTAACCGTCAGGTACTATGATTTACCGTCAACCGTCAAAATGCCAGAAATTTAGTCGTCAACCGTCAAAATGACGATTTTTTAGCCGTCAACCGTCAAAGCTACACCCCCATTGAGACCCTCTGAATAATGTATGACATAGGGGGGAGGAGAGGGGATGTAAGTGTATAACTACAATCTTGTCCAGTTCTAAATTTCTTTTGGTGTCCAGTACCCCAATGGGAGAAACCAATGATGTCATACGGTGAGGGACACGGCGATGGGCTGTCCGTATCACCACAGGAAACCCAACTTATTCATTTGCCTAAAGAAATGTATGAAATAAAAATCGACTTCCCTTGATAAAGAAAAAATAAACTTTTAGATAGGTTTCATCTTGTTTGAAACGTAGACAGTTGTAAAATACAGGGAAATATTTTTGTATGTTATTGTTGTTGTTGTTTTTTCGAACGAATTTCCGAGGTCACTCACTCGATCGGTGCCAATGATGTTGCTGTGTTTAGACGTTGTTGAATACAAAGGATTTTAACTTGAATAAATTGTGAATTAGTTTATGTCCTATATTTGGTTTCGAAAGTGGTATTAAGTTTACTTATACTGGCTAGCGTCCCGGCTAGCGTACCGGCGATGTACTTTAGTAGTTCATGTTCTCAGTTCAAAATAGATGATCTTGGTTCCGTTTCAACAATCCATACTTTGTTAACTACTAAGGACATTTGTTTTAGTAAATCAAGACTTAACATCTCCTCTATTCAGCTTCGAAAATGGAAGTTTGTACACCGAAGAGAAGTTTTGTTTACGAGCCGGAACTGCCTTTACTTTGAATTGGGTTCCCTGTGGCATTACGTCATTTTGGCTGGAGATCACGTGACAGATCAAATAAAGACTGTCGGTTCTTTACAATTTGATTTCTTGACAAAAAGGCGGTTGATTCATGCAGTATCACGAAACGGCACGTTAGAAAACATCGACCATATCGAAATTAAAGCTATTATTGAGATATTAAGTCCAAAAGTTAAGCTTTAACTACAAGTTTGGTATAGTTTTCGTCGAAAATCAAACAGCGTCTTTTCGCCTCGGCAAAGCGATGTCGCATGTCATAATATTTGGGCATCTCTCTTCGAGATTTTCTACATTTTGGTGAATTTGTTGAATATCAGCTGATGTACCTATTGAACCTTAAAGAACTAATCATCAAAGATCTGCAATTATGGTAAGTTTTCCGATAAAAAACGTAAACAATTTTAGATCATAACTTGTCAATCATAAATCACGAATCGTTACACCAGCTGAATGTCCAGTGGCTTTGGCGAGTTTGACGAATTTCAAAGTAACTTTTTTCATTGAGATCTATGTAAAAATACAACTTTTTCTTAATACATATAATTAGAATCACTAAACCTAACGTTTGGGATAAAGTTTTGAACAATTTTACCAACAAAAACAGTATAAAAAAACAAAAAATCTTCGCGACGCCATTTTGATTGAGACACATTTTCGCTGGTTTTCAGATGAAGTTTGTAGTATTCTACTGCGAGTAAGATGTTCATTTTTACTTTTTTGGTTTATTTATGGTATTATCAAGATTCTGCCTTGGAAAATTTGTGTCAGAAATAAATTTTTGTGAGGTTTTGAGACATTTGTAAACAACGTGGTCGCCATTGTTCTGTGCATCGTGGCAAACCTTTTTTTGATGTAGTGGTGTTCTTGCAGAGTTATGGCGTTTCTTTCTTGGTCTTACTTGAGAAATATAATGCTAGTGCGAAAATATCAAAATTAGCAATAAATGTAGGAGTTAAATTTGGTTCACTGACAGTTTTCTTTCCTGGGAACACTTTGGTTTACACTTTCATTGGAGTTCCAAACGTCAAACCAGAGGTTCCTTCGAAGAAAAATTGATAATGGGCTTTGATACGGAGATCATGGAAGGCTTTTCTTCATTTAAGTTCTATGCATTATTATGCATTATTATCAAATGTAATTGATCTCGTTATTGGCATTGCCAAATCTTTCAAGAGGTCCCGGACCTTCCAAAGGAACTGTTTACCAATTAGGCTACATGTAGTTGTCTTAGTCAACCAAGATTACTTTACTTCACGCTTTTAACCACTGAATTGTCTTGTTTAATCCAGAGGTGAAGATTTTCTCATGTTCAAAAACAGTAGATTAAGAAATGTATGAAGGATAGCTTGCCTATGTGATGAATCGGTTGACAGAGGTATCTGCAGCAACTTGCCAAATATTTTGGAATAGTGATTACTTTTTACTGTTCCCAACTCATTTCTATAAGCTTCTGTTAACTTCCTTCCTCTTGCATTTCTGTACGTATGTGCCCACTTCAATTATTATGTCAGTTGTTTACTCATCAACTCTTTTTACTTCCTGGAGTCATACTAACACTTGAATTATGTTTAAACTCATTGCACTGATGAGTTGGCGAGAGGTGCCTGATGGCTGTGGCAGGTCGCGGTACTGCTCACAGCCGAGGTAACTATGGCAACACAGCCCGGTCCACCTCCTGGCACCAGTCACACTGACCAAGTCAGTGGAAGAACACCTACCTGCATGATACTTACCTGGAGGAAGGGTGGGAGGGAAAAAAGGCACTGCAAGCAGAAAACGTTTTGACCAGCGACGATCTAGAAACGTTGACTGCCATGTGACCGATCGGCCCTAGGAACCCCCGCAGCACTTCGACCGCTGGTCAGCGTCATGCCTCAAGTTTAACTTCGCTTAAATTACATTTAACCCCATTAAAGCCAAAATGATATATTATCGCTAATAAAATTTTGTATTTGATTAAACTATTTATCAATATTCCTGGGTACTGTATACACCAAACACATTAGTTTATTAGTTATTTATCCTTTGAACCGTCAGTTATAGTGAGACATGTCTAACAGTGGCCACACTTTAACAAATGTTTTGTCAAAACCATGAAGTATACAAAACAACAGTTTCCATCTAACTCAAATAAGTTTGATGGCTTTGGAAAGGCCATTTAACTAGTGAGGGTGAAGCCAATTAACTCTTTATGTCAGAACAGTCATTGGAGACCTCCCATGGTCATTTTCTAAGTTCTATTGTCTATTGTTCTATTTTCTAAGTTCTATTGTCCAATGCAAGCTCAAATCTCTTCCGGGGGGTTCTATGGGATGACCAGTATCTGCAGATCTGCAAATATGTCTTTTCAGTCTGCAAATCCGCAAGTGTATCTGGAAGGTTTTTTAGTTTTACAGATTTCACAAAGAATATTTATGTTTATTGGCATATTCAATAGGATTTGCAAGGATACCTTCAAAAATCTCTTCCAAAGGAGCAACATTTTGGGATAACATGACCAAGATCTCACAAGGCCAGATCAATGTTGTCCAGATTTGGCTCAAGGACAATTCACCCAAAGAAACAATACTTATTGAACTATATTGTCAACTCCAATAATTTGTGAAATCTTTGAAAAATCTGTGAGTTTACAAAACCCCATTTCTCCCTCTCTGTGATTAAGAATTTGACAATTTTTAGTTTTAAGGTTTTTTTTAGCTTTAATGTCTCTGGATTGGAATTTCCTTATTTTGAGGAACCAGAAAACAGGGCAAACAATAGCTAGGTAATGCACTTAGGTATGAAGATCCATATGGAGATTTGATGAAAACAGATGTTTGGAAAATAGACTTGGTTATGTTGACTTATTGGGAGTTTGAATGGCCAAGAACCTTTAAAGCATGAATCACTCTGCAAACTGCAGGTTCTGAAATAATTCCTACACTGAAACTCTAACCAAACCTCTTTGACAATATTATTAGTAGACTCACCTGTAATATGTGGAATACAGTGAATTTATCTGCAATCACAGTCAAGGAATCTATGGAAGTTGTCCAGTTCTTGATCCAGTATAACCATGTGGTCTTGCTGATAAGAGTTATAGAGATTTGTTATTCTTCACTAATTGATCACAAACGGTGGTCAACTTTTCAAATTTCTCGCATTTGAATATGAATAATTGACTTGTTCTGATGCTTTCAAGTGCATCTCTGGAATCTTGCTTTAGTGCTTGATTGGGTCTTTGAGTTCTTGTCAAAGACAATAACTATATCAAGGTCTACATTCCTTTCCAGATCAGATTCTCTAGTAGCTGTGTCTGGAATTGTAGGTTGTTGAGTTTTGTTTGTCGTAGTAGAATCTTTTCACTGCCTACATGAGTTGTTTGTTGGCTTTTTAGATTTTTTTGAAGTTTTCTTAAGTGGTATTCGAAGAGCTTTTTCAAAATGCTGGGTTCTCTGTTGTGTCTTTAAGGTTTCTGTAGATCATCTTTGGCAAAATTATATTTTGATACCTGTCCAATATTTTCCTGTTTCTGTTCTCAAGGTTTGAACAAAAGATGTTTTTTCACTGTGTTCTTGGATCTATATGGGCTTTGTTTTGTACTACATAGTCTTTACAATTTAAAAAGAGGTTCTCTTTCATTACTGGGCAAAGGTATAGAAGTGCTGTACTACTGTAGTTGGGCACTTTTAAAATTATGAAACTTCAGAGTGAAGATGCTACTTTTTCATGGTAACCCTAATCATTTGAATGGTTTAAAACTTTTTTAAATCATGTTTGGACAGAACAGATAACTCTTTTTCTATTCTTTTTTCCCATTTTTATTATTCTTATTTCTTTTTTATGATTTTTTATGTTTAAAGAAAGCAATTTTGGGAAAGATGAAACTACATTATTTTACTGTAAAAATGATATATTGAGTTGTCATTGAATTGAAAAAAAGTTGTCTTTATGAGTAAAATACTGTGAAACACATCTTTACACCTTCTCTGTATGCCTTCATCCGAATCATTATCATTCAAAATCATTCTCACATTCACATTAAATAATAATATATTAGTAAGGTAAAATTTGCATAGCACCTCTTCCATCCCTGTCCAGTGGTGCTTCACTCTAATGGGGTTTAGTCCAATCATTGTTGAAACTTTCCCAGGTCATGGCACATCTATGGCCTTGATTTTGACTAACATGCCCATCATTTGTTTGATTTGAAGTCCATGTCCAAGGCTCTTTGATTTATACTGCATTCTTGTAAAAGGGACTATGGCCAAATTTTTGCTTTTTTGCATGCAAAGAGTCA
This sequence comes from Diadumene lineata, assembly GCA_918843875.1. Taxonomy (NCBI): domain Eukaryota; kingdom Metazoa; phylum Cnidaria; class Anthozoa; order Actiniaria; family Diadumenidae; genus Diadumene; species Diadumene lineata. Next base: position 897,702 of record OU974081.1, on the reverse strand, counting down.
AGAAAAGGCTAGAGTGCAAGCCACATAAGTGTGAAACAATTCATAATATTTAGTAGCAGATAAGATTTAGTGATGCATTAACTAAGAATTCACCAAGGCATCAACACAATACTACAAAGGAATTGAAATAAAAGCTGTCATTGTTTATGCTCTTTAGTTCTTAGTGGAAGACTAAACCTTACATGGCACTAATAGTGAATAGTTGTTTCAAGCTTATTTGGTATGCACTTTAGCAATAACCGCTCCATAACCTGAAAATGTAATGTTTAAAGTCCTTGTTACCAATTTGTAAAAAAATGCCTACCATTATACATTTGTCAAATATTAACCAAATCTTGTTCTTTATATCTCCTAGGTTGACAGCCAGCACATTCCAAACAAAGAATTGAAGTCCATTTGTGTTTCAAAGTGGCCAAAGTCTCTCAAATCTCTTCCCCCGGGTGAGTGATTCATTTTTTCATTGGTGTTGTGCTGACATATATTGTGCTTTAATAAAAAGGTATGGTTTCTGATTATTTGGGTGGTCCGAAAATAATTGTTAGAGGCACACCACACTATGTAAGACGTGATATATAGGAAAACTCCAAATAAAAATAAACTTTTTGCCCAATGACCTAATAACTTGAATGTCCAAAAACTGTTTGTCATCTCTTAAACATTCAAATTTAACCTCTTTTAACATTCTTGTCCCTTATGTTAAAAAAACTTTTTTTTTTTTTTTTTTTTTGCAGAATTTCAAAATATTTGTCGAGTAAGAGTGAATATTCCTCTTCTTCGGCCTTCACTTTTACCCCCTATTGCCCAGAAACAGTACAGCTTATTGACTGGAAAAGCTGCAAAACCCACTGAAAGGACAAATGATACATTTGAATTGGTAAGTGGAACATGCTTTACAGTCGCATTTATAAAAATAATAGTATTAACTTAGAGTCATGCAGTTCGAACTGCCATCCCCACAACAAAGTTTACAGTAGGCCAGTGGTCAGTTGTAAGAAGCTGGAATAAAGTTCTCCAGTGGATAAATGTTATCCACTGAACTTCATTAGAATTTATCGTCTCGATAGTGATATAGGGCTATTCAGGCTTCATAAAACCGGCCCCAAGGATTTGGTTTGATTCAATTAGGATAAAACACAACATACACAGGAAAAAAATTTGTGATTCCCCGAATGTTTTTTTTTTTTTTTTTGGTTTTTGTAGCACTTTCCCAACAATAACCCAAAATAAACCCATTTTGGTAATCCCAATTTTGAAACCAATGTTGGATTTTGTAGCATTTTCCCAACCATAACCCAAAATAAACCCATTTTGGGAATCACTATTTTTTTACTGTGATACTTCGTACTTAGGGATGTATTGCGATTGGAAGTCATCAAATTGCATAAGAAAGTCAAACAGATTTGGAAAAGATACCAAAGAGTGTACTTGAATGTTAATTTTGAGAATTTGTAATTTTATTTCAATTATTGCAGAAACACAAGAAAAAAGAACAAGATTTCCCAGCGCCAAGACTGCTGAGATGTGTTTCTAAGCCTCAAGATTCCTTCCTAAATGAACGTCCAATCTGTTCAAATTCAGATTTGATTCTGCCAGACTCACCAGTCTCTGAGAAGGATGCCATAACAACAATCTTCACTGCTTCTGAGGTTTAAATCAAATTTATTTTACACGTTCGTTATACTCACACTACTCTATTCAGTTGATTTTTGCAATGAGGGGGGGGGGGGGGACCAGAGAATGTGGAGAAAAACCATGGCACAGGATAGAGAAACCACTCTTATAACAAACTCTACCTGAATGTGATCCAGCATCTGAGCCAGAGTTCGAAATCTGATCATATAGGATAGGGGCCGGTTGCACGAAACCTGAATAAAGTTGTCCACTGGATAAAGTTATCCACTCTATAGAATTTCTGTAGAATTTATCTGTTGGATATTCATGCTTTATACAACCGGACCTAGAGCTTTACCCACTTGGCCACCTATGTGCACTTCAGTTGTTTCCGTTTAGCTAGCTTATGGTGACCTCTTGAGGATTATTTCACATGTCTCAAATTAGTCAATGGCAACTCTGTGCTACCGCTTTCACTACTTAAGCTGCTTGAGGAAGTTGATGAGTTTTGGTGCCAGTTCAACTCCTATATTTAATTTGATTCTGCGTCCTGTTGCTAATTTATTTTTTATGATACCAGCATTGTCAATCGTCATGGCATGACCAATATTCAACTTTTGATTTTTGTTCTTTTAGGACACCAAGAAACAAAATGAGCCTTCGATTGGAAAGCAAACACCAGAACATGATCGTTTATTAACTTCGTTGTCAGTTAGGTTGCAACCAGTAAAAAGTCCAACAACGATATGGATCAGTGACAGCTCTGATGTTGGTTTACAACCAGAAGATGATCCCTTTTCTGCCAATCAAGACAACACCGTTGGCGAGAATGTCTCCTATTTTACAGACACGAAATTGTCCTCACCTTCTGGTAGATCTGTTGGCTGGAAAATGGCCAAAGTAAAGCTAGCATCTCTACCATTCAGTGAGCAGAACAACCAATATGAATCCACAGTCGAAGATATTAAATCTCACGAAGCTCACGGTGTGTTGCTTGCAAACACTGATGAACCAATCGCTGATATTCACGATCCACGATCAGACATTGAGCTGGGCGATAAAGAGTGTACAAACCAAGAGAACTTGGAGATCTACAAAACAACATCTAACCAATCTCTCGCTGCAAATGGGCGAAACAAGAGACTGCGAAGTTTGTCACTGACAGAATACCCTGATTGCAAGAAATGGATTGCTGCTGTGAACATAGAGAAATCACCAATTATAGAGAAACAAAATCCTCTGACTAGTGTAAACTTTGATGTCGAAAATGAGACAAATGTAACGGCATTAACACAACAAAAAGTTACAGAATTTTTCCAACCAAAAACTAGATTTCCAGCTAGTGAGGATCACAATTCTACTCAGCCACAGAAAGTAGCCAAGGTCCATAGAAATACATTTGAACGAAGTGCAAGAAGAAGAAGTAGCCGGCTATCAATCAATGGTGACACTACAGATGCTGCAAAATCAACTCTAGTTACTAGAGTAAATCTATGTGAGGACGAATTGCCAATGAACAAAAATGAGCCATTACATATTCAAATTACAAGTGTTGGAACAGAAGGCAACAATTGTACTGGACCAGCGCAAAGAGCCAAGCTCCTTAGAAGGACATCCAAACAAATAGTCAGGCGAAAAAGCAGTAGATTATCAATTCAAAGTAATTCTTCTGATAATTCGCATGAAACTCACAGTAGAACGGAAGCATCTGAACATGACGCTGAATGTGCCACAAGTAAAATTAATAAATACGAACAGTCACTACCAACAACAAATGTCCATAAAAGAACTTCAGCTCAAAGTACCCCAAGAAGGAGCAGTAGATTGTCAATCCATAGTAATTGCTCCGTTAGTAAAAACAAACCAGCACTTGCAAGAATCAATCTATGTGACAGTGCTGAAAGTGAAGACAACAATTCTACTCAGTCACTGCATGCCACAAACACACGTAGAAGACCATCAGCACCAAGCACCCCAAGAAGGAGCATTAGATTGTCAATTAATAATGATAACTCTAATAATTCAAAGTACATATCATCTGAATCTCGAGATTCCAACCTCCAGGGGCCAACAAGTGCAAATTCCTTAAACGATTTTGCTGAAGTTCTCCAGAAAAGTTTCAGCAAAGTAACTGATGTCTTCAAATGGCTGGAGTGTGTTGAAGTTGAAAGCACACCTCATCAAGTTGAACACTTGCTCAAGGAAAAGCAATCCATAGCAAACAGTCGTACATCAGGACATGAAACTGCACCACCTGTGAAGAGCAAAGTTGTATGCAAACGTTTATTTGAACATGTCACAAGCGATGATAATGAAAATATGAATGACGGTATTAATGTGGTCAGCCCTACATCGCCAAACTATTCTTCTTCCAGTGACAATGACAGTAACAGGGGACCTTTGTCACAAACAAATGAAGTTGGGAAAGGCAAAAGTCCGCAAGACGAAAAGTCCATGAGAGTATCAACTTCTAAAAAGCGTCTGAGAACAGTATCAATGAACGAAACAAACTCCCAACACCCAGCAAAGAGAAAACGAACCATGTCACTCAACTTAGTGACGACCAAAACAGGAAAACATCCATTACATGTTCGCTCAAGAAACCAAAGCTCTAGAACCAGAAAGCTATCTTCCAGCTCTGCTGACTTACCAAATGCCATCGTTTACTTGGAAAAGCTTCAGACCTCACCAGTTCAACGGTCTGCCTGCAGGAAGCTATCTGTTGATATCACAGAAAATGGTGTTACTTCGTCGTCTTCATCACCAGTCCAGCATCATGGAACGAAAGGCTCGTCTGAAAGTGTTGCTAATTTATCAATTGCTACAGCCCCATCGCCTGAAGAATCTGTACTGACTTGTGCTTCCGTAGTTGAGTGTGCTAGAACCAGACGCATTTCTAACAGTATTGATTTACCAAGTGCTATAGTTCCTTTGGAAAAACTACCTGAAACTACCCAATCACCAACTTTTCACTCACCCATGAAACGTTTGAATGTTCAATATCTACAAAATGCTGTGATGGTTCAGTTAAAGATGCTGGACAGTGCTAATCCCAACAATGTTCCAACAATGAGAACTTCCGACCCAAAGCAAAGTGCCAATGTGAGTACGGCAGTCGTCCATCATGACCACGCCTACAGTTTTAGTCCACGGAAAGGGCAAAAAGCACATAAGACATCCATCTCAAAAATAGTAAACAAGCAAAGAAAGGCAACCAGGACTCCGACTAAAGCGAATCGGAAAAAGTTAAGCAATAAAATTCTAGAAAAAAAGTACAAGCTCCCAGTTCCACTTAAAGAGTTAACTGTAAGATGTGAACGACTTGCTCTCGATGGACTGAACATCATCAAAGTACCACAAAGTTCACTGAAAACTTCACAGAAACATTTAAAGAAAAAACTGGAAAGCAAGCTAAAGTTTAAGAAGAAAACTACTAAAAACAGTGCTAGAAAACAAAAGAGGAAACCTGGGATCCCTATGCACTATCGTGGCATCAAAGCTGATCAGATCAATAAAATCAAGCACATGAAAATGAGGTATCGCGTAGCGTTTGATTTATATCCACAGAAGTACCAAAGTGCTTTGGACAAGATTAACCAACGCCTTGTGTCACAAAATGCTTTTTGGAAAAGTTTAAGTTAGCCAAGTTGAGATGGCTGTAACCACCTGGGACCTGTTGCACGAAGTCTGAATAGTTATCCATTGTATAGCAGTTGCTTAGAATTAAACCACTGGATAGCAATTTATCTAGTGAATAGCGCTGTCAAAGCTTCGTACAACTGGCCATATAAAAACTTAAACGCATTTAATCTGTGGTATACATAGTACATGAATGAATTAATTGATTAATGCTCATTAATTTTGTGCACTATAGATTTCTGATTAAAATTACTGATATTTTAGACATCAGTCCTCCAACGAAGATTAGTACTTTTTATCAGAAACTATGGTTTATAAAATTGCAAATATTGATTCACTAGTTTCATTAGAAACACGGACACAGTCCACACAAGTAATTTTCTAGTTATCGTCTAATTTATGGCATGAACTGATACAGAGTTTGAAGATGTTGATGCAAATGATATTACGCGTTGAATTAGCTGCATTTCTCTCATCAACACCGAACTTCACATTTTGTACATCCAAAAATGGCCATTCTCCTTTTACTTTCCGGAAAAGATGTATGCTAGTAGGTAGTTGATCAGAAAGAAAGATCATGTTTTGCCCAGTAGGTTTGAAGCCTTATGAGGCATAATTGACTTGAATGCTAGATTTTACATGTGTTTTTTATTGGATTTCTCAATTTTAATATATATATAGTCGTGCCTCCTGATGCTTTTATCTTAATTTACTGAAACAGTTTTACTGACATGTAGTTACCAAAATTAGCACTTTTATCATCAGGAGATAGTAGTTTGGTAAGTTTATGTGATGCCACAGCAGAATCGCTCCAAATTGACTGACCAAACTTGTTCTTTAACATTTTTAATAATTTAATCAACTTCACATTTTTAGAACACTTTTAGTGAAACAATCATATCTTGGAGGTACATAATATTGGGTAAATGTATGGGCGATTAGTCCAGTTCCATGTTCTTCATTGCTCAAGCTAAGCCTCAATTGCATGTGATGTATTATATTGTACGAGGTACATCCCGTGGGAAGGCACCAATCCGAAAACAATATAAATACAAATGGTTTTGTCTGGACTCTTTTGTTAATTTACCCACAATTGAGGCTTGGCCTGAGCAGTGAAAAACTTGAAACTCGTATATTCCATTGCATCAATTGTCATCTCTAGATTGCACAAACGGCTTTTCTCAAGATTTCTCTAAAGGCCGAGTTTCAATATTAAGTAAGCGGAGATGTCAAAGGAGACTGGGACTTCTGTATGTGGGAAAATTAGCGAGCTGAGACTAATTGGCGAAGGAGGACAACTCGAACAAAAGAAAACCTTTTTTCACCGCTTGAGTCTTCGCTTACTTCACTAGTGACAATCGGCCTTAAGGGGTGGTCATTTGTTTGTGACATTTATGTTATGGTACAGGCCTTTCACACAGAAAAAAAAATTTGAAAATGATAATTTTCACGATTTTTGCACAGTTGGAGTACACCGGGCATCATTCTAATAATGTCTGAAAGATCGAATGCATTGCGATGATATCAGTTAAAAATGAAATATTTATGAAGGGCACAATGAAATATCTGAAGAATAAATGAAGGTGATGCCAAAGCTGCGATGCACCATAAAAATATTAATTGTTAATGAGAGATTGTTAATCTCATTTGTCGATTTTTACTTGATAAGTTATTAAAATGTAAGTAATGGGTTATTTTTCAAAGGCATATGTATTTTAATTTATTCACAATTGTAAATTATGATATTCACGGTATCTGGTACGTACTTTATAAGGGCACATTTCCAAATGAAAAATTGTAGATAGATTGGTTTTGAATTAAAGTAATTGTCTCACAACAAAACGTTTTTCTATTAGTTTTGCCAAGGTCGGCACACACTAGGCGACAAGTCGCAGCGACTTGTCCCCGCGACAGGTCGCCTCGGTGTGCATTGGTTCAATCCAACCGGTTGGATTTCGTGCGGCAAGTCGCAGCGACAAAATTCTGTCGCGGCGACAACAATTTCCGCCCAAAACAGTACACACGGGGGAGAAATTGTCGCATGGACTTCTCTCCTAGTGTGTACCGACTTTTAAAGCCATCGGTGACCATATTATGTGAGCAAGAAGCGCAGAATCAAGGGTCGCCTCAAACTACTTCGATCTCACGAATAAACTGGTTCATGTTAGAATTTATGAATCTATTTAAATAATTCATGGGCTCCCTGTGGAACTCCCGATGGAATTTTTCCAGGCGCGGATCCAGAAAGTTTGAAAGGGGGTGCACTAATAAAACAAACACTAATTAATCGATAATTAAAAGTACTATCTATGAAAATAAAAAAATAAGGTTCCCAAATGGGTGTGGCAACGGCCCCCCTGGCCTCTCCCTTGGATCCATCTCCATTGGATCCATTCTTGCGAAAGAGTCCACTTACTTTGACTGTGCTTCAACAAAATATTAACACATGGAGTCTGTACTCCAGCTTGTAAATCGGAGTGTATATCATTGGCGCAATGATAGGTCCTTGTGGAACACCCGTTGCCCTTTGACAAGACGATTTACATCCTTTGGAGTGATCTGATTGATATTGACAACGTTTTGCGCAGAAACGCACGGGCCGATAGTAGTTCCTTGGGGAACGCACTTGATATACGTTATCTTTCAATTTTAAGGAATTGATCATAAAAACTGTTCCATGTGAATGTTTTTCAGAGCAACATACAAATTTATCCTAATTTGCATAAACTCAAAGCTCTATTTTCTTCCGATAAAATTAAAATATTCTTGAGATTTTGATGGTTAACTAAACTACACTTCATGTAAGTGAACAATTCGTAGAGTGCACACACTAAAAGTGTGCAACATAAATACCACTAAATAGTGCTATTTTATGCTAATTCTATTGTTTTCTTGTGTCTAATTAGTGCTATTTACCACTAAAATAGTGACAACTGTTGCACACTTTTAGTGTCTGCACTCTACTATTTAGGGCCGATCAGATTTAGTGATGCACCAACTAAGAATTCACGTGAGACATGACCATACCGCAAAGAAATTGAGTTTATAGAATGCGCGGACGTTTGCGCGGATTCTGCAATCCGATTTTGTTCAACTCCTAGAACTTATAAAAATTTCTATTTGTTGCTCACGACTGATCCAATTTGATGTGAGCTAGATAAAATATTTTGCCATGAATTATTAATGAGCATGAAAAGTTATTAGAATGTAGTCACAAATATGTATATGTAACAAATATATGTTTACAAATTGAGCAATCCATTCAGTTTTATTACTTTTTGTTGTTGTTGTTGTTGTTGTTGTTGTTTTTTTTTTGCTCAACTCGTACTAAGTACATGCACGAAAACTGTATTTGTACTTAATTAGATACAATGTCACTCCCCCACGAGCACCGTGACCTCCCCCCCCCCCCCCCCCGTTATTTGCTTTTTGAACTTCTATGATGATCTTCTTCCACCATGCAAAGTTTGAAAAAAAAATGAGCCGAGTTCACTCGGCTTGTTTTGAGTTGATTCGTCGATATGTGCAAGCTTGGTTCAAGTCACAGCACCTCCGACAATAAGGTATACTTTGTGGATATCATTTGTATGTTGAAGTAGAAGCAAAGCACTCTAGATCTGTTGGGTTAATTAATGAGGGTTTTTTTTATTTGTAGAGTTGTTAATTTTAGATGTACATGGAATTTTTACTCAAAATATATAGATGATCTATTGTGCATTGTATTCAAAGATGTGAATACTTGCCTATATTACTAACAGACTTCCTATATACAACACACTAAAAACTAAATTCAACATTGCCGTCTTTTCAGGTAACTCAGCAAGGTTTCCACGGCGGTTATTGTTGCTATGGTTGCACTCTCCGTTGTCTTGGTTACTCTTGATATTTCCATACCAACATTCGCTGTTAAGGTTAACAGCTAAAGGCAGGGAAAGCAAAGGGAGAAGCAGCCAAAAAGACTGGAACCAAGCCATGAAGGAGGTGATGACGTATGGTACAAATAAAAGTGCAGCGTAAAGAATAGGTGCTTTTGATTGGCCGAGAAGTATTGCCATAGTAACAATGCCAGATTTCTTGTCAGTTTCGAGATCCCGGATGTTGTTACTGAAAAACAAAATGAAAAATTATCGAGAATTAGAACTCAAGTCCAATAAAAAAATATCATTTGATAAAAGAGACTGAAATGAAATGCAATAATGCAGTAAAGTATCTTCTTCTTTCACGAAGGTAGACGCGGACTTACCGCGATCCATATCTTTTTTTTTTTTTTTTTTTTTTTTTTTTGCGTTATGTTTGATTATTTGTTGTTATTCACTAGCTTATCATGCCACTTTTGTAAATGTTTAAAATGATGTTGCCCAGCTACGCAAATGCAAATACCACAGTTATTTTTTCCGGAAGTACAATTTCATTTGAGAGTTTTCAGTTCAACCAATTTTGAATGAACACGTCTTAATGACTCCCAAAACGACTAAATTTAACTTGATTTAAATACAGCATATTTTATGCAGATTCGCGATCAGGCTGCCCACACCTTTAACGATTTAATGTAAAGGTTTAAATGGTATTTTATCATAACAATGTCATTCAAAGACATATTCAATTTCGTAAATGTGCTTTTGTTAGAGAATTGATGTTTTTTCAGCTTTTAGTGATACCAAACTGAAACGGTAATTTGAAAAATAAATAACACAGTGATGAAGTGGTAAAAAGGTTTGAAAAGAACATTTAAACCACGGAAACTGATGAAATTGTCCGGAAACTGAAAAAAATACATTTGGGTAATTTTCTATTTGATAATTTAAAGAACATTTATTCGATGATACAAAGCTTATGAAACAGTAAACAATAGAACAGCAATGGAGCTTCTAAGTTCATTTTGACTTGGGTGAATATTAATTACTTCAATAAAATCAAAAATAAAATACAACAAACTTATTTTGAATAAACAGAAAAATAGCATTATTTTCTCCGTTCCTTTTCAGATGATCACTTTTTGGTTTTGAACGTTTTTAATTTGCATTTTGGTTTTAAGATCAAACGTATGTATCGGTAATCAAAAATGCAACATAATTCTTAATCTCTCTAGATCCGATAAAAACAATTGGTAATCAAGTCAATCAAAGTAATTTCAATTTTCAATAAAAATCAAATCTGTTCACTGGCAGAATAAATTTAGTGCCAGGATAAACAAATATACTAAAAAGCACAAACTAAAATCTTAAAAAGACCAACGATTAAATTCAAGAAGAAATGACAAGAATGAATGATCGAGTGACGGATTAAATAATTAATAGAATAAATGGATGAAAAAACGATGATTAAATGACATGATGCCAGAAAACGAATCAGCTAAAACACTACAAATCAAATCCTTACCCATGTAGAATAGCCTCGCATAACAAAGCCAAAGGAACCGCATATGTTGTGCAATTAATCCAAAACTGACCAGTCTGAACACTATATGTATAAAGAACTAAGACTGGGCCAAACGCCGTGAAAATCACTACATCTCCAAGCGCTATATACTTCAAACCAAAACTCCCTGTATAAACAAAGGAAGCTAGAATCCCAATGAGAAATAGAGGCAAGCATTGAGCCAGAGACACGTGAGGAAATCCGAGGCCTATTATGGCAAACGAGCAGACTGCTAGTTGATAACAGAAGTGAATGAGAAGATATACTTCTTGCTGACTGAGTATTCCATCCACTAAAGTTTTATCAGCTGAAGATTTTGTGTCAATCGAGTTGATGAAATCGTAGAGCGTGTTGACCAAATTTCCAGCGGCGTGAGTCGACAGAACTGAAGTTAGAGTAAGCAAAAATAACCTTAAATCGAGCGTTTTTTCGGTTTTATAAGCTAAAACTGAGCCCAAGAGCACGCTGACACCACTTGCAGTGAAAGACCATGGCCTGGCCGCGATAAAGCAGTTTCGGAGCTTGATTTTAAGCGACGAAAATTCATGTTTGTCAGCCATTTTGGTTGGCTTGAAGGGTCAAGTAGTTTGAGCGAATAAATGAGTCCTGTGTGCTTACAGGTTAAATGTCTTGTTCCTTGTTGTGCACAACATTTCATGAATAATAGACCTTTATTTCCGGTTATATATTGATATGTAAATGAGTCTAAAGTAATGACGTCACAAAAGCGTTTTAATTTTCATGCAGAATTTTGGCGTTTCAAAAACATTTTCAGAAAGTGCTTGTGAAAATATGAATTATGCCAAAGTGTGATAAAAATCAAAAGAATGATATTAAGGAACCTAAAAGAAAGAAAATGTATGGCGATATTTTTACATTCAACCGCTCATATCTCCTCTAATGTTCTCTCAATTTTTGTCAAATTTTCACCGTAATTCATAATCTTGCTAGCTCTGTTTGAAAGTGTCATTGCAACAAACAAAAAAATGCTGGAAAAAAGTTATTTTGTGACGTCACACAAGTCACATGACATGAAAAATCTCTGAGTAGTTGCCCCTCAGTCCTTTTCCTCCATAGCTAGCGCATAAGCATAAGTGAAAAAATATATAAATAAATAAATAAACAAACAAACAAACAAAATGCAGAGAGAATATGGGGATTTTAATCAATGATGGAATGATTAGTAAGTACGAAAGGTGAATATAGATTGAAATGTAACGTTGAAAACCGTAGATTTTCGACAAAAGATATTGATACATGTACTGACTTTCGTAAGGTTGAGCATAGTTTAGACGTTAGAGTTAAACCATTTCAAGGGCAGAACCTACAACCTTCAGCATCCCATCTTCAAAAGTTCCACACTTTAGCACCGAAATGGGAGAATGAAAACGTTTGTATGTTTTTCACAAATATACTTGACAGCATTGACGAAAATATGCTGTCGTTTCCAGCTGACCTTTACATTTTACATGAGTGTCGAGTGTTTGTCATTAATGAACCAATCACAATCATGGATTTATATATTCAATTCGGGGAATACCCTTTAAGGCAAAGTCAATAACATATATTATCTCCATTTCGGAGAACTTGTCCAAATCGTTTCGGCGAGGTTCTTGAGATGAAGACAGCAGGATCAGGCAACAAAGCCAACCATATCAAAGGTAAATTTACATAGACATTGCTACTGTTCGATCAAGTTGTATAGATCACCATTTTTTTAGTCAAGAGTTGAAATATTCCGTTTTTGTACTGAATTTTCGCACCTTTTTTGATAAAAACATATATGTTATAGTCTACACCGAGCGTGCTGCAATGTTGTATGTTATTTTAAAAGAACTTGCGTATAAAGTATATAAAAATCACGTACATGTTTTTGATCGACAAAAAAAAACCCATCCAATTCTGTCAAGCAGTGAGATAAGCAAGTTTCATTTTTATTGTTGTTGTATGCGCAAATAACTGCTACTAACTCCAACCACTGCAACGAGAGCTGACACTGAACATGTTTTAGTTTCACAAGTAGATCAGAATAGAACGTTCAATTAGTTTTTGAAAAATAGAATCCATTCGTTTCAAAGTTCTTTTTTTTTTTTTTGCTTGAAATTTACAACGTTTGCAGTACGACACCGCGCAGCATCGGAATGAAAAAACGTCTGTAGAATTTGAAATTTTCAAATGAAACATGTACATTACAGTCAAAACACCTCAAGCGTACCCGCCAATGAGGTTCATTATTTCATTATTTGAATATTAATTTGATTATTCGATTTGAATATTGAAATTTTGAAATCGAAATGAAACTTGCATTTGAAACAAGAAGTCGCCGTTTGAGACAGAAAACTTTGAAATTCTTAAACTGAAAGATTGTCTAAATTGTCTAGAAACTCTCACTGAAATATTTTTTGACAAAGGAGTGACGATGTTTTGTTTATTTTTTTATTTTTTTAAACATGTGTTATTTTGAATTTTGTAGGTTTGTTTTCGTATATGATTCAATTGGAATCGAATAAGCAATTCAATTTTCGATTATAAATACAAACAATAATGAGCTATTGGAAGGTATGCTTCAAGTGTTTTGACTGTAAAACGTTTGTGAAAATTTCGTTTTCTATTGACATGACAGCATATTGAAAGTGCTTATTCTCAAATTCTTAAAAAAATCCCCATGTGCTAACTATGATGTAATTGATATTTTTAACATTGCTGGAGTAAACCAATCAGAATGCGCCACCTCGATCGGTTGGGGATTCACGGAATAAAATTAGTTCTATGATGTAATCTTTGACTTTTCTGATTTGATGATCGACTATATATGACTAAAATATGGCAATTTAGACTGATGGTGTTTGAATATGCACACAAATTAAAGCTTTATTTATTTTTGTTCTTTCATTTTATACTTTTTGTAGTTTTCGTTCATTTTCAGCGTAATTACTTGAACAATTTGTTTTCTTTGCCAAGACTATTTTTCCTCATTTTTCTTTTCTTTTTCTTTATTTCAAGTGTATTTTATCGGCTCATTTGTTTAATTTTTATTTTAGCTTTCCGGTCTCAACTATGTCTTTTTGCATTTCTCACTTTTTTCAGTTTTTCATTTTCGAATTCTACTTTTTGCCTATACGTTTTTTGCTTCTTTCATGTTATTCTTCTATACTCTATTTCTGACCCGTATGCCTATCTATTTTTTCTGACTAACTGAGATATTGTATTCAAAAATTCTCATTAGTTTCAGAGATGGATGAAAGCGCTTTCGACACGAAAACCACGAAATGGAACCTCAAAGAAAAGTTTCAACGACTGCCTTTTAGCTATAAAATGGCCGCTGCTTTAGCTGCAACGATTATGGTGCTTGTTGGAATTATTCTAGCTTGCACCTACGGATATAAAAACATTAAAGGTATTTATATATTTCTATTGCTAACTTGTCGGTAATCTTTTACTCATTCAAATATTTATTTTGCATATTTTATCCACTAGTTTCTTTTTTTTATCGAATTTAATTTCTTTCTGTGCTTGTCCCTTTGTTAACCGTCTGCGCTCAATCATTCATTTACCTTTCTAGATCAACCGCTGACCATGGGTCGCAGAGATTGTCACAGTAAGCAAAGTGATAAGATTTGTGTTTGTGACCAAGGTTTTGAGGCAATTCAGAATTCTTACTGTCAAGGTAATAACACCATTCAAGATGGTTGATACTATATGCATTCTTCACTTTCACAATCCAAAAAGAAAATCGAACACGTGAGGAAGTGAGATCGGTATTTCAAGATAATAGATTGCCCACATGAGCCTTTTCTCAAAGACGTCATTAGGGACGGACCATTAGATATTTGGGTGGGGGGAGGGGGCGTGCAAAAAAAAAATATCGAGCAACGCATTATACGGAGGGAAAGAAAATCATGCACGGCAGATGTGCCAATAAAAAATATCGTGCAGGGAGGAAGAAAATATCCTGCACAACCATCACATGGGAAAAAAATATTCTGCAAAAAAAAAAAAAAAAAAAAAAATGCTAAACACCCCCCCCCCCCCCCCCACCACCATCAAATATTTAATGGTCCGTCCCTTAATTGTTTTTGTTTGTTTTTATTTCAAGACATCAATGAGTGTACCGGCCATACAAACTGTAGCGTAAATCAAGACTGTGTCAACATCCCAGGCTCGTATAAGTGCGAGTGTAAACCAGGTTTCGTAGACAAACATGGCAGCTGCAAAGATGTAAACGAATGTGAAGCCGATGGAATCCTCTGCCCTGTTAATGCAGTGTGCAAAAATACTGCAGGCTCCTACTTCTGTGCCTGCCAAGAAGGTTACCATAGAGACAATGGCTCATGCGTCGACACAGACGAGTGCATGACTGGCGTCAATAAGTGCCATAGAAATGCCACGTGTAAGAACATGATTGGTTCTTACCATTGCAAGTGTAAGACTGGTTACTATGGTGATGGGCTGTACTGCGTGGTCGATGAGTGTCACACTGGTGATCATAACTGCAGTGCGCATGCTGAATGTACAAAAACGAAGTCCGCTGTCCATTGCACTTGCAGGCTGGGATTTGAAGGTGAGGTCAAAATCAACGAATAATGTTTAATAATTATTAATAATGATGTCAATATATATGATCGATTTCCACTTGCTTTATAGTGCTATAATGCATCAATATTTAAACTGCAGCTCAATGCTAATTGGTCAATGGAGTTATGAAAAATATGCGAATTCATTACCACAAACATTTCTATAATCAAACCGTTCAAATAGATATACTGTAGAAAACATGGATATAGTGTAACCACTTGGTCACAGATTCCTCATGTCACCAAGGGGACTCGTTAATATCTTGTTTGTATACGTTATATTTGTTGTATTCCGTGTTTAAATCTATTAGTACGAGAAATTGATTGAAAATAAAAGCGCGCGAAACGATTCAGGCGTTGCGTCTTGCGAGTCGGTGCTAAACTTGCCAGACGTTGAAAAACAAAGCAAAAAAAGAAAAAAAAAAAAGAAAAAACAACAATGATCGAACACCAGAATAAAACAAAAGCAAAATTCACAGACAAGATTAAGATGCGAATGGGTTCACTGATTTGACTTGTACCATCAATTTTCTACGTCCATGCACTAGTTTTCCGAAGGGAAAGACAATTACTGTTTGATATAAAAAAGCATGATATTTTATTTTTCTTGAATTAACAACAACCTTTACGTTCTTTCAACAGGAAACGGCACATGGTGTGAAGATATCAATGAGTGTCATCGAAAAACATACAATTGTCACTCTAACGCAACTTGTGCCAATACGGAAGGATCGTATTCATGTGCATGTAATCAAGGGTTTAGAGGCAATGGTAGAACATGCGAAGACGTGGACGAGTGTCAAGATGGCAGCCATAACTGCAGTGTACATGCACAGTGTTTGAACAACATTGGGTCATATTCTTGTCAATGTAACGAAGGTTTTAAGGGAGATGGCTGGACATGTCTTGATGTGGACGAGTGTCAAGATGGCAGTCATAACTGCAGTATACATGCACGATGTTTGAACAACATTGGTTCATATTCTTGTCAATGTAACGAAGGTTTTAAGGGAGATGGCTGGACATGCGAGGATGTGGACGAGTGTCAACTTGGCAGCCATAACTGCAGTGTACGCGCAAAGTGTTTGAACAACATTGGTTCATATTCTTGTAAATGCAACAAAGGTTTTAAGGGAGATGGCTGGACATGTCTTGATGTGGATGAGTGTCAAGTTGGCAGACATAACTGCAGTATACATGCACGATGTTTGAACAACATTGGTTCATATTCTTGTCAATGTAACGAAGGTTTTAAGGGAGATGGCTGGACATGCGAGGATGTGGACGAGTGTCAACTTGGCAGCCATAACTGCAGTGTACGCGCAAAGTGTTTGAACAACATTGGTTCATATTCTTGTAAATGCAACAAAGGTTTTAAGGGAGATGGCTGGACATGTCTTGATGTGGACGAGTGTCAAGTTGGCAGCCATAACTGCAGTATACATGCACGATGTTTGAACAACATTGGGTCATATTCTTGTAAATGTAACAAAGGTTTTAAGGGAGATGGCTGGACATGTCTTGATGTTGACGAGTGTCAAGTTGGCAGCCATAACTGCAGTGTACACGCAAAGTGTTTGAACAACATTGGGTCATATTCTTGTCAATGTAACAAAGGTTTTAAGGGAGACGGCTGGACATGTCTTGATGTAGATGAGTGCCAAGATGGCAGCCATAACTGCAGTCCACACGCACAGTGTTTGAACATAATTGGGTCACATTTTTGTAAATGTAACAAAGGTTTTAAGGGAGACGGTTGGACATGTCTTGATGTAGATGAGTGCCAAGATGGCAGCCATAACTGCAGTGTACACGCACAGTGTTTGAACAACATTGGTTCATATTCTTGTAAATGTAACAAAGGTTTTAAGGGAGACGGCTGGACATGTCTTGATGTGGACGAGTGTCTTGATGGCAGTAATAAATGCAGTGGAAATGCACAGTGTTCGAATACTGTGGGTTCTTACAAGTGCTCTTGCAACGTTGGTTATTCAGGTAACTGTCAATTAATGTTAGTGTCATTTTCATTGCCATTATTGCCATCGCTACTGCTATTGGTTTAACTGGCAATGAATTATTGAGTTACTCTTCAAAGTAGATCACATTGTTATAATTGCATTTATGGTTTTACAACAATCTAATTATTAAGTATTTCTATTATTCAAAGGCAATGGATATAGCTGTTCCGACATCAATGAATGTGACCATGGTAACAGTTGCCACGGCGACGCACAGTGTACTAACACACCAGGATCGTACATTTGTAAGTGCAAACATGGTTACCAAGGTGACGAAAAAGTCTGTAATGGTAGGTGTGGTGTAGTTTGAGTTGGTTCATTCATATCATTTTATCAATTATTCACCCTTTCATTCATTCATTTATTCAATCATTCATTCATTCATTCATTCATTCATTCATTCATTCATTCATTCATTCATTCATTCATTCATTTATCCATTCATCTATCCATCCATCCATCCATCCATACATTCATTCATTCATTCATTTATTCATTTGCTGAGTCTACTATTTGCCCACCAATCCATAGATACCTCATCCATTCATTGTTGCTAATCAATGTGGTATTGTTTATGGCAGATATCAACGAATGTCTATCCACACCGTGCAATGAGCATGCGTCATGCACCAACACCGTTGGCAGTTACCACTGTTCCTGTATCAAAGGCTATAAGGGAGATGGTTATTCTTGCAAGAAAAACGGTACGAATTTGAATATTTCCACGCATGCACTATTGATGCGTATCAAAAAATGCCCGAACCTTGTAAACTAATAACAATTTTGAGACAGCGATGGCCGTGAAAATGTTCATTGACAGACAGAGAGAGGGATTCGATTGTGCACCAGCTGTCCTTCATGACAGGGACGCCGGAGCGATGTTTTGGACGAAATTAGGAGTTGGTGCAAGAAGTCGCATTGTATTTAAAACCTTGTGTAATCCCCACCCAGAGGGATATAAAGGCCTGGTTAAACGAGGCAACAATGTTGCGGCAACAGCGATCACTGGCGCATGTTTTCACGATGTTGCCTGGTTTTGCCACAGTGGAAAGATTATTGCCGCAACATATCAAACTTATTGTCGCAAAAGCCCCTTTGAAGTCACGAGTGTCACGCTCCACTTCAGACTCCATATAAACACCGTATAAATTCCATAAAATTTTCAGCATATTGCCGTTTTACTCAAAACCCTTTGAAATAACAACATTTTTACCACGGTGATCAAATATTACACTATTATAGCTGTCATATTGTATAGTTTTCAAGCCATTACGGCAAACTTTTCGTGGGGCAATTTAGATTTGCAAACAGAGGACTTTTAGTGCTTTTACAAGAGAAATTGACCTCTGTGACCCTGTTGCGTTACGAAACGTCACTTTACGTCCTAATAACCATGCTCAGGTCCATTTTTACCGCAAAAATCGAATTCTATATAAAATTTTCTGTATTTTGACATATAAATTGTCTATTTTTCGACAAAATTCGATGGGGCAAATAGCAAGAGAAGATGGAGCTCTTTGCCGTATTTATAACCATCTTTCTTGTGTCGGTATAGGCAATAGCAGAGGACTTTGTAGCCGGCAGTGGCGATTCTTCGCTGTCAAATCGCAAAATTCCAATGTTTACATGCAGTATCAACAAGTAACATCTATAACTTACTTATAATAACTTTTTGTGTTATAACTAATGTCCAAATAAGCCTCGACAGAATTGATATTGATAGTTTGAGCAAATATTCCACAACATGGGGAATAAGTTTGATATGAAAAAATGTTTCTGAAACAAGTCAAAAACATTTTGTTGCGCGCAACAATTTTCCCTCGTTTAGCCAAGGGTTTCACGGGGATCCCAGAGGTCCTTGTTCGGCACAGAAGACTGACTAGACAATGCTAATCAGTGCACTTTCGAAGTAAAACGCTGCAAAGCAACTAATTTGAAACGACTGCATGGGATCTGTGTCATCCATGATATACTAATTCACTTCCGTTATTGTGTCTATCAGAATAGAAACTGAGCTACAATTTAACTTTTCTCTGTATTTTCAGGTGGTACCACCGCCCAGCCCACTGACTTCATTTGGCTGTTGTTGTTATCTTGCGGCCTTCTCTATGCCTTGCTGCTTTAGATAGTTTAGAATATAACAGTATACTGTAAATATTCACATCTATGTTATTTGCAAATTATTTCGCATCACACATCAGCTCAGAGAAGCCATTTTTATTTACTAGCGCGGATTTATAAAATTACTGTAAATAAGTTTGTATATATGTATATATATAATTTGCACGTTAACGCGCGTGTTCACGAAATTAAAGACGCCAGTATGGCCAGTGCTGCAGGTGTTGTTTTTAGTAGCTTTGTAGTTATTTCTGGTAGTCTGTATTTTTGATTATTTTATTTTTATAAGAACAATCTGTAAATTTACCTATTAATAATAAATCTTCCTAAATCTTTATTGAAAATGAAATTCAACAACTCGTGAATTTTTACACTTTTTGTCATTGAAGAATAATATTAAAGTGTCTGTATATGAATGAAAGCAGGGGAAACAAGTGGAATTAAGCAAGCCCTAAAATTGGGTCATTTGACCATCAATTTTGACCGTATTTTGACATTGACACCTCTTTTCTGAAAGTCAAATGCCCGGGGTCTTGCCCAGGAGAGGAGGGGGAGGGGAGGGGAGGGGAAGGCGAACTTGTAAATGTAACTGTTATTGAAGAGATAATATCTAGTGAAGATACTAGATTAGACTGCATCGGTGTTTCTATAGAAACAGTTGCAAAATATAAAGATAAGCTAGACACCGTAGAAGGATATTACTCCAACGAAGTACTAACGTCCGAAACGTCAGTTTTGTTTCCAGGAGGGGGTGCATTAACGTCAGGAGAGGTTGCACTACCCAATAAATATGAAATACTGAAGTTAGTTTGGAAAAAAAAAAGACCAACGATGAAATTCAAGAAGAAATGACCAGAATGAATGAGCGCGCGAGTGACGGATTAAATAATTAGTAGAATAAATGGACGAAAAACGATGACTAAATGACATGATGCCATGCAGAAAACGAATCAGCTAAAACACTACATATCAAATCCTTACCCATGTAGAATAGCCTCGCATAATCAAGCCAAAGGAATTGCATATGTTGTACAATTAATCCAAAACTGACCAGTCTGAACACTATACGTATAAAGAACTATGACTGGGCCAAACGCCGTGAAAATCACTACATCTCCAAGCGCTATATACTTCAAACCAAAACTCCCTGTATAAACAAAGGAAGCTAGAATTCCAATGAGAAAAAGAGGCAAGCATTGAGCCAGAGACACGTGAGGAAATCCGAGGCAAATAATGGCAAACGAGCAGACTGCTAGTTGATAACAGAAGTGAATGAGAAAATATACTTCTTGCTGACTGAGTATTCCATCCACTAAAGTTTTATCAGCTGAAGATTTTGTGTCAATCGAGTTGATGAAATCGTAGAGCGTGTTGACCAAATTTCCAGCGGCGTGAGTCGACAGAACTGAAGTTAGAGTAAGCAAAAATAACCTTAAATCGAGCGTTTTTTCGGTTTTATAAGCTAAAACTGAACCCAAGAGCACGCTGATACCACTTGCAGTGAAAGACCATGGCCTGGCCGCGATAAAGCAGTTTCGGAGCTTGATTTTAAGCGACGAAAATTCATGTTTGTCAGCCATTTTGGTTGGTTTGAAGGGTCAAGTAGTTTGAGCGAATAAATGAGTCCTGTGTGCTTACAGGTTAAATGTCTTGTTGTGCACAACATTTCATGAATAATAGACCTTTATTTCCGGTTAGAGAAAAATGTAAATGAGTCTATAGTAATGACGTCACAAAAGCGTTTTAATTTTCATGCAGAATTTTGGCGTTTCAAAAACATTTTCAGAAAGTGCTTGCGAAAATATGACTTATGCCAAAGTGTGATGAAAATCAAAAGAATAATATTAAGGAACCTAAAAGAAATAAAATGAATGGCGATATTCATTTACATTCAACCGCTCATATCTCAGCTAATTTTCTCTCAATTTTTGTCAAATTTTCACCGTAATTCATATTTTTGCTAGCTCTGTTTGAAAGTGTCATTGAAACAAACAAAAAAATGCTGGAAAAAAAATATTTTGTGACGTCACACAAGTCACATGACATGAAAAATCTCTGAGTAGTTGCCCCTCAGTCCTTTTCCTCCATAGCTAGGACAGCTAGCGCATAAGCATAAGTGAAAAAATATATATAAATAAATAAATAAACAAACAAACAAACAAAATGCAGAGAGAATATGGGGATTTTAATCAATGATGGAATGATTAGTAAGTACGAAAGGTGAATATAGATTGAAATGTATCGTTGAAAACCGTAGATTTTCTGCAAAAGATATTGATACTGACTTTCGTAAGGTTAAACATAGTTTAGACATTAGAGTTAAACCATTTCAAGGGCAGAACCTACAACCTTCAGCATCCCATCTACAAAAGTTCCACACTTTAACACCGAAATGGGAGAATGAAACGTTTGTATGTTTTTCACAAATATACTTGACAGCATTGACGAACATATTCTGTCGTTTCCAGCTGACCTTTACATTTTACATGAGTGTCGAGTGTTTGTCATTAATGAACCAATCACAATCATGGATTTGTATATTTAGTTCGGGGAATACCCTTTAAGGCAAAGAAAATAACATATATAATCTCCATTTCGGAGAACTTGTCCAAATCGTTTCGGCGACGTTCTTGAGATGAAGACTGCAGGATCAGGCAACAAAGCCAACCATATCAAAGGTAAACTTACATAGACATTGTTACCGTTCGATCAAGTTGTACTTGTACAGATCACCATTTTTGTAGTCAAGAGTTGAAATATTCCGTTTTTGTACTGAATTTTCGCACCTTTTTTGATAAATGCATATATGTTATAGTCTACATCGAGCGTGCTGCAATGTTGTATGTTATTTTAAAAGAACTTACGTATAAAGCATAGAAAAATCACGTACATGTTTTTGATCGACAAAAAACGATCCAATTCTGTCAAGCAGTGAGAAAGCAAGTTTCACTTTTATGAAATGATGTTGAATAGTCGAGGGTCTTTTCTCAACTTCACACATTTTGAGTGTTGTTCGGCATAAATATATCGTGTAGAAATGTGCAGTGTGCGCAACTAACTCCAACCACTGCAACGAGAGCTGACTCTGAACATGTTTCTATCAGTTAAACAACTAGATCAATCAGAATAAAAAGTTCAATTATTTTTTGGAAAAAAAAAAATGAATAATAGAATCCATTCGTTTCAAAGTTCTGAAGTTTCGAAGTCGCCGGCAGAAAAATCTTAAACTGATCAAATTGTCTAGAAACTCTCACTGAAGTATTTTTTGACAAAAAGAGACGGACGTTGTTTTGTTTATGTATTTATTATTATTTTTTTTAGAAATGCGTTATTTTGAATTTTGTGGACTTGTTTTAGTATATGATTCAGTTGGAATCGAATAAGCAGTTCAATAAACAATAATGAGCAATTGTAAGGTATGCTTCAAGTGTTTTGACTGTAAAACGTACGTTTGTGAAAATTTCGTTTGTACGGTGGCCCATAAGGGACAACACAAACAAAAGCAAACCACAACAAACAAAAAAAAACGCACTGCAAACAAAAAAAGTCGCACTGCAAACAAAAAAATCGCACTGCAAACAAAAAAAATCGCACTGCAAACAAAAAAAATCGCACTGCAAACAAAAAAAGGCGCACTGCAAACAAAAAAAGTCGCACTGCAAACAAAAAAACATCGCACTGCAAACAAAAAAAGTCGCACTGCAAACAAAAAAAGTCGCACTGCAAACAAAAAAAGTCGCACTGCAAACAAAAAAAGTCGCACTGCAAACAAAAAAAAGTCGCACTGCAAACAAAAAGAATCGCACTGCAAACAAAATAAATCGCACTGCAAACAAAAAAAACGTGCGCATGTCAGCAATGACACTGAGGACTCGTGTGAATTTTCGCGCCCTTTTTTACATTCCAAGATGGCGAGTTGGCAAGAAGAACTCAGAAAGGCCATACAAGAAGAGATTTCACGTGCTTTTCGCGATGTAGGAAGTCCACAAATGTCTTGTACTCCCTCCACCTCGAACTCGAGTTCCACTGCAGCAAATTCTTCGAGGCCGGCGACTCTGACTTTCGAAGAATTTTACCAAAAACGGGAAAGAGAAAGACAGAGCGATTTCAACCCGAAATCTAAAAAGAAAGCTCGACGTGAAGAGAAAACCAAGGAAGTTGAAGTTAAAGTTAGTCTAGCAAGTTGCTCCAATGAAGGGGTCATCAAGTCGAGAAGAGGAAAAACACAAGCTGTTCGGGTAAACACTACAGCAACGAAGGACGATCTTCTAAAAAAGGCGTTAGAAAAACACACTACATTCGATCAAACGTTCGATGCCTCTGTGCCATACACGCTACTCTATCCAGACTTCAGCGAAGTCCGTAATATTCCAGGAACTACGGAGGCCTTCAAACTGTCAAGCTATAAAGAGGCAATCTCCAAAGAGTACAAGCGCATAACCTTTTATATTATACCTTGCCATGAATTATCAGGTAAGATTAAATGGAGCAATTTTAGAATACTTAACATTTCCAGATTCTATTGTTCTATTGTTATGGTAATAAGTGACGGGGTATTCTAAAGTTTAGCCGATTAAATAAGCTTTATTGTTCAAAAAATCCCTTCTTTGCTATTGAAAAAGCTGCACGTTGAGAGTCAGTAAAATACTATAAACACGAGAAGACCAACACAAATTAAATTTTCGTTATATTTGGAGTAGCATTTAGGGCGTTTGTAATGACTCCACCTGGCCCTTAAAAAGGGGGAAAATATACACAATTATAAACCTGTTAATTCTCCCACTCCCGTGAATTGATACTATTGAAACATGTAAATCCTCGGCTATAATGTGTTACTTCAATTGACTGATGCATAAGTCAGCAGTCACATATTTTTAGTCATTGTTTAAACAGTGCAAAAACTCTAAACTGTATTTAATAGGTTTTTATTTTCTAATATTTCTACTGCTCCAAACACTCTAAAAACCACTTGCTTTATAGACAAATCACTTAAAAATGTAAAAAAATTAGTGATTAATATTATTCAATTTATTTTGAATTGTTTGACATTGGATTTAAACTCAACCATGGAAATATATATATATATTTTTTAATCTTTGTTATTGTAGTTCTAGATGATGATTCTGATTTTGAAGAGGAACATAAAAACAAGAGTAACCATCCAGTTGCTATATCATTAACAGGTGAGAATTTACATAATTTAGCACAATGACTATTTATTGCTATCAATGTTGCATGCACACCTTTAGTGTTTGAACTCTATTTTTTATATTCCTGGACTTCTTTCACAAAATATGTTGACTTGGCCATGTGACAACTTATATTAGTGAAAGTTGGCCACTATAACAATCTTTTGTGATTAAACCATGCTGTGACATATAAAGTGGTAACCTGTCTGTAAAAAGAATTGAACACCACCCCCCCCCCCCCCACACACACACACACACACACAAAATATATGTTTTTTTCTATTTTTTTATCTTTTTCTTGACAGATTCATCTGACAGTGACAGTGAGCTTCTAAAACCAGCTTTAGCACTTGATGAACCAACATTGAGCAGTAGTAGCAACAATCTAAATACTATAAACCACATGGAAGCCATAAACATCTGGGATGATCAAGATCCAGATTTGTTGCTGGCTATAAATGCTAGTCTTCAAGATGATAGTCTTAACAGCAGATCAACAAGCACATGTACAACATCTGGCAATGTGGAAGAAATACTTCAAAGGTTCATTTCAGATAACCTGGAAACTGCAGGGGACATTAACCATATCATAATATTGCGCAAGAGTATTTTACAATCAACACTTGCAGCCATTCAACGAAAGAGCTTTACCTTTCACAACCCAATTGCTGTCAGTTTCAGTGGTGAGGATGCAGTAGATGTCGGTGGTCCTAAACGTGAATTCTTTAGGCTTCTGATGGTTAGTCTTAAAGAAACTGGTGTTTTTGAAGGTGGCTGGTTCTCTCACGATTTGAGCCTGTTGAATAACAACAAGTACTATCAAGTTGGAAAGCTGATTGCTTGGAGTGTCCTCCAGACTGGAACTGGACCAAAGTGCTTGTCAAAAGAGGCCTTCTGCATTCTTCAAGATATCCCAGTTGAAAATAAAGCAGCCATCAAGAAGATACATGTGTCCAACCAGGAGTTGAAAAAGGCCATCAATGACCTTGAAAGATGTTCTGAAGATGAGTTCCAATCTACTGTCAATGAACATGCAGATACTGTAGCAGACTATGGTTACTCAGATGTATACACCTGCAGATATAGTCAGAAAGAGGAGATGATAAAATGCTTACTGAAACAAGTTTTTGTATTTGGCGTGTTTGCCGAAATCAATCAGTTTAAAAAGGGCATGAATGAGATTGGATCATTTGGAGACATTGTGCTGTCCAAGACAAAAGTCTTCGATGAAATTCTAAGTGATGAAGTAGATGAGCTAACTCTTCAATCTTTCAAAAAGCTGTACAAAGTATGCTATTCTGAAGTGGGATCTAACAGCAGGGAAAGGGAGGAACAAACCATGTATAGTTTTGAGCTTTTCCTCCAAGATCTATCAGAGGGTGAGATTCCAGGGCTGAGTCTATCTGATCTCCTCATCTTTCTTACGGGAGCTGACAGAATTCCACCACTTGGATTTTCTGGTCCACTCTCATTGGAGTTCTATGACAATGATGATGGCGAAAAAAGATTGCCATGGTCTTCAACATGTGCCCTTACCCTTCACTTACCAAGGCAATACAACCAGCCCGAAGAGTTGAAATTGCTTCTTTCTCAGTGCCTTCAAGAAAGTCAAGGATTTGGAAAGTGTTAATTTATTACGATTCATACACACCATCAGTAATGTCGATGTGCATATAGAGGTTTCTTTTAATGTATAATATGCACATCAAATTTTCAACTAATAGTTGAATGTAAAACATAATTCGGGTTTGAATGCTGATTGTTAACCATATTACAGACCGAAAAGTTCATTGGATTTGGTTCAGCATATACACATAGTTAATATAATCTTCAGTTTAAATTTATCAGTGATAGTTAGCTGTTTAATTATAAAATTTGATTTTGCTGTAACTGATTCTGAAAATGAAAGATGTAATACATGTTTTATATTTTAATCAAAACTAAGATCTTAAGAAAAAATTGACATTAATTATTCATAATATTACCATCACAAATATATACCTATTCTGACCTCTCATGTTATCTATTTGCATGGTAGCTTTAAACTTGTAACTAGAATTAGCATTATAGGTTGTTCAATAAGTATTAGTAAAAAGGTGTGCATAAGCAAGATTTTCATACCTAGCATGTCAAAAATCACTTTCAGTTAAAAGTTGTTGTTTCATTTAGTTGGGCAAAGATGCAATCAACAAGCATGTCAAGAGTTTTTAAACTATTAAGCTGCATTACATTTTGTGAAAAGTTGCAGTTCAGTTATTAACGTTAATTAAACTGGAAGGTTTGTTTCTCATTTACATGTGTTCTTCATAGTTCTTAGCTGATTCGAAAGTCCCCCCATAGTCTTTGATCTACATGATTATTATAAATTTTTTATACTAACCCTAACCCTGGAATCCCCAGCACACATGGGCTTAAAGACAAAAGAAACCACTTCATTACTCGCCATTGTGTTTTGCTTAGCAATTAATGGTCGTTTAGGTAATATAAAGAATTTGTGAACAAAATGTCTGTTATAATTATATTATGATGTGTCTAACCAAGTGACATTAATCTCACTGACTTCAACAGGGCAAATACCACAGGAAACCCAAACAACATTTTAAAGCAAATGTCACAGACTTTGCAGATTATGGATAGTATGACCAAAAAGATGTTTTATTCACAGATTTGATTTTGAAATTCCATATTAATTTCCCACAAACTGATAAAGCCAAGTGTGAGTATTTTCTATGTTTCATCAAATCTGGTTACAATCTGTCAATGATATTTTTTGTCATAAACACCTATAAATGTTGTTGTTTTTAATAAACAGAGTAACTGTTTCAAGATTCCAGCAAAACACCCTTAACAATCCCCCTTCCCCAGGTGATATCTCTACTTCCATGTATTAAGCAATTTTCACATTTTAAATATAAGTACGACGCTTTTTATTTTAAACATGTTTGGGCAATACTTCTGCAATCATCAAAAGCGTTGTACTGATATTTAAAATCATTAACCAATTGCTGCTACATCGACCAATTTTCACATTGGAAATCGCTGTTAGGCCAACCTATCTTTTTTATATAACTTACAGTTGTTTGTACTTAGTAGTTAGAATATGCCTGAGGGGGGGGACCCCCTGAAAAGTGGTTAGGGGTGCTCGGTACTTTTAGGGTCTGAAATTCAAATTCTGCGCACCTTTTAAGGTCAACGAAGAGCTATCGACCACCTTGATACCTTTTAGGATCAGATTTTGTTCTTTGAATACAAATTTTTAGTTAAATGAACACACTTTTTAGGGTCTGAAATTATGATTTGTGTTAAATTTATTTTATACTTTTATCCTTTTAGGGTCAATTTCATGACTCACTCGTTGAGCACCTACCCACTTTTCAAGGGAGTCCCCCCCCCCCTCCCGGGAGAATATGTTACTAAATGTTGCATATATAACGTACTGTATCCAGATATTAAGTTATTCAAACTCTTGGTTTGGCATAGGATACAAGGGACTGGAAAAGAATACCTGCCTCTTGGACAGTTGCTGGAGGTTGGAGCCCATTTGTGTCCATCACATAAGTGAAGTATTCTTCCCACACTGTGTCATCATCTTGCAGTGGATCAGAATTTAATCTGCCTTTCATTTCTGTTAGCTTTTGAGGACAAACCTCTTGCAAGCACTCACTCTTTCCATATTCTTCCGGTAAAAAATACATAATGTCAGGGATACCAGAGCATGTAGCATGTTTTGACTTGCGAATTCGGTGGCTATTCCAGTAATCTTTCACCTTGTCTAGGTCACTTTGGAGTAGATCGGCAAAACTAAACCATAAAGCTTCTTTGTGAATTTCGCTTGCGAGGTCGAGAATGTCAGACTCTTGCATATCATGGAATAAATCTATCCACCAGCTGGAACGTTGTTTTCTGTAGGAAGACCAAAAACATTCAATTCTTTGATTTTTTGTACTCGGTACATACTTATGAGCGTTGCTTCCTGCATATTCATCTGATCCATCGGCACGTAAATAGCACTGCATGCCAGCAACCAGGCCGTTTTCAGTTCCACGATCGGCATAAACACGAGTTGGGCAGCCCCCAGCAGCTTCGATGTAGTCTAGAAAGTATTGTGCGATAACTTTAGGATTCTTATTTGATCGTTGTAGCTCAAGCCATAAAATTTTGCGACTGAAACCGTCGATACCTCCGTGCACTGAAAAGCCAAACGGTTTCAATTTATCATATCCGTCGATATGCCAACAGAAGTTAGGCCCAGGAGAAACGTATTTGCGACGGTGAAAAACACGCCGTTTCCTATCTTCCACACCACTGGGATCAATCTCGCGTAATAACGAAGCAACTACACGTCTTGGCACATGAATGTGATACCTGATTCTCAGGATATTCCACATGGTACGATAACCGTTGAGGCTATCGGGTCCATTTGCTATTTCACGACGTATTATTTCCTTGACACTTTGCTCGTCGAAATCAGATTCACGACGTTTTAGACCATAATCATTCAGTCGTCGTTTGAGGGATCTTACGTTGATGTCTATGTTGTGGTATTTCTCCAGGAAAAGGATTATATCATCGTAACGAAATCCTCTATAAAAATAATGCTCAATTATCTCTCTCTCAGAGCCTGCCGGTAGTTCTTCGTGATTGTTAACCGTCACTTGAAGCGCCATTTTTGCTTAGTTGCCTTGACTGAATATGAGCCCGTGATAACGGTTTACATGTGTGCGCATAGAGTTTGGGATTTGTTTGCAGTGCGTTTTTTTTGTTTGCAGTGCGACTTTTTTTGTTTGCAGTGCGACTTTTTTTGTTTGCAGTGCGACTTTTTTTGTTTGCAGTGCGACTTTTTTTTTGTTTGCAGTGCGATTTTTTTTTTGTTTGCAGTGCGACTTTTTTTTTGTTTGCAGTGCGATTTTTTTGTTTGCAGTGCGACTTTTTTTTTGTTTGCAGTGCGACTTTTTTTTTGTTTGCAGTGCGACTTTTTTTGTTTGCAGTGCGACTTTTTTTTTGTTTGCAGTGCGATTTTTTTTTTGTTTGCAGTGCGATTTTTTTGTTTGCAGTGCGATTTTTTTGTTTGCAGTGCGACTTTTTTTTTGTTTGCAGTGCGACTTTTTTTGTTTGCAGTGCGATTTTTTTGTTTGCAGTGCGACTTTTTTTGTTTGCAGTGCGGTTTTTTGTTTGTTTGTTGTGGTTTGCTTTTGTTTGCGTTGTCCCTTCTGGGCCACCGTAAAAAAGGAAGTGGGTCACAAATTTTTATACAAAGACAAATGATAAGTATAATACATTGACCTATATAAAATTGCCCTTAAAAAGAGAGGTGGATCTTAAGAAAAATCATGCATGCAAGCCTTTTTGCATTTACACCTACCCCCCCCCCCCCCCCCCCTAACTATAATATACCTTTAATTCTTCATTTTTCTCATAATAGAACTTAACCATTCTGGTTACAAGATCATTAAACATTTCTATGACCATGTCACACTGAGCAACCTCAAAGCTGTCAGATGGAACAAGTCCTGAATGAAACAACAGTTAATCAATTAACTTCAACACTATATCATAGAGTGCATGCACTAAAAGTGTGCAACATAAATACCACTAAATAGTGCTATTTTATGCTAATTCTATTGTTTTCTTTTGTTTAATTAGTGCTATTTACTACTAAATAGTGACAAATTAACTGTTGCACACTTGTAGTGCGTGCACTCTATTAAGTAAACATGGCATGCTTCTTTTAATAATATTGTACTTTTGGTATTGCATACATGAGGATGCACTTCAGATCTGTGCTCTGTGTGCTGACCCTCCAAAGATACATGCACTTGAGGTTTGCTCACTGAATAAATGTAGATAATTTAGCATGTACATTTATTAGATAAGTTGTGAGCCAAGCACACCGGTCAAATGTCTGCACATGCCAGAAAAATATAAAAAATGCCAATCAAATGATTGCATTCACATTGCTTTCTGTATACTAGGGATTTCTAAAGAAAGCTATGAAAGAGAAAATTATGACCATTTTTGTCTCAAAATGTAAACAGAATTGAAAAAGTGTAAACTTAGGATAAGTACAAAGAGAATTTAACAAAGAGATAGAGAAAAATCAAGCCTACATAATATTTAATGCAATTTCTTATAAATTGACTTTTAAGGTCAATTGCCAAATGATCTGATTGTCTACAAATGCAAATAACACGCATGTGCTGACATTTGACTGAGGTCAGTTGTGAGTCATGAAACAGCAGTAAAGGCCTCAGTAGTGGGACTCATAAGCACAATGGTCTAATGACCACAAAAAAAAGAAAAGAAAAAAATTATCAGACTAAGTGCAACTGTTTCAGCATTTTGTGTTTCATTACCATCATGATGGTGCAGCTAGAGCACTGGCATGTACAGGGACGGCAGAGCCATGGTAGATTAGAGCCCCCCCCCCCATTTTTGAGATTGATTGATACTTTTTTTTTAAATTAATAGGGGTGAGGAGGATGGATAAAAAATTGAGCTTATCTCCCCCAATTGAATAACTGCGCCACAGTCCCTGATGTACCCACAGTAGAACCAAGTGAAATGTAAACACAATAAGCCATGTGGGTATATGCTTTTTGCCTTTCCATTTCACTGAAAAAGTGATTGAGTGAGGGTCATAACAGGGATTATGGGATCAGGGATCATAGACAGAATGGAGAAATAATAGCCATGGAAGTGGAATATAGAAACGTCTCAGGGGGGACCCAACCAGGGGGTTAGGGGGAGGAGGAGATCCAGTAAACAGTACAAATCTGTACTTACCACACTCCCTAGCCACATATCTAAATATAGCCATGGACTCATTCAGTTTCTTGCCATCAACCTCTAACATGGGAAGGTAACCAAATGGACTCAAGCCCTCTTAAAACAAAACAAAAATTATTGTATTGGAATATATGACTGGAACAATATCATACCAGTGATGGCATATAACTGACATGGAATTGAGGAGGTATTATATTGGGAAAGGGTGACTCTTCCCAAGAGCTGCTATGCATGCTAGCCCCAGGCATTTGATTTTCATAAAAAAAGTTGTCAAATGCCCCAGTTTGTTTCCACCAGCTATCAGTAGTCCTGAGGCCAGATGCAGGAAACCTGAATAATTCTTTAGAATTTATCCATTAGATAGCGATTGTTCCAGTGGATATAGAGCTATCCAGTGCAAGCTGCCCCTATTTTAGAAGTCTGAGGAGACTGCTATTTTGGATGACATGCCTCAAGTGCAGTCAAATGCTGTGTGTTTATGGGGAACCTTGCAATTGAGATAATGAAATAAACCTATTTCAGAAAATTGGAGAAAGCTGACGGAAAAATTTTCCAATTTCATGCACAAACCATAACATTTGGTCACCCGTGGACCAGCAGATGTACAAATAAAAAATATCGAGCAGTGAGGAAGAAACTATCCTGCACAACCATCACATATTATAACAGAGTGAAATAAGTCGTTGCTCATTTTGACAGTAACACTTGCTCATATATTATGGGATCAGATTAGTGACAAAATTCAATTTCTCAAAATGTGTCAAACTGGAAAACTAAAAGTCAATATAAAAGCCAAACTCAAATCTATCAAATTTGGTGATCAAAATTGTAAAGTAAAGTAATTAAAGTAAAAACAAAGTTGATTTTATTGGATCAAAAACATCAAAATAATCACAGGATAATCTGATTTCATTACTAATCTGAAACAAGTCAACTTGTTAACCCATCGGAACTAAGCATATGATATATTTTAATTGCCAATCATGGCCTGCATATAGATTTTTGGGCAGAATGACTGAGGAAAACGTTCAGTTAGCTGTATGAGATACATTAATTTGATGATTTTCAATGACCTCTAGTATCTTTTTTTAAAAAAACCATTCATGTTTTGATATAACTTACATCCTTGGTGTTGTTATTTCCACAAATGGTTGTAATTTGTAGACTCCCATTATTGGGAATGATTAAAAATTTAAGCATGTTCATGTTTTGACATAAATTACATTCATGGTTTTGCTATTCCCACAAATGGTTGTGCTTTTGTAGACTCCATTATTATTGGGAATTATTGAAAACCATAAATGTTTTGACATAAATTCCCGGGGGGTACTCCCTTCAAATCTTGGTAGGTGTGTTGCGCTGGGATCTTGTAGGGGTTACCCTGTTTATGACAAACAATATCTAACTTCCATACCCTGTTTATGACAATTACATTTGTTTACGAAACAATATATGATTTGTATAAATATATCAATTCAGACACGTGCTGCTCTTATCTTTTTTTTTAAGTCAATGATCTTATTCCTGCCGATTTCCTGAATGCAAAATAATTCTTCTCATTTTTTGGGCCCTGAGTATAACTTACAGGAAGTTTGGAATAAATCGGAAAACGAAATAGAGTACAATTGGATACCCTCTTCATGACACCAAGGTCGAAAAACCATACCCTGTTCAGTGGATCATCCCCGTATAGTCGATATAGGGTAGTACCCCCCCCCCCCCCTCCCCCCGGGCATAAACTATATCCATGGTCAGTTTGTTATTTCCACAAATGTTTCTGAAACCGTTTTAAATTTGAAATTTGTTAAAAAACATTCTCTTTTGTCAAAAAACATTGTTTTTAGGGGTATTTCCCTGTGTGTTAGACAGAGTTAATCTGGCACACCAAACCCCGGCCATTTTACTAGCCTTCTCCATTCCCTACGTGATCTCGGAGGCTCAGAAAAGTTTTTGGACAGTCTCGGAATCTTGCCCAATATTGTAGATGTAGAACGTAAAGTCCAAAGCGACCAAAACCTAAAGTCTCGGGATAAGAAAATTTTCAATTAAAATATCGGCTCGATTTTTGAAATAATTACGAAGTCTCGGGTTCGAATTTTAAAACATGCGTCTCGGAAAGACCATTCGCCGCCCTCTTTTTATCGAGGCTGAAGTTTGGATTCAGCGAACTACCTACCTTGCTTTTTCTTTTGCCATTCTTCCCCAGTAAACCTGATATCTTCGTAGTTCACGCCACCAGCAGCAAAGCACAACCTAGCAATCTCTGCACGACCACGAGAGTGGAAGTAATACAACTTGTAGACTGGCGCCATTACTTTTGAGCTTCGAGATTTCACACAGTGATACCGTGACTCAGCAAATTAGTTCTGTCATGGAGATTTGCATATGCACTGTCAGTAACCATGGTATCAGAGTCATCGTTCATCCATTCATGAGAAACTATATAAAAAATTCAGCGGAAGAGAATAAATAACTCTGTGGATCTTCTAGTTCGATTAAGCTTTACAACACAAGGGATCCGGAAGGGAAGTTTCAAATCACTGCCCCTGGGGCTGTGGACCACTATAGTGTGGACCTGGTCCATGGACCACATTCTAATTCATGGACCCTCTTTTGGACTACCAATTTTTTAATTTTTTTTAATTTTTTACTTTATTCATTTTTTTTTTCGTCTTTTTTTTTCAAAGATTTTGAATGTTAAGACTGGCGAGTAACGGATGTGAATTGATTTCTTCCTCCTCACATCACAAATTATTGATCTATATTGAAGTTCCATGATTTGCATATCCTAATCAAAGCAACGTTCTCTCGCCGTTTAAACCCCTTGTTAATACATTTTTTAGCATCATGAAGCCATTTATCATACATTATTTATCATGCCCCCCGGGGGAGGGGGGGCATGGTACTACCCTATATCGACTATACGGGGATGATCCGCTGAACAGGGTATGGTTTTTCGACCTTGGTGTCATGA
The DNA here is from genome assembly GCA_918843875.1 of Diadumene lineata. Taxonomy (NCBI): domain Eukaryota; kingdom Metazoa; phylum Cnidaria; class Anthozoa; order Actiniaria; family Diadumenidae; genus Diadumene; species Diadumene lineata. Next base: position 863,375 of record OU974081.1, on the reverse strand, counting down.
ACAGGGTATCCAATTCTACTCTATTTCCGACTTAATCCAAACTTTCTGTCATACTCAGGGCCCAAAAAATTAGAGAAATTATTAACAAGTTTCTAAAAATAGCACGAGTAGAGCCCCTGATGGGAGTCACTGTTACAGAGCACAGGTTTCCTATTTTGAAAATTAAAGGCGCTCTCAGAGCGCATGCTTTGGTGCAAAAGTGTAGTATTAAGTTGTTGGTATTTGAAATGATTTGAAGTTGCAATAGATAACAGTTACAAACAATGACATGAATAATAGTTTATAATTATAGGACTATATCCACAATTCAGTGCAACATGTTTTCTTTATTTTTCGTGATTATTGTAGTTGTTGAGTTTGGCAACATGAAGAACGTTAAAAATCCCATTAATATATTAGTACATGTTGTTTTTAATTTAGTGTACCACCTTGCAAGAGCATAGATTACTTCATATCGTAATTTTAATATTTTAATTATTGAGCAATGTTCTTCTGAATGGTTACAGTTCAGTTCATGTTGTTGCATATTTAGTTAACTCATGAGCTGATCATGGTTTACTGAGCAATGTTCTTCTAAATGGCTACAGTTGTTTAGTGCATAATTTTACAAACCCAATCGAGTAAAATCGTAGCCTACGTACACACACCTAGTAAAATCGCCGATAATTACAATTTTCGAGTGATTTTAAGGCCATTCAGTTGATCGACAGTCGTAGCCAAAGTTCTTTCATCTTGGGTTACCTGTGGTGTTACATTCATCCGTCACCCCAAATCCTGCGCCGTGACATAGCTTTCGAGTGGTTTAATTTTTTAACACCTGTGAAATGAAACAACAACTATTACAATGTTTTAACAGGATAGTCAAGTTTAATTATATTGTTTTCCTTTTGCAAATGGTATTGTTTCACTGGTTTATAATTGAACAATCCCACGTGAATTATACGGGATTTTGCTATCAAACGAACCACATAAAGCGGGCCCATATAGCCTATCGTCTCAAAAATTACATACATGAGACTGTACAAATTGTAATAGAAATGTGTGCATTATATCGATGCTATTACAAAATACAATATTGTTTTATACACATTATATTTCAATAGCTATGTTTAAATAATACGACCTTAGCGTCTGCCAAATACTTAAAACAACAACCATAATTCCAGCTAGTCGTTGGATATTAAAGCTATGATGAATGAAACGAAGTTTATAAGTATAAAAACAACAAAAAACTCACCTCTACTCAGCGTTGAAAATCAATCTCGTACCCTGAGTCCTCGTTACTTCGGCCAGCGGCTCGAAACAAGGACTTTGGCATAATCCACTGAAAAGTCCAAGGTTTCTTGGACTTCCGGCTGCGCATGCGTCTTTACGGTCAATGTACAAACCGAATCGAGATAATGTCACAGCTGATATTTAAAAGTAAAAGCCGTTGTAATTCTAATGGAATCGATATCCAGCATCGATCGAGTGTCCATTTTCTCTCCTCGGCTTCCCACAGGAAACCCAAACTCGAAGTAAGTAAAAGCATTCAGTCTGACAGTCAGGCACGGATATCATAGTTTCAGTATGAATACAGTTGATTTGTAAAGGATGATTTACACTGTGTGAATTGTCGTGTGTAGTGTGCAAAGTAAGACTAATCGCTAGGCTCGAAAGCTTCAGAAACTAGTCGTGAGAGATTCTCGCTAAAACACGTTTCAGGGGTGGATCCAGACTAGTGCCACCTATTACATGTAACTAGTCAAACTTTTTGAAAAAATAAATAAGTAAATAAATTCTAAAAATAATATAAATTTAAAACATAATTCTCTATCTATTTATTCATTTATTTTTTGGTTTCTAACCACAGGAAGTCCAACATAATTTCTTTTTTTAAGCTTTAAAACCACTATTTCCGGTCTATTCGCCAAAAAATACATTTTGTGTCAAAAAGTATGTTTTAGGGAGGGTCCCACGGGACGTATTCACTCAGTTTTACGTCATTTGTACTGTGCTGTGCCGCGTTGTGTTACATGTAATAGGTCAAGCCTTATCCTATTGGTTGGCACTAGTCAGCATTGTTTTTGGGCACAGGTCAACTCTTCTTTTCATTGGCTGGCTCTGTTTATGTAACTAGTCAGGATCGTTTTTTGATTGGCTAACGTTAATCTGGCACCACTCGAAACCAGTCAGAAAAGTATAAATAGAGCGTGACAACAATTCGCATGGCTTTTGACTGTAGTAAATTTACCCTACTGTGACGAGCTAAAACTTAGACAATTGAGGTCAATTATCAGCAGATTTTTTTAAGAATGGCTACTATTAATAACTCTGTTCCTCACGGAGAGCCTATTAAGGGTAAGAGCGCTTGTAATCGGTTCGATTTCGGGGTCATTTTTAGCGAAATTGGCAATTTATCGGAGGAACAAAAATAAGAAGTGATCACAAATGTTTCGATGCCGGCGAATGAATTTGTATTCTCTAAATCAAAAGAAGGCAGCAGGGTCAAAGGGTTTAATTATTCCTGGCTGGAAATGTTCAAGTGGCTCGTTTTTTATTCGGAATATCTTGATGATACTTTTTGCCTTCCATCGAAGTATGTAACATCGAAGCCATAATTCGAGCAAGTTGGATGGACTAATCAAGTCCCCGATGGTGAAATGGACAACAACTCGTTAGCGTTTGGTAAGTCACTCAAATGGCAAGTGTTTAACTAAAAATTGTTCTGTAATTGCTATGAAAACTGTTCGAAGTATGAGACATGAAGTGGTTCCGATCGATCAACAATTCGATAATCTTTTACAACTACAAATCGCGAAGAATCGCCAGATCATGTCCTCGTTGTTCAAGAGCGTCATTTTTTGCGTGAGAAACAACATCGCTCTACGAGGCCGTCGGGATGACGATCCTACCAAGGACAATCTAGCTTAAAGCGAACCTCCAAGCTTTGCTATCGTCTCGGTTTGAAAGTGGAGATCAAGTTTTAGAAGAACATCTACAAAATTCGTCCCGGAATGCTTCTTACATTTCCTAAAATTGCCTTTTCCCTTAAGTTTTTTTTTTAAAGAATACCTTTAAATTTTTAGCCAATATATCTTTAAAATGCTTGAAAATGCATTCTACAGTGTTTAAATTTCAAAATTTTCCGGGGGGGAATACCCCCGGACCCCCCTTAAATGCGCGCCTCCGGCGCTTATGGGACACAGGAAGGGTATATTTGAAAAGGGCACAAGTCAAGAAAAATGCTGGATCCACCCCTGCGTTTTAGATCGAGCGCGTACGACCTGTTTTAGAAGTTGCGACTAGTCGTATACGTATACTACAAATCGCGCGCAAGAATCGCACCGTGTAGACATTCCAACGTATTACAGAGGAGGAGAGATACGTGTCATTGAGGGAGATCGGAATAACCTTTATAACACAAAGAAGTGATTAAAAATTTTTTTCATATTATTTGGAAGGAGTATGAAAACTGATGCTATTTATTGAAGAGCTGTAACTTAGTCAAGAAGTGCAAGCTTTAGTTCCAGGTTAAGTATATGTTTTAAGGACTATATTTATGGGATGAAATATCAGATCAACAATCCCATGCTAGCTCTACACTATACTGGTTTAATCTTGTTTAGCGTTCAGTCACGGGCCTTGTTTCAATCCATGTCTTAATGTTTGGGATATTACCAATGCGCTCACAATGGGCCTTCAGTTCAGGATAGCTGTCAAGGTGTTTCTTGATTGCCTCCATTTCAAGGGTGTGGAACATTATAATATCAGCACTGCTCAGCTATGAAGTTAAAAAAAAAACCGAGTCATGCATGTAACTATTTAATATGAACTCTAGATGCCTAAATAACTGCAAACTTTAGCTATGTCAGAGTAAAGTTCATTCTGGACACCCTAATATAGATGCTGATGATCACGTCAACCAAACAATTCCCAGTCACAAGATTACAAGTTATTTGCAAGGGATGGGTTAGTCCATGATTTTTTTTCGAAGAGCTGGATTGTCGCATTGAGCTAGTCCCATATCATGCAATGATTATTGGAGGGGAAAAATCAAATCTATTGATTTCATAGGGTGTTGCAGCCCCTCACAATCACCCATCCATATTCAGGGGTAGATCCAGAATATTTGAAAGGGGGCACAAATATATAAAAAAAATGATCCAGAAATTTTGAAATGGGGTCACCAACAAAGAAATCAATGATTGCCAATCAAAAATTAAAAACAAATCTATAAAAGTAAATCAGATCTTCCCAAAAGGATGGCACAGGCCCCCCTGGATCCACATCTGTGTATCTGCCCCTGATATGCAAAAGAGAGGAGGATCCAGAAATTTTGAAGGGGGAGGGGCTATTAATGAAAAAATTACTGAATATTAATCCTGAACAATTAAAAAAAAAACTATTTGTAAACCTTGGATCCACCTCTTAAATGGTAACAAGACTCTACCCTAAGGGTTTTTACTGAGGACTAATCGTACCTTGCTGCCAACAAACAAAAGAATCCCCAAAATGGAACCGCCATTTGAAAAATCCTGGATCCGCCACTTCATTTACCCTTTTGAACCCAGACCTTGCTTGACTGATTGCTTGCAACAATAGCGGCATTTCCATAATTTCTTCACAAATAGTTTCGACAACTAGTTAACTATTGGAACTGAGTTACGAAATCACCAAATCTCGATTGAAATGTCGCTGTCGAAGCTTGTCATACCTCGTCGATTGTCGTCGTTACCCGTCGTTTATCGACTTAGTATCAACCGATATCAATCGACTGTACCACTGAAGCAAACGATAGAAAATAACAAAAACAATGTTCGACCGTTCGAAGAGATCCCTGGGCCAAAAGAGTTTCCTTACATTGGATCAGCTCATCGGTATATCATGAATGGAGGTTTTCGAAAGTTCCACAAAGTAAACCAAAAACTATTTGAAGAGTTTGGACCGATTTTTAAGGTTTCTCTGTTTGGTCAAACCTTGGTTTACGTGCTTGATCCTGACGACACACAAACTGTATTTAGGTCTGAAGGACGATACCCAAAGAGACTTGCGGTGGAATCATTAAAAAAGGTTTATGATGAAAAGCATATTACATCTATTTTTCTTAGGTGAGTCAAAATTATTTGGATATCGAAAGACTGCTCGGAAAATTGTACATTTATCTCCATGATTGAATCCACATATTGGAACTTTAGGATTGGAACGTAATGAATTTGGACTATGGAGTCTATACTTTTTATGCTCTATTTTACATCATTTATGGTGATTCATGTGTATCCGTGTATCCTGTTTTTCGATATTATCGATAAAAACAATCCCACAAAAATTAATTGCTGCCGAGAGAAGGCTCACTCACTGTCCAAAAAAACAACAACAACAACAAACAAACAAAAAAAACAAAAAAAGCAAAAAACTAACTTGAACTGTGTCGGTGGTTGTAGGGGTACATAGGCGTATAATTTGGATCATCGTAAAGATGTATAGAATAGTTACGTTTTGTCGTCGCCGATCGGAGTACGAAGTGAAAGGACGAACGACTAACTTCGGAAACGTCATTGTTCTATACATCTTTTCAATGGTCGTTTAGCCGTGATAATCAGAAAGCTCTGTCAATGCAGTATGATTATTTGCTATAGCGACGGTGCAGAATGGAAACACTTGCGCAAGGCCGTCCAGTCCAAGATGATGAGACCTAAAGAACTTTATGACAGCATTGACGGCTTTAACGGCGTTGTTGACGATGCTTTAGAAAGTATACGACGAGCACGTGGAACAGGCAAATCAGAGGGAGAAGTACCCAACCTTGAGGACGAGTTAACAACTTGGGCAACTGAATGTAAGCTTTTGTATTTTTTTAAATTTCTTTATGTATTTTTAAAAAGAGCAGTAGTGTATACTGTCAAACAAGGCGAAACTATAAAATTTTCGATCTCTTCTGAATCTTTTGGAAACTTGCCTCTTTTGGCGGGATTATTTATCGTGCATACAAGATAAAGCAATTGACTGGTTCCCTAAATATAAAATGTTTATCCGTTAGGCTCAGTTCTCACAGTTCAAGTAGAATGTTGAGCCTGACAATTTATTTGCCTGCATAATTGCGCTTTATTTAATTTGAACCTGTTTATTTACATGTCTCTATAATTCACACATCAACTTCATAAAGCGTTATCGGCGATATTATGCCCAATGATGTTTGCCACAGTTGTAGTACTGCTGTTCGAATTAATAAGTTATATTATATCACAATGTTTTTAAACGTGAGCGTAGTAATCGTAACTCGGCATTTGGTATTCTTTTCCTAAGCATGCATTTTTCATAATGAATTCATTCATCGGTCCAGCTGCTCCACTGATGGCGCAAATTGAATATTTGTGTTTACCGACATATCATCAATCACAGACGGACCCTGCCAGGGGTTTCAGGGAACAAGGGAACATGTTCACTTGTATTTAGGGAACGTGGGATATTTTCGATTTACTCTTTTAAAGAACAAGGGAACTTTTCAACAGTTTTAGGAATTTTAGAGAACATGATTAATAGTGAAATGATTTGATTACTAGCCGGGGAACAAGGGATATAACGAGAAAAAAGACAAGGGAACATGGACCCCCCTGGAAGAGGCTCCAAATGCATTCAAATAGGTTTTAAAATGACATTTTTCAGCGATCGGCACCTTAGTTTTCGATTCAAGAATTGGTTTGTATAACGAAGTACCAAATCAAGATGCCCAAGAATTCATCAAAGCCGTCAGAATCTTGTTTGAAAGTCTGCATCACCTTGAACTTAGTGGTGAGAAAATATTTTATGAAAAATTTGATACTCCATCGTTGGTAAAGCTACGAAAATCAATGGATGATTTGCGTAGAATTGGGCAAAAAAAGGTTGATGCTAAGATGGAAGAACTGAAAAACGACTTGAAGAACCCAGAAAAACTCTTGGAGGCTCAAGGTTTGTTCCTTAAACTGTTGGCTAACTTTGATTTGTGTCCCCGTCAGCATCCTCGTCCCTGACTCTGTCCCCGTCCCCGTCGCTGTTCCAAGCGGTTTTATTTTCTAGATACGTTTTAATAAAGAATTCCTTTTATTTGATTTAGCTGTTCCATTGCTCAGCTACTTACTGGCCAAACAAGAACTCACCAAAAAAGAAATCATTGACAATGCAATAGATATGTTTTTTTCTGGAGTAGACACGGTAACGTAATTAGATGGCAGCTGATGATGATGGTGTTGGTGCTAGTCATGATGATAATGACATGACATAATAACGTTAACTAAAGAATTAGATAGTGTTAGTGATATAAAAAGTTACTTATCATTTGTCTCACGATGTTAGTCTTGTAAAAAACGGGACGTTTTGACTGCACTCAGCTAGTCATCAACAGGCGAAATGCGTAGAAAGGGATGATACAACACGATAGTACATTTTGATGGTGCGATTGTATGCCTCTGGGATTTCAATGCCGCTGTCTCTATTAAAGTTGGTGGGGTGGAGTCTGATCTGTATGGCCTACTTGACGCGACGTGAATATCAATGTTGGTCTTGATCGACATATTCGATCTTTTGCCAGCCGGAACAGTGACCGGTCTTAGTGGCGTGTTCTGCTACTAACATTGTGAGACAAATGACAAGTAACTTTTTATCTCATATGCTTTATCCACGATGAATAATAATTCCTTTCACTGTATTAGTAATGTGTTTTCGTTGGATGGCTGGGTGATTGTCTGGCTGGTTGGGTGGCTCCGGCTTCCTGCCTGTCTTTTAGTGTCCCCAAGTTTAAAGTTAACATTAGCGTAAACAGTTGAGAAAGCTTATTTTTAATTTCTTGATTTTGTTACAGCCAAATTCGTTGTATCGCGACCAGCCGTTTCAAAACTTTGCTTTAATTTTGGTCTTTTCTGAACCGTCAATCAAGTTCATAGGGCGGAGCTTGACCTAACACGTTCTGAGTTGGTCAACTTGAAATAAACTCTGCCCTTGAAATTGATTGACGTTTCACAAAAGACCAAATCAAACCAAAGTTTTCAAACGGCGGGTCGCGATACAACGAAAATGACTGTAATAAGAAACATATGGAAGAGCAAGATTCGCAGCTTTCATATAATACAATCTTTGTTTCGACTGTATATACATTCAACCAAGCTTTTGGAGAGTAACCTCCACATCGTCAGGGTTTAAAAATAATAGTAAAAACGAGAGCGAGATAAATTCAAACTCGTATACAATATATACGTAGTCGAAACAAAGATTGTATAAGACCAACATTTTTATTGATATGCATGTATGCAGTTTTTAACTGTACAATTTTCCAGACATCCAACATGTTAATATGGGGTCTTTACCGACTTGCCAACCACCAAGATGTCCAGAAACGTGTCTACCAGGAAATGATGTCAGTGATTGGTAAAGATGGCTACCTTACTGGAAAAGACATGGGGAAAATACCATACCTGAAGGCTTTTCTTAAAGAGATGTTGCGGTATGTGGGTATACTAGGCATAACAATAGGGGTACATGATAAAGTTTCGAGAAACGAACTGATTGGTCTATTAATTGATCGACAAGCGAGAACTGTGAGGCTTTGTTTCTGTGAATTACATAATTCCCCGAAAATTTGAATTAACAATATTTAGTCTTTAAAGCCTGGTTCCCATATAATCGCTGGGATCGCTACGATCACCAAAAAATCTAAATAATTGGGATCGCTCAAATCTCAACGATCGAGTTGAGCGATCGTACTTTTCAGTCCAGGGAAAACACTAAAAAAACGACATTTTTTCATTAATTCAGCGATCATATCGATCATATGATAATGATGGTGCCCCATGCTTTATGTTACAATTTACAGACTAGATGGTATAGCACCAGGCAACGCAAGAATTCTCGACCAAGATATTACTTTGAAAGGGTACAACATCACTGCTGGTGTAAGTATTTCATCGTCATAGTTGTAGATATTTGAGAGCACGAAAATGATGTACTGCGGTAAGCAGGACTCGTAGTTAATCACAGAGAAACACAAAATACTTAAATGTAGAATGTAGGAAAAATATTCTGTGCATTTGAAAACTATCCTAATTTTCTTCGTGAACTTTATTAGACTCCGATCGTGATGGAAATTTATACAACCAACCGCTCTGAGAAGTACATCAAAGACGGCAAGGAATTCAAACCAGAGAGATGGCTGAAAGACGCTGAAGACAAGTTGCATCCATTTATTTCTCTTCCTTTCGGGTTTGGACCGCGCATGTGCATTGGTAAGTGTCAAGAGAGTATGAGACAAGAGATCTTTTCCCCCTTATTGCATGGGCTTTACACTTATCAGAGTATCTTTTCATTCTATTTTAAAACTGAAGTTATTTCGGGGACGGAGCGTGATTGGCAAGATTGCAGGAGGCGCGTCGCATCGTCAAACCTTCTCAAGACAGAAAAAAACGGAGATTGTTAACAAGTTTCTAAAAATAGCACGACGAGTAGAGCCCCTGATGGGAGTCACTGTTACGGAGCACAGGTTTCCTATTTTGAAAAAAATGGAGTTAATTTACAGGAGGGGGAATGGGGAAAGAGAAGAGTGTCTATTTTCTCTCCTCGGGTTCCCACAGGAAACCCAAACTCGAAGTAAAAGCATCCAGAGAAAGTTAGTGTAGTCTTTTAGGAATGGACAGATCTAACGAACACGAGGATTATGTCTTTTTAAATTCTGATTTGTGATCTCTTTTGTGGACGGTATACGCACTCCTTGAGAAAGATGATGCGTACGTACTCCAGCCTGAAAACATATAGGCAGAGTTTGGAAGAGAAGGATGCCCGACAGTCATAGACGTGAATGGTTTAACTATATATGCATTCATATTTATTTTTATTCATTAGGTAAACGAGCTGCCGAGCTTGAGGTGATCCTGTTTCTATCAAAGGTACAATACAATCTTTTGACCCCCACCCCTGGTAACCAAGAAAAGGAAATCGTTTTGCGTTTTACGTTCGATGCGAAAGAAATTCGAGATTGCCTCGAAAAAAACCCGCACAGACACACACACAGTGTAGTTGTTATATTAGTAGTAATAGCGGCTCTATATAGAGCTACTATTACTACTGTTGTTGGCAGCACGTCGTCTTCATTCATTCCCTCTATTCCAGTCTTTTTTGTCTTTCATTGCTGGACAACTTTCCGTCCGAGACGAGTTGTCCGTCTTCTAATATGAATAAGGCCATTCTAATCCAGTTAATCCATTTACTATTATCATTTCGCAGGTTGTGCAAAAGTTTAAGTTGGAATACAACCACGAACCGGTGGAGAAGAAAACCGACATGTTTTTGAAAGCTGACAGAAATATTCATATTAACTTTATCGATAGGCCCTAGGGCTTCAATAATATTCCAAGAAATGCCAAATTTTTTAAATACAAAATAAAAAAGTGGTATCTGTTTTCGTTTTTAAGCTACAATACGTAGTAAAAGGTGTAATTCGATGACCGAAAAAACGTATAGCCAGTTATGGGGGGACTTAAAACAACGACCGATGCATGCATGCACGTGACCATCGTCGATTTTAGACAGGTCTACATTAGTACACACTAATTTTTAACTGCTAATCAACCTTATGCTTGTAAAAAACCGGATGACATACTATAGGCATTCTAGACATTGTAAAGCGATTGAGAGTAGCTGAAAAGCGCTATAAGCAAGCACTATATCTATATACTTTACACTGGATTACATTACATTACAAATCTTCTAGACAATCCGAGTGTAGTGTTTTGTAGTGATCTTTGAGTGCTTTGAAAAAAGGAGTTCGGGAGTGGCGCACACCGTAAATTGTCAAACTAGATAAAAATAAAAAAGGGTGAATATTTTTGTTCGATGGAGTGTTGCAATACCATTAAACCGGAAGCAGATCCAGGGCAGTGATGCAAGGGGTGCGTTTCATGATCCCCCCTAAAATGATTTCACGAGTTAATTTCTTAATTTTTTTTTTTGGCATAATTTCCTCCGAGTATTTCATGTCTACTCCGGTCTGAAGATGATGCACCCCTCCTGAAAACAATCCTGGATCCGCCACTGACAACGAACTAATGAAGTGATGTTTTCCTAAAACAACTACAAAACTATTCTAGCAGGTGGGTGACTAGAGAAACGGTAGTTTAAGTTGCGTCGGTGTTTCTAAAGAAACAGGACTAACGTACGAAACAAGCATACATACGTCTCATATACATTTCTACGGTGATTTATACTTATCGGCATATATATTCAACTATTCTAGCAAGGTTACATAATTCAACGAGTTGAATTATAGGCCACAAAGACATTTTGTAAACGTACCAGTACCTTTGTTTATTGCTTGCATATGTTATCGATGTTACAGACAGGGCTCTAACAAGTCACCTTTTTTCATACTGGAACCGGCGATACACTTGCCTGACTGTCCATGCCTCTTACAAAGTTTATAAGGTATGATTGATTGACTAAATGCCGGTTTCTGATAAATCATATTTTACTCAGTTGCCAAAGTAAAATATTCAGTTCATCAAAGCCATCAAAGTTAGTAGAAACTATGGAACCATTTGTCGATCAATTAAACGCATACAGCCTTGACAGTCAGGCACCGATATCATAGTTTCAGTATGAATACAGTTGATTTGTAAAGGATGATTTACACTGTGCGAATTGTCGTGTGTAGTGTGCAGAGTAAGACTAATCGCGAGGTTCGAAAGCTTCAAAATCTAGTCGTGAGAGATTCTCGCTAAAACACGTTTTAGAGCGCGTACGACTTGTTTTAGAAGTTGCCACTAGTCGTACGTATACTACAAAATTAAATGCGCGCGAGAAATCGCACCGTGTAGACATTCCAACGTATTACAGAGGAGGAGAGACACGTGTCATTGAGGGAGATCAGAATAACCTTTATAACCTTCATATCATTTGAGAGGAGTATGAAAAATGCCATTCATTGAAGAGCTGTAACTTAGTCAAGAAGTGTAAGCTTTAGTTCCAGGTTAAGTATATGTTTTAAGGACTATTTATTGGACGAAATATCAGATGAACATGCTAGCTCTACACTATACTGGTTTAATCTTGTTTAGCGTTCAGTCACGGGCCTTGTTTCAATCCATTTCTTAATGTTTGGGATATTACCAATGCGCTCACAATGGGCCTTCAGTTCAGGATAGCTGTCAAGGTGTTTCTTGATTGCCTCCATTTCAAGGGTGTGGAACATTATGATATCAGCACTGCTCAGCTATGAAGTTAAAAAACCGAGTCATGCATGTAACTATTTGATATGAAAACTAGATGCCTAAATAACTGCAAACTTCAGCTATGTCAGAGTAAAGTTCATTCTGGACACCCTAATAGATGCTGATGATTGAGCAGATCTGATCATCACGTCACCCAAACAATTCCCAGTCACAAGATTACAAGTTATTTGCAAGGGATGGGTTAGTCCAGGATTTTTTTCGAAGAGCTGGATTGTCGCATTGAGGGCCCATATCATGCAATGATTATTGGAGGGAAAAAAATCAAATCTATTGATCTCATAGGGAGTTGCAGCCCCTTACGATCATCCTTCTATATTCAGGGGTAGATCAAGAAAATTTGATAGGGGGTCACCAACCAAGAAATCAATGATTGCCAAACAAAAATTAAAAAAAAAAATCTATAAAAGTAAATCAAATCTTCCCAAAAGGATGGCACAAGACAAGGATCCAGAAAGTTTGGAAGGGGATATTAATAAAAAAATTACTGATTATTAATCAAAAATAAAAATTAAAAAAAATAATTTTTAAACCTTGGATCAACCTCTGAAATAGTAACAAGACTCTAACCTAAGGGTTTTTACAGAGGACTAATCTTACCTTGCTGCCAACAAAGAATCCCTGTCCTCCATTGTTTGCTTTCAGCAAATTGGTTGCATTGGTCAAGAACTTGGGAAGGTGTGTCTCAAAGAACTCCGTAGTGTATTGTTTCTATTAAATATGCAATGCGATAAATAGACAAATAAACAACAACAAGTTTTATTTGTACCACTTGCACCATCTTGAGGATAGCACCACATCTTATAAACATGTGTGCAAAACAAGATGACTCCCACGTTTTTTGACAAATAAATGAATAAATCAAGACTTCAGGGGAGTACATACTTTTGCACCCCTCCCTTTTCAGAGCCATAACTAAGCAGCTTGCTACCTCATTTTTTCCAAATGACAACAACACACTTATGGAACAGGGTATATGAAGTAGATTTAATTCCAGTGATCCTAATGGATGAAAATTTTATCCCTGCATGATTCCTATAGGCATATAATGAAAATTATGGTCCAGCCATATTCTGTCTCGATATATATATATTGATATATACCATTTTCCGAGAAAGGTAGTGATCCCATTCCCAATGATTAAATTATAATACATGTGCCAAAGAAAGAACCAAGGTTTGAGGGCTGGTGTTGCTACCCTGTATCAGGGGTGGTGGAACTGGGGACTGGGCACGTGCCCTCAGACAAAATATTTTGGGGGGCTGAGGGGAGGAGGGGATTAGGCTGTTGCTGTTCCGCCGCCCCTGTGTATGTAATTCATTCAACTGGCTATACCTTCAATTCTTCATTTTTCTCAAAAAAGAACTTGACCATTTTCATGAAGAGATCACCAGTCATATCTATGACCATGTCACATTGAGCAGCCTCAAAGTTGTCAGATGGAACAAGACCTGATAGTGAACCATATCAAAATATTAGGTAAATATAACAATAATGAACATGAATTATGTTTTCCTCAGATCACAATATCACCTCTACAGACCTCTACATGGCCTGTGTACATCCTCTCCCACCCCTTCAGCTACAAATTTTCCTTGTAGGTGGGTAGGGCGGTAAGAGATGCACACAGGCTAGTCTTTACATGACCTGTGTACATCCGTTCCCACCCCTCCCCCCTACGATTTTTTTTCTGTAGGATGGGAGAGGATGGTAATGGATGTACACAGGCTAACCTCTACATCAGGGACAATGGAGTGTGTTTTGAATTGGGGTGTAGTGGCCGCCAAAAGAGTGAGGTTTTACGGGCATCCAAAACTAGGGGGTTTCAAAATTTTCAAATTATATTCCTCGGAAATGTGAATTCAAACATTTAAACAGACCAGAGAAGTGACAGATAGCAGAGCTTACTCCTAAATATTCAAAAGATCAGCACATACACAAATTATAATAACAGTAATAATCACTTGGGGGGCTGTAGGCCACCAGACCCTCCTGCATCGCGGTCTCTGTACGTGGCTTGTTACCAGAACAGGATTTGTTTGAATGATATGCATTTGTCAATTAATTAAAAACCCTGCCCTTGACCCCAGATAATAGCAAGGAAAGAATCATTTCACTGTTACTTTCACCACTATTCCCTGGGGGGACGGGAGGGTTTAGTTGACTATATTCTTGGTGGGTTTAATTTGTGGACTCATGGAGCCTTACTTACCACATTCCCTGGCCACATATCTAAATATAGCCATGGACTCATTCAGTTTCTTGCCGTCAACCTCTAGCATGGGAAGGTAACCAAATGGACTCAAGCCCTCTAAGACCGAAATAAAACAAAAAAAATAATGAAAAAAACTGTAATGGAACAATATCCAGGGGCCGATTTATGGGGAGTGGGGTGCTACAGTGCATAACATCTTAGAGGTGATTTAATTAGACTCTTTCTAGAACAGCCTTTACTTAACAACTGAAAACAAATATTTAGCTATTTTTACGTGAGCCCCTCTCCTTTTCCCTTGAAAGATTTCTGGATCTGCCACAGGCCTGATATTATATTGAATGCATGAAACAGGGGCAGCTATAGACACGTGAAGGAATTAAAGGCAATCAGTGGTTGGTATCTAATAAGAAATCAAAGGCCCCAACATCGATGGGTCAGGGAAGGCAAGCTTTCCTGATCAATATATATATATACATATGAAGAGGGGGACATTGGGGTTTCTGTTGTTGTCCTTATTTTAGTGCAGTGTTACGGTGAACGAGGATGACAAATTGTGGTGTTGCAGTGATACAAAACCTTGTGATGTGCAGTACTTTTTTGGGAGTTGCGATTTAATAATCCAACAAAAATGTTTCTTTTCAAATGACTCATGAAAAAATATGGTGATGGTGTTTTGTTTAATTTTTTGTGGTGTTGCAGTTTTCACCATCAATTTTTTGCAGGGTTGCGGTGTTCAAGATTCCCCAATGTACCCCCCCCCCCCCCCCCCCTATGAATATTAATGTGTTTAAGTGCCCAAGTTAACATTTTCATCCTTTTTCCATCATACGTACTGCCTTATGCTATCTTGCTATCTCAATGAACAGCCATGTTGTCACGGTTCACAATGTGTTTTAATCAAGAAATTTAATTTGTATACATTGTTCAGGACAGTAAACAAATATGTATATCCCTTGTGTCATTGAAGTGTCATCTGGAGTTTCATTGTAGATGTGCATATTTTAAGAAACTCCAGTAAACACTGCATTAAATTTGATCAATCGATGAACATACTGAAATTTTATAGAATTTTATCCAGGGGGTTTGAAATTTTCATGACAATATATATCATGAAAAAAGTATCTCTGAAAAGATTTATCGATCAAAACAGATACTCGATTTGGATCGATATTATTGAAATTAATTTTTTTTTGTAATCAATAAAATTGTATGGTGATCAACGACAAGCGATAGAAATCGATGATAATCGATCATCGTGTGACTATAATCTGATCACCGATTACCTAATTATACAAACCACCAATTTTATCGACTAATATATCGATTCATCGATCGATAAGCTAGTCGATCATCCTTTTTGAATATCCCACCGTACCTCGGCATATTAAAGTACTTTATCTAACGCATGATGATCTTAAAGGTTTTTTAAATCAAATAATAAAATATAATACAAGTTAGTTATGTAATTATATCGGACCGAAAAAAAATTGCAACATGTCAGCCAGGAGTCGAACCGCTTCCAAAATCATTTTCAAATCCAACACTAATGTTCTTATATTGAAACCGAAGTTTATGCCAACTTGCTATTAGCTAGTATTATAATTTTGATTTTTGTATGAATAACAAACGAACCGTAGAAGCCGCTGCAGGACAGTGACCTACCTACCTTGCTTTTTCTTTTGCCATTCTTCACCAGTAAACCTCACATCTTCGTATTTCACACCGCCAGCAGCAAAGCACAACCTAGCAGGCTCTGCACGACCACGAGCGTTGAAGTAATACAACTTGTAGACTGGCATTCTGAGCTTCGAGGTTTTAACAGCGATATGACTCAGCAAATCAGTTCTGCACAGTTTGCAGGGTAAGCAAGGTGTGTATTTGCATATGATCTGTCATTCAAACCTTAGATAAATATTACACTAAGATCGTTTACCACGGTTACCAAGGTATTTTTACCTAGGTCGAATTACTGTGGTAATAATGACTTACCACGCTATCGCGGTTATACTTAAACTGAGTACCTCGGTAAACATTGACCTTTCACCTTTCAAAACTAGCGCGAACGCACGAATGTTTTACCGCGAAGCAGTAGACACGACCGATAGCAATGATGAACATATCTCCAGAAGAAACTTTTATACTCTCTTTCCTGATTCTCCTTATATGCAATCGACCATCTTCACATCTTCATATATACTTCTACTTCTTAAGACGATCAGCCCAAAGACGTCGTAGGTACAATTTTCTTCGTATGTTGAAAGTGCATTTAATTCGACTATTGCAAAACTACAAAAGAAATCGAGCTCCGAGACGGGCTTGGGTCCTTCCACGACCACAACATTGGTTTCAAGAACTCCTGAACAATAGAATTCTTGATCACTGTTGGAAATTAAACTTCCGAGTGTCGAGAGATACTTTTGAATATATTTGTCAACTTGTTGCACCAGCAATTGCGCGCCAAAATACAAGATTGCGGGTCCCGATTCCTGTAGAGAAGAGAGTCGCTGTAGGTTTATGGAGACTTGCTACCGGTGATTGCTATCGATCATGTAGTTTGATTGTTGGTTTGTCCAAAGCTTCTGCAGTGTATTGTACCCATGAATTTGTTGAAGAGTTATGCCGGATGAGATGCGATTTTATTAAATTCCCGACAACCACAGCAGAAATACGAAGGAAAATTGAGGGCTTTAAAGACAAAAGTGATATACCAAACGTCGTAGGAGCAGTGGATGGCACTCACGTACCCATAAAAGCTCCAGACATTAACCACGAAGACTATTTCAACCGTAAACATTTTTATAGTTATGTTGTTCAAGGAGTTGTGGATTCATCCAACCTCTACATGTCTGTATCAACGGGATACCCTGGTAGCATGCACGATGCAAGAGTTCTGAGATTATCAGAACTCTACGACGCTGCAGAAAACGAGAATGTGCTTATGGAACCTACTGTCGATATCAATGGCACCACTGTCCGTCCTCTGATAGTAGGAGATTCTGCTTATCCTCTTACAACCTGGCTGCTCAGGCCCATGAAAGATAACGGAGCACTTGATCAACATCAACGACATTTTAACAAAGAACTTTCTAAGGCAAGAGTTGTCTCTGAACATGCATTTGGATTAACAAAGAATAGGTGGAGAATTCTACAAAAAAGGTTGGACGATCAATCAGATCGTGTTCCGGACACAATATTTGCATGCTGTGTGCTGCACAACATTTGTATTTTACGAGGAGATCAATATGATGATGATGATGATCACTTTGATGATGACCATGATGATAATGATGGTAATGATGCTCCCCCCTCTCGTGATGCTGCAGAAGTACTACAAGCTGTTGTTGACTATTTAGCAGACCAGTAAAAAGTAATTCAACTAGACCAAAGAATTGATCTTATTTCTATATAACAATCCATTCAATCAAGTTCTTCAATGTGTTTTTATTCATGATATTACTGATTGCAGTTAGATGTATGTATATTGTTGTAATTACATGGTGAAAAATATTATTACTGCTGGAAAGCATAATGCCGTAGATGGCATTTTTTAGATAACTTTTGTATATAGGTGTTTAATCTTTGTCGTTCAACTTATATCACTTGCAATGCATGTAATTATGATTCTACAGTTTAAAAAAATAGAAGAAAAAATTAAAAGAATATAAAAACTTTTACTTTTTTGTATTCTTGAGTTTTGTATTGTTGTGCTTGTAAATGCAAATATCCAATAAAATAAACTCTAAACAGTAACAAATACATTTTAGAATATGTTTTCTTTTAAAACCCGGTTACTTTTTTGAAAAAATGTCTCCTAATTTACCAAGTACAGCAACCATAAACTCTTGGTGTCTCTTCTCCGCATCATTTTGCATATTTACAATTGTTTCCAGAGCTTTGCGATCACTTTCTTCTGCCTTTAACATGGCTTCTTGCTGCTTTTCTAACAGATCAATAAGCTTACTAGTATCATCACCCTTCTCGGTACTTCTCCGTTGTTTTTTAGCTGGTTGTTCACGTGTACTTGGGTCTGATTTCTTTTTCGTTTTGCCTGCCAATTGTTCAGCATTGACTTCTTCGTTGTCTTTTTCGTCGTCTTCAGCGTCATCTAGAATACCCGATTCCTTTACAAACTTCGGGTTAACTTTATCAGAGTGCCCCATAAACTCGTCTATATCGTCAAAGTGTTCAAAGTCAATTCGTCCGCGTCCTGTCTTGTTGTTGTTATCAACCACCGCCTTGTACTTATCAAACAATACCCTCCATTTCTCCTTTACTTGGACAAGCGTCTTCGTAGTTTTGATCTGGGATTCGGTACATCCCTCGATGAAACTGTCATAAATTAAATCCCAAGTAGACTTCTTGCCACGACTACTCTTTGTGGTCTTTAATCGGTCGTAATACTCTTTATACGATGCTATTAGAATCTTGACCTCTGCATTATCCCATCGGTTTTTCGTTGAGATTTTAGTTGATTTTTCAGCTGTGTTTGAGCTTGGGATAGGAGCCTGTACTGCGTTAGAACAACTTGAGTTAGTTGGAGGAGTTCCAGACGGAACAAAGTAGAATCGTCCTTGGTTGTAGGGAGTAGGTTGATTCTGCTGTAATCCTGATGTACCAGGCTGAGCCATGTAGTGACGGTTGAATAAATAACCGTTGTAAAGATCGTTGCCTGACATCCTTAATACACGTTTCAGTACTAGTAGGCAAAACCTTCGACTACAGATTTACACCACACAGCAAGTAAACAAAAATAGTGTGATTTCCTGGATTAGCCTTAAGAACTCATCTGATTGGTCAATTTACCTTGGGACTCCAAAACACCCATGCTCGTTGGTAGAGTAAATGTCACGGGCGGCTTCTTTGTTAATTTTGATGTATCTATGGTTTCATACCGTGGTAAATTTACCTTGGTAAACATCGGTTACATTAGGAAATCCGGTTTGCCGTGGTATTTCATCACTTTACCGTGGTAAACGATCTTAGTGTAACCGCCGCGGGACACCGGATTGCGGAGAAGGAGTCTCGGGATGATTAACATGTCACGCAACTGTCACGCTGTGGAAATGGTTTGAAAAAATAAAACGGTGAAACTGGTGAGCGATATATATCTTGTAATTTTATGAAAACCATGAAACGGGTGTTTTTAATTATAACTTTATCTGTACATATATGGTGTCACGCAATTGTCACGCTGTTAATGATAGCCACAGGAGGCCCAACTGATTTCTAACCGATCATGATTCATGATAAAGTTCTTACAAATATCAATAGTAGGCGGGTTTAGACAAAACTGAGCATTCAAGTGATTACAAACAACCCATACCTCCTTTTTTGGTAATCCACAGAAAAAAAAAGTGATTTAATGATAGTAGATTCAGGGACTGCAGAAAGGGAGGGGCTGGGGGCTTGCAGCCCCCCTCCACTTTTTAGTGCTAAAGAATAAAAATACAAATAATCCAAATAATTATTATTCTCAAAAATTTTCTTCTTCTTTTTTTAATATTTTTTTTTAATATGGATGCATGCCATGGATGTCTTAGAGACCTAATAAGAAAAGTGATTATCATTTGGCTTTCAGCCCCCATACTCCGCAGTCCCTGAGATGATATGTATCAGAGAATTCCCAGTACACTGAAAGGCTAGAGGATAGAGAGCCAGGGTACCCAGTAACAAATCACCTATACCAATACAATGTGGATCACACAATCATAAAAAACTTGATTCATGGATCAAGACGAGATCCCGATATGACAGATTTGATATATTTATTATTGAATATTTTGATATTTAGCAGTATTAACATTTTACATTAAATTTTGTTATTATTAACAAAACTACATTTTTTTACAACATTAATGTTGTCTATTACAATTGTTTGTCTCTAAACAATAGACAAAAAAAGTATTTAATCCCAATCAGATCATTTGTCCCTTATTTTGGGTTCCCTTTGGAATTTGACCCAGCAGGACTTGGGAACAATAAAAAGTAGGCTTCCTCTCTTGCTTAGTCGGATTCCAAAGGAAGCCCAAAATAGAAAAAAGATGGTCCATAGATCTAGAAAGGAGTGCTAGGTCTATTCTTCAGGTGTTCTTTGATACCAGGGTGGTCTCTGACCAATTCATAGTTAGCTTTAACCTCTGGGTGCTTTTCAAGAATATCTGGTGCTACTTCATTCAGATGGTCGCCCATAGTGAAAAGAGTAATATCAGCATAACTCAGCTAAAAAAACATAATGCAAATCATTACCACATGCATGTTTGCAAATAAAACATCTAATATCACAGAAACCCAAGGTGTAGCACATGGAGAGGGAAGGTCTGGATCAGGAAGAAAAGTAAAAGTCTGTGGAGGATCTGAGATTGTTTGGTCTCAAAGATAATTTAGATGCTTTGTAGACCATGTACATGTAATCCCCCAAAAAAACACAAGGTGCTTGAGAAGAGAGGAGAGAAGAGGAGAGGAGAGGGAAAATTGTTTGGTCTCAAAGACAATGCTTTGCAGACTATGTAAAACACAAGGCATGTATGTGAGAGATTGGAGAGGAAAGGAGTGGATGAATTTACAAATGCTTTCTGCAAGTGGCCCCAGTACATTTTTTTTTTGCTTAAATTCCCTGCAGATAATGCGCTCTTTGTAAAACATGGTCACATGATCTTTCAATCAAAAAAATTTTCAAAACAGTTCTAAACAAATGTTTTTCAATCGTGAAAATTTACAAGAGATTGTATATTAGATGTCTGGCAAGGATTGTCAGAGTCAGTGACATACAATCATTGACATTTTTGACAATTTTTTTAATGTTATGGCTTCACTTTTAAAAGTATCAAGTTCAAAGTGTGTTGGCATTAACATATGAGCCGTGATAACTTAAATGGGGTCTAGCTGGCGAAGACCCCTTTCCAATTGATGCACCTCTTTGGCATTTTTCGCTCTTCTTTATTTCGAAGTCAATGTTTCTCAGTTCAGAAACCATTAAACCCTTTTTAAGTAATCACGACTCATATGTATAGGTTTTTTTTTATTAAAAGGTCACATGACCATTTCTTGCAAAGAGATTCCTTTGGGAATAATATAATTATGATTGCTACCTTATTTCCAACAAGGTGTCCTTTACCAGCACTGTTGGCTTTCAATATGTCAGTCATTTTGGATAGAAAATTTGGAATATGGGTCTTGGTATAAAATTCCTCCATCAGTTGTTTCTGTAGGCACATAAAAAATAAAAAAATTAATGTCTATGTCTAACGTCCAAAGTCCCTTCAGCATCTGGAAACCAGGGTTGGTCTACCAGGAAGTGGACGATATATATAATCTGACTATATTTACCCCCAGCAAATGTTGGTACCCATTTATACACCTGGGGGGAGAGAGGCACTGAGATCTGAGCAAAGTATCTTGCCTAAGGACATAGCATGATCTTGAAAGTCTACCGTTTATATGTTCATGTGTGAAATGATATCTTTTAAGTACATTGTTAATTTTTATTACAAGTAATTTAATTACTAATTATATGTAACTGAGGTCAATAATGCAGTCAATAAATGACTTCTTATCTGTTTCATGTGATGTATTTTATAGTTACTGTATATTAGTGAGCCTGCAGCATGTGTGATACAGCAGTAATACCTTCTTTTCTTCATCTTTTTCAAATGCAAATGCATAGAACTTGCCATAAAGATCATTGGTTACATCCACTATCATGTCACACTGAGCAATCTCAAAGCTGTCTGATGGGGAAAGACCTATTATATAACAGATCAAATTAAAAATGTAAGGATAAATGGATACTGATGGATAGACATATTAAGATGTTGGCAATAATAAGGACACCTTTATTGAAAAGACAGGCCTGCTCATACAGCAAAAACCGTTTGAGCGTTTAGCGTAAACGTCTAGATTGTTTGTTTGGACGTTTTTTTACTCAGACAATTAAATGTTGTGTTTCCAAGGAGATCAGACATTGTTTTACTCGTAAACCAATGAAACATTAACTGTTTCTACTTTATAATGATGTAAATGGATCTCCTTGATGTTCATGTCCAATGATGGGAATTTCTCTTTTTCTGGTTTAAAAAGCATTGAATTTTTAATGGTGAGTCATGGACGTTACACAAAAAAGGACAAGTGTTTAAAGTTTTAGGTTTTAATTTCAAATTCCTGTGATTTGTCTGGGGCATATAAATTCATGACTATAAAAATACAAAGGATGTGGTAGTTGCAAACTAATATGCGTTCAGCCCAATTTAACTATTGCATCAATTCTAATCTGGCTAAAATGCACATCATGGTCATTTATACACCAAATTGTCATGGACGTTGTACGTACATCTTCAAAAATTTGATATACATGTATGATGTGCTATAATCATTGCCAGAAAATCTTGTTTTTATATTTCATAATAATCTTTAATACTGTCCTCAAATTTACAATATCCCCACCAATTAAATGCTGGAGCAATGTTGAGTAAAATTTCATAAATACTGTGAAGTCTAATCATACATGTCATGTATTAAATAACGTACTTGTAAGTATCTCATTGAACAAATTATTACATGTACTTTGGAAAAGTGTAAGTGGAGATGTGTAAGTGTTATGCTATGCTAGTTATGCAGAGAACATTGTACATTGACTGTGCAATAAGGCAATTATTATTATAAAACTTACCACTCTCTCTTGCGGCATATCTCATAATAGCCAATGATTCATTTAGCTTCTTGCCATCGACCTCAAGCATTGGCAGATATCCCAGAGGACTGAAGCCCTCTACAATTGATAAATAAATAAATTTTTTTATATTAGCCTGTGTGCATCCATTATCACCCCTCCCCCATTTTCCCTGTAGGGGGGAGGGGGGAGAACAGATGTACACAGGCTATTGTAAATTGGAATCAACCAATTTTATTTTGTTTGCCATTTACTTAATTAATTGTTCATTGACATAGTCCTTAGGGAAAGACAGAAGTACATGAAGTACTTTTGAACCATCAGTAATCCATCTCTCTCTCTTAGCCAACCAAAAATCACTTTGATATGCTTTAATGCACAGCGTCTCCACTATGCTTAGTAATATGAATCTTCATCAGCAGACTGCGCAAAAAAATCAATTAATACAAAATTGATATAAATAATTACAATTAATAATATGATATATATTAAATATATATACAAAGGATTAAAAAATATAATACTAAATTAATGTTCTAATGGTAGAGTGCAAACAATTAATCTTTGAAACTTTAGTAATTACTAAAAGTTGCTATTTTATGCAAATTCTATTGTTTTCGTTTGTTTAATTAGCACTATTTTAGTGCTTGCTATTAGTGTTTCAGGGATAAATTGTTTGCACTCTAGAGTGCACTCACTAAAAGTGTGCAACAGTTGTCACTATTTAGTGGTAAATAGCACTAATTAAACAAAAGAAAACAATAGAATTAGCATAAAATAACACTTTATATTAGTGGCATTTATGTTTTAGTGCGTGCAGTCTATAACAATTATTATTTAAAATTTGTTCCAAAAACATAAAAAATGAATGATTAAATAATGTCCAAAGTAATATTAAATTTGCAGAAACCTCTAACCCCCCCCCCCCCATGCTATTTCATGTTAATTATAGTTTTCTTTTGTTTAATTAGTGCTATTTACTACTAAGTAGTGTCAACTGTTGCACTAATTTAGTGTTTGCACAAATTTAGTGTTTGCACTCTATAGTGTTTGCACTCTAGTTTGAGCTGAAAACGAGAATACCTGCTAAATAAACACGCAAAATAGGTAGCTTTTGATTAGTTTATTTTACACGTGCATAATAAAGACTACTTCTCTTTATACATTCATGCACTTTAGCACAATCTAAACCTGCTAATCAAATTGTTTATTGAATAGAGAAACTCTGACCTTGCTTCTTTGTCATCCATTCTTCGCGTGTAAATCTCACATCTTCATACTTAACACCCCCAGCGGCAAAGCACAATCTTGTAACTTCTGCACGGCCACGACCATTGAAATAATACAACTTATATTCCGGCATTTTTGTTAAAGATGAGCTCAGAAACGAACTACGACCAAAGATGAAGATCGAAGACTTTTTGCTGAATCACGGTGCAAACACTTGCAAACAGGAGAGGGTGGACTGGGTAGGGCACAAACAACACAGGAAACCCAGTAAGCAGTTGCTCATTTTGTACTTTCAATCTTTAGAAACATCCACTAGACGTACAATTATATTGTTTTTGCTGAACTGTCCAAAATTGCTTGAATACTATTTTGATAAGTATTGAATTCTTTTGAAATCGACCTATTTGGCTTCGTATGCAAATTGCACATTTCAGACCACGTGACACTCTCTAGGAAGGTCCGGAACAATGTGTTGAAATATTTTCACCTGAAAAAATCATTTCCAAGAGTGACATCACATGGTCTGAAATGGAAAAATAAACATGGAAGCGAATAAGGTCTATGTAGAACCTTTTCAAATTTGTTCAATTCCCGTCTCAAACCCAAGCCATGCTGTTACCGATATCAGCAGTATTTTATTAGGCCGGGATTTGTCATGTTGAAATGAATACAAGTAAACAAGCCTTGGGGATATAGGATCGGGGATGCTCGTCCGAATTTTTCAAAAATACCCCTAAAAGATACCTGACGTTTTTTAAAAGGGCGTGGCTTCGCAAATTTTTCTTTAAATTTTTCTACAAGATACCAAAATCAGGAGTTTCAGTGCTATTCAACCCATAAAAGATACCAAAAAGTGAAAATTTGGCAAATTTCATATTTGAAACCCTAAAAGATACCAAATCGCTGATTTTACCTCTAAAAGATACGACGAGCATCCCCGATCTTTACCATGGGAGTCCCCCTCCCCCCCTCCCCCGGGAAAAAAAGCAGAACTGAAGACAGTCGACATAAAAAACAATGCAAATGAAAGTTAAAATATGGAGCACGATGGAGTGAAAAACCTTTTAGATTAGAAAAACAACGATATAAACCGCGCCATATTAACACAATAATAAAAAACAGACAGATCAAGAGAATTGCGTATATTTGGTTTTCGTTATTGTTCTATTATAATTTCTCAGGTATATTTCTATATTAAATTAGATACACAACTTTCATCATTCTCGAATTTGAGCCTATATCAGCAGCGATCGCCAAACTAAATTATTACAATTCCTGACTGTTGTGGTAGGAAACTGTTATATTTGCTTTCACGGAATGAGGCGACAATATGTAATTAAATAGTTGTCTTCAGAACGGCTTACGCAAACACAGGGACTATTTGCTATGACAACGATCATTGTTGCTAAGGTCTTCCATGGCAACGTACATTTTGTTAGAAATAAACATGAACAGATCCAATACACATCTTCAAATTTCCTCAATTTCATCCAATGTTGTGCATGTTTTCACTAAAACCAGATGTGTCATTCAAGTCTCTTACTATTGCTGTTTGATATATAATACAATGGGTTGCCATATCTCAATTAATCCAGCTGACAGCAACATCAAAGCAGATGCTAAGCATTCTTTTGACGAGAATTCTCTCGAGTATCACTTTCTCGAGGGCCATCCAATCAAAGTTCTTTCTCCATTGGAAATTGCACGTGCGTCGAAAGTCAAGGGTCCTAAGAAAAGCATTTACCGAGGTAAAAAGATTATTTACTATCGAAAATACTGCAGTAGTATCGAGCATGGAAATTTAACAGAAAAAAAGAAAAAGAACAAACTGAAAAAAATCCTAAACTCCGCGCACGATCAGCCGTCCGAACTAGAGCCATAATTCACCTTGTCGTAATATGTACCGAAACATATTCTCTTGACCGAAATGAACTTTATCAATTTCTTGAGAAATTAGACTATACCATCGTTCTCTGGAAATAATAAAGCTATATATTAAGAATATTCAAATAAACAAAGATGTTAATAGCTAGCTACACGCTACACTACGATCAAAAGACACGTTTGAATCGCTTCATTTAATAGAAATTGAGTCAAGGCGGGGCGCAGCGTAGTCCTTTTTTCAGGTACGCACAAGTAGATATGATCTAAAAAAACCTAAGTAAACTGAACAAAAAATACTGCTTCGATTCAATTTTACAATTTAATCAAAATATTTTTTTTCATCACAAAAGTCTTGGTTGGGTACAAAAATTATTGATAAAAAATTCCAAATTTTCGGTACGTAACTGAATTCAAGTACGACCGAACTACGCATGTGCGTATTTGCATATAGGACGCTGCGCCCTTGAATGCTAAAATCTTCAATTATTGAATTACATGCGATTTAATACATTAAGATCTAGATATCATGGAAAACGATAGCAACTACATATAAGAATTTCAATTTTTATTATGACTGTTTAATTTCATTGCATTGCGATCATATCGTTTGAAATTTGATCGCAAGTCAGGAAGACTACAAAGAAAGATTAAAATGGATGACGAGGGAATTCCACGTTGAATTTCACAAGAAAAACGTGGAGGTTGGAGTTTATTAGCACTATTAATCTGTTCTTAAGATTAATTAGTATTTCACAGGTTTATTGTTTGCAAGGTACTTTATGTCGAGGTATGGTTATTCAAGGACGCATTTGTCTTCCATGCTCTGGCGTCAAACATTTGATCCAATAGGCGATTTACATTATTGCGTCATATACTACCAATACCAGGATGCTTTGCTGACTTTCTTTTGTATCACAATTAGTGCAAATTGTTTTACCTTTCTCCAAAGGGACTAAAAATTTGAATATGAAAGGATGTTGGTCTTGGTACTCAGTATGACGCCATAATGAAAATCATCTATTTTTTTTACCATAACAGAGGAGAGTCACCAAACGCGAAGCGAAAATAATTTCAAATTAAAATGGGAGTCGTCCGGTGGACCCTTTGGAACTCCTCTAAACCCACCATTGCGTGACATGTCATTCATAGGTGACCATTGTTGTTCCTAGATGCGAATTTCAGGGACCTCAGAGATAGTGGGTAGTGGAGAGGGGGGATGTGGTTCAGCATATTGGCTGAGCGTGCTGTTCTAAAATTAACTCACTCGGACAGCTGATGATGTAGACAGAATATCAAATGATGGACAATTCTTTTGTTAAACGTATTCAACATGATATGATTAGTATTCATTTCGCTATTTCGCATTGATATAATACATATATATATATATATATATATATATATATATATATATATATATATATATATATATATACAGCCAACTGCATAAATTCTGTCGCCAAGAATATATATAAATATATATATTTTTCAAAGAAGAAATTATGGGATATCAACCACTATATTTTTTTCAGATAGTACTCATGCTGGGCAACTCGAAAAAAATATATTGGGAGGTATCCCATAATTTCTTCGGTGAGAAATATATATATTTATATGTGTTCTTGGCGACAGAATTTATGCAGTTGACTATATATATATATATATATATATATATATATATATATATATATATATATATATATATATATAGATATCATATGGAATTACTACGTCCAATCTCTTTCTGGGCGCTTAAACAATGGATGGAAGTTCATTTTTTTACTATCTGTCCTTAAACGTATTCAGTCTTGAAAAACTGGTGTGTAAGATAAATTTGCATTCCTAAGAAAAGGAGGATTTGCTTTGTCAGTGGCCAATATGGATTCCACCGCTTCCATTGAACGCGCGATACAAGATATTTTGAATGAT
Source organism: Diadumene lineata (assembly GCA_918843875.1). Lineage (NCBI taxonomy): Eukaryota > Metazoa > Cnidaria > Anthozoa > Actiniaria > Diadumenidae > Diadumene > Diadumene lineata. The sequence goes on along the minus strand of OU974081.1, from coordinate 835,222 downwards.
AATACAGTTAAAGATGCATGGCTCCTAATATAATTGTGCGATATTTATCTTTATTTTGATACAATCAACCATCGGATATTGCTGGATAAACCTCACATATATATGATATAAGATGGAATGTTCACGATTGGTTTAAATCATATATTTGTAATAGAATGCATGCAATCAACTAAAATCGGTGACTTTATTTCTGACGAATATGGAATAGGAATACTTCAGGTCTCCGTACTGGGTCCTTTACTTTTCTTATTGGAGTTGTTTTTGCAGGGGTGGCGGAACCGGGACAAAATAAATGCATGAGTTTGTACAAAAAAATTGTTTTGTGATTTTCCAGTTTGTAAAGTATACGTGCCATAATACCCATAAAACATAACCGCCTTGGATGCAGTAGCTGGTTTCCTGTGTCGTATGTAAATGCGAGATGACTAGGCTCTAGTTATTACTTTCTCTTGGGTGGGGAATTATAGTGCCCCCCCCCCCCCCCCCCCCCCACCAACCCCAACGGCTGTTACTGTTCGGCCGCACCTGTTTCGCATGAGTGGGAAACACAGAAACAGTACTGTACCGCGTATTATAGCCGTGGTTTTTATGAAAATATTCTAGTCTTCTGCAGTATCGTAGCGATATCGTAGACGTACCGTTTTCCCCTCATGGGATAACGACTCCATATGAGCGATATTTATAAAGTTTCGAAGGTCACGTGGCCACCAAAAAAAATTCTATAGCTTGAAATATTATGAACATCGATTCTGGATATGAGTTTAAATGTTTTTCCCATTCAGCAATAAATAAAGAAAATATGGAAGTTTAAAGATTTTTTTCAGAGTGCCCCAGAAACCCTAACCTTTATTAACATGCTTGAGTTGATATTGCCCTATATCTCCTGGGGTCGGTTGTACGAAGCCTGAATAGCGCTATCCAACGGATAAATCGTTATCCAACGGATAAATCCCTATCAACCGGATAAATTGCTATCCAGCGGATAAATTCCAGGCTTTGTACACCCGGACCCAGGGCTGTAACCAGAACTTTTACAGGGTGGTGTGCACATAAAAATAACTGGCGGACCGGCCATTGACAAGTCTCCCTCGCATCCGTTTCCGGTCTGTTCGAAAAAATATCCATTTTCGAACAGACCGGAAAGGAATGCGAGGGAGACTAGCCATTGATGGGCTTTTAGTAACCTTTTTTATTTATTTGTTATTTATCATTCATTTTTTTTCCATTTACAAGGTCGGCACATTTTAATTTGCAAAAACCCGTGAAAACCCGTATTACAATTTATTGCACTTATTGCGCTTTACAGTTGTTTTGAATGACTTTATTCTTTGTATTTTCGGTGATTATTCTAGTTTTGTGCTCCTGATTCCAAATTTACGAAAGACATAGATTGTATTAAAAATGGAGATGGATGAGCGGACCCAGTTTTGCTTTTCTCGCCGGGGTGCAAGTGCACCCTGTATGCCCCCTTGTTACGGACCTGATTTCCTTGGATTTGGGTGGAAACGTTGCCAGGGAAAAATTTAATAAATCTTTAGGGAATGGTTCTTTTATGAAATATGTTTCGAAATGTGTCACATGGTCTGAAATTATGGGAAAATAAACATGCATGGAAGCGAATAAGGTTTTTTGCCTGAAATTCAGTAGGAAGGTAAAGCAAATTATAACTTACAATACATACTAAGTAATTTATTTTTATTACATTTATTATTATTATTATTATTATTTTATTTTCGGGCTACATTTTTACTATAAACACAAAGTTCTTGTTTGCCCCTTCGAGTACCCAAAATTAAAAAAAGAAGAAAAAAAAAAAGAAAGAAAGAAAGTAAGAAAGAAAGAAAGAAAGAAAGAAAGAAAGAAAGAAAGAAAGAAAGAAAGAAAGAAAGAAAGAAAGGAAGAAAGAAAGAAAGAAAGAAAGAAAGAAAGAAAGAAAGAAAGAAAGAAAGAAAGAAAGAAAGAAAGAAAAAGAAAAAAGCAACTGTCAACTTATCCATTCAAAAAGACGTCAAACAACAGGCAGTCCAAGCTGCTTTCCATGTTGACCCTGAAATTAATTAAGAGTAAAATTCAAAGTCTCAATAAATACATATAGAGCGCCTTTTTTCATTTTTTAGGGAGGGTAAAATTATTAAAAAAAAAAGATTTATTTGCATTGATTATGATGACACAAGTGAACGCCGGAATGATTTTTTGAAATATTCACAGATAGTGAGCTTGATCAAACAGCTGAAAACTCAATGAACCATGGACGGACTTGGGGTTGCGTGGTTAGGTAATCCCTAAAGATAAAGGAAAAAAATGAATGTAATATAATTGTCATTTGTTCTAGTGATTTTCTTATTTTAGCGTTTCGAATATTGATTGTAAGTTGATGTCAGTTGATGCATGTTCACCAGCGCCAAGGGATATGACGTCAATCTGAAAGCCGTTGTAATCTATGTGCCATATTAGGCTCGATGACGTTAATTACCTCAATTAAGTCACATGACTAAGTAAAAACAATCATTTCCTTTGAAAATGTGAACATTTCTACGTCTATTTTGTCTATAAAATGTTATTCTAGATATTTAGCGTTTTCAATGTTGTAAATAGGTTACAGAACGTAGATGTTTTATTTTTCTAAATATTTATCAACGAAATAGTATATACAAAGGACATTTTGACGCTAGAAGAAGACCAAACGATTGAGCTACGACCATCTGACCATCTTTCTTATCGTTTCTATTGTGATACGCCGATGTATTTAGCTTTTGATTGCATGTATCTGGTCTACAGTTTGTGAAAATCGTTTATGTGAAATTACAGGAGTTTCTAAACGACGTGTGGCCATATTTCGTCTGTGAAGTTCTAGAATTGGCTGCGTTGATCTGACCTGCTTCCAAGGAAAACAAAGCTCCATCGATTTTAGGTATGTTATTTAACGAATTATGCCTTATTTAAACATATAAAACTTAAGAAATTGTAATTGTGGTATATTAAAATAGTTTACATAGGTTTTGAAATAATTTATTTTCATAAGCCCATCACAATAAGTCAATAGACGTTTTCTCTGAAAAAGATGGCGTTTGTTTGAACGTGTTTTCTCTCAGGACTCGCCAGCGATTTGAATTTGTGGTTCAAACGAATTATTCCAAGTAATATAAGTTTGAGCATATTTTCCTTTGAATTTGTTCAAAAATAAACATAATATTCGATGGTTATTTGGGAACTATTCTGTATGGTATTCTATTCTTGTTCAGTTGACCTAAACATCTGTTTTTTTCAGTTTTACGCAATATTTAAACAACAAGCATTTATTATGCCTAAATGGTTTTTATTTTCAAATGTGGTTTAGTTTTTCTATTTTCTCTGTTTTCATGTCAATTGGGATATAGAGCTCGTCCATAAATATTATTTTCGATACGGTTGCTATACAACTCGCTCCCTCAAACAAACTTTTTCTAGCTAGTTTAGCATGGTTCGTTAGATTTCCTTAATCATTGTCGATTTCTTTGTCGGATTGGCAATGGTCCATTTCGTAAAATTTCGGTTTTCATTATTTTTGACAGTGGTTTGAATGACGTTGTTTTTCGTTTCCTAGCGATATTAAGACAAATGACTTAGCATTTGATAATGTTTTGCTATGTCTGTTAAACAAAAATAGAACATTCTTTGCCGTAACGTGTGAAAGGAGTTCTAAACATTCGAGCTTCACTGGCGATATATGCCAGCATATTCTCTGCATGATGGCGATGTTATCTAGTTATCTATTTTCGCTTGATGATTATTTCATTTTCACTATTTTTATTCGAGTATGATAGGACTCTAAGTTGCCTCCAAGTACATAACATCTTTATTTTCTTCGAAATTTAATTCAACATGGCTGGATTTATTTCATTCTCATATTATGGATTTGTGTTTAACTTCTTTAAGACTAAAACGTTAAAGTAGAAGGTCCTTTCAATTTTGCAAATAATGGTAGACAAAGATAGACAATTATACTCAAAACTAGCAAATAAAAACAAATTAGGGATCAGATTGATTCATAATAATAAATTTCTAACTGAAACGAAAGTGGCAAATGATGGACATCTAAAATTGTTTCACTTTTGACAGTAGAAAAAAAAAAACATGTTTTTTTTCCCCGGCGGAGGAAAACATGCTTTTTATTTCACTCATGAGTAACTATAGTTTGGGGATTATATGCATCCTTGAGACTGGCTAGACTACCTATTTCAAGGCTTGTCAACATCATTGACTGTGGATAGATTTATCCATTCAACCCAAGTATAGATTACCAAAAGTTGTAGCAATGATTGCTTCAATTCTTTATGTGGTCAATTGGGTTTCAATGAACACATTGTTTAATACTATGTCTCTTACACCTTTATTTATGTACATATAATATATGCTCTTGCATAATTGATATCAATATTTTCTTTCTAGAATGGCCTTGGCTGGTGTAGAGGAAGCAGACAAACCATGCTCATCCAATCAAAGACGTCCATCATCTGCTAATAAAAAGGACAATAAACAAAGAAGAAATGGCAGATTTTTTTCTCTACGACGAATCTTTGGTCGTTCAAAATCATATAAAGGTGAAAGTAAGAGTGAAAAAGTTTCTCGAAGTAGAAAATCAAGTGGAGAGTCAATGGTTATATGTCCAGTATGTTTTGTAGTGAGACCAAGAAGTATGTTCCCAGAAATCTCAACATGTGAACACAGATCGTGCATTGAATGCCTAAGGCAATATATGACAATTGAAATCAATGAATCTCGTGTTAACTTAACATGTCCAGAATGTTCTGAAAGATTTCATCCGAATGATGTCAAACTAATATTGAACGATGACATACTCATGAACAAGTATGACGAGTTTACATTACGCCGTACATTAGTTTCTGATCCAGACTGTCGATGGTGTCCTGCACCTGATTGTGGATATGCAGTTATTGCCACAGGCTGTGCTAGTTGTCCTAAACTTGAATGCCAACGACCAAACTGTAATACCGAGTTTTGTTACCATTGTAAACAATTATGGCACCCTAATTTAACTTGTGATATGGCGCGGTATCGTAGAGCAACACATATAAAGTCATTATCGACAGAGGGACGCACTTCACGCGAAAATGATGATATGAAACCATGTCCAAGATGTGGTGCGTTCATTATTAAAATGGATGACGGCTCTTGCAACCACATGACTTGTGCTGTATGTGGAGCTGAGTTCTGCTGGTTGTGTATGAAAGAAATTTCAGACCTTCACTATCTAAGGTATGTGAACACGAAATATTATACCTGAGCTCACACTGAGAAACTCTTTTGTTTCAAACATCATCCAAGTGAGGCAGTACCATTTTGCAATATCTCAATACCATGATTGTATGAACCCAAATCATGCTTCAATAGGTGAGCAATTTGCATTATGGTGTTATTTTACTACCACTACCAGCATTCCTTGCAAATTCTCTTTCATATTCAAGTTTTTAATCCCCATGGAGATTAATAAAACACTTTGCACTAATTGCAATACAAAAGAAATTTGGCAAAGCATTCTGAAAGTGGTAGCTATGCTTGACGTCATTGTGCAAATCGCCTAATATTGGGATGATTTTTGAAGGTATTTAAATAGTTTTTCATTGTGAGTTCAGGAATAGCATCTGCCATTATAAGCACTAGACCAAGTTTTATTTAAACTAAATGCACTTTGGTAATAGTGAAATCTTATAATGGTGAAATGTGAAATTTTGTGCTATGTTCCCAGAGGGTCACATGGGTCGGGATTTCAACTGAATTCTCCTTTAATAATGTTTAAAGCTGATCAGTATGATAATCAAATATAATTTCATATTACATAATATTATGTTTCATTGAATATTATAACTATATTTTATAAAAACAATTAAATTTAATCCACAAACCATCCACTTAAAGTCTGTGACAACTTTTCTTGGAAGACAAAAAAATCTTTGTTATTTTGTTTTGATAACCTCGAGTTGATTGCTTACCGGGGAATGAACATTAGATTCTTGGCTATCTCATGTTGAGGGTCCTGATTACTTAAGCAAAAAGTCATCACGATTATTTCTTAGAAAGATATTTTATAGAGAATTTATCGATTAATCGAAAAATGGATAGATAGCTGTATGGTCCCGCACCTGTTTTTGAGATAAAAATTTTTGAACGGAACCATGTTTTGACATTTTTGAAGAACACACAAAAAAATTATTACTCAAAAATTAAACTAACAATGCTATTGTTTTTACATGTCAAGTAATCTCAACCAGACATTATTTTATTTCTGAAGGTGGAATTCATTACTTTGAAGACCACTTCAGTTTCAGACTTTAGGTCAGATGGTTCAATTCAACACTTTATCCTGACTTCGTTAACACTTACTCTCTGATTTACACAATATTTTACAGCAAAAACCATTTGAGTGTTTAATGTAAACATTTTGTCCGTTTTATTTGGATGGTTTTAAAACAATCAATACTCAATTAAATATCAAGAGTTTCCAAGGAGATCAGACATTGTTTTACTTGTTAACCAATGAAAAGTCTTTTGTGATGGCTCCGACCCTAGAAACCCTTGACATATCTCACATAACAACAGAAAATTTAAATTGTCTAAAAAAAATCATCAATTGAAATTGTTCTCATTAAACACTCAAACAATTTTTGCTGTGAGAAGGTTCTCAAATTAAAGTTCTCTGTTGTAACTCTCCAGTCCCTCTGGGTGTACTTTCTGGGGTAAAAAGCCATGGAGTCGTAAAAAGAAAATTCTTTGGCAAGTTGGTACTTTAATTGGTGCACCTTTAGGTATAGCATTGGCTGCTAGTGTTGTACTGCCAGCTATGCTGATTGGAGTCCCTGTGTATGTTGGTAGACAGGTAAGATATGTTTAAACTTAATAAAAAAGAAAAATTAAGTTTAATTATTCAGTTGAATATGTTTTAGTGTCAATTTGCTCAAATAAAATTTATGTTTTAATTTTATGGTATCTGACATGTGAAAATGTGATTTCACACAATTGACCCACAATGCCACACAATTTAAATTTTTCCTGTACCATGTCACACACACATGCAGTTTTATACAGTCTACATTGTTAGTAGAATGACGTCAGTATAAAAAGATATAAGACATGGTAGGAGGCAGGTCATTATGAAGCCTCTTAATTGGAGCAGGGTGGTCACTCAAACAGCTAGAGGTATCATTCACAGGAGGCAGTGAGTTTTCTGTATTCTTCATCTTGTTGAAGTCAATCCCCACATCTTCAAATGATAACAATAAAATTACAATATTAATAACAATGGTTTTGCAATTTTTATCAATAGATTCATGATAAGTATGAGAAGCCATTTCATTCAGCTCGTAGAAGAAACCTTGCAATAACCGGTGGTGTGACTATATCAGTTATAATCTCTCCAATACTTGCTGCACTAACAATAGGTGTTGGTGTTCCTATTGCGCTGGGCTATATCTATGGTGTTGTACCGGTATCTCTATGCCGCAGCGGTGGATGTGCAACTGTCACTGCCACTAAAAATGGTAAAGGTGTCAATCTGGACTTTGAAGAAGACAGACCAACATTCCCTGGTCCTTCAGGATTTCTGTTCGGTGCCTCACGGTCTAGCAGCCGTGGTAGTATGAGAACAACTGAAAAGAATGGCGGTGTTGTAACTGTTGTGGCCACTGTCAATAATTTAGGTATGTTATCATAGTTACATTACAACACAGGGTTTGAAATTAGGGCCAGTTACATTGTAAAATGTCTTTGCATACCTTAAGATCAAAAACAGCAAAAACATAAAATAAAACATACTAAATTACTAACAAAACAGTAGCTATTTAGTAACTATTTGTCGCCATTACTCAACCAGAACACAATATGCAGACAAAAAAAAATCAAAGTAATGTTTTGGTTGAGTGATGGTGACAAATAGTTACTGAATAGCCTGACACTGTTTGTTGGTATTTAGTTAGTTTTTATTTCATGGTACTCCACAGTGTTCACATTGCAACTAGATTGGTGATTGGTTGAAAAGTTAATGTAGAAGTATGCAAATGGAATACTTTTGAGGGTTGTCAGAGGGTGTCAATGGAGTATGTCTCCAGTTACTATAGCGATGCTTCAGCTGACGTAAGCCTTTGTGTCAACCAGATCAGTGATTGGTTGTTATTTCCGTACGGCTTATTGTTGTTCTGGTTGGCACATTAGCATAACAATTTGTTTGTTTGTAAACATGAAGTATTGCTATAATGTGCTTTTCTCACATTGTTTCCATGGTAACCAAACATCACAGGCTCATAAAGTGTTTTTGTCATGTTAGAAGAAAACATTAAAAAAACTCAATACAAGCTGTCTGTGTTTACATTCAACGTGAAATTGTATTTGTATGTACAAATAAATTTACAAAATATCTAAAATTTAGATGAAACTTATCACCTTCTCACTATTCTTCCCAGACATTTGAATGGGTAAAAGTTAAATTCATTAAAAAGTGCTTTTTATGTTTGTTTTTTGTACATTTATGACAAGGAAAAAACAGGTCTGATATACTAGTCAGTTAACTCCATTGATACCTAGATGTCAGGACATTTCTTTAACATGGCTAAAAATATTGATTCGAATTATTGTCATATCATTGTCTCCAATGTTTAGTCCACACGATAGTTAGTCATGCTGTGACTCTACATTCAATCTCCATAAATCAAAACCTTAAGTTTATACATAATCTAAAAACAATCATTTAAGTAATGTATAAAATATGAGCAGCTGATCTTTATGAGATTTAAAACCTCATAATGATCAGTTTCAAATAATGTATATTGCTTCAAAAAATCATTTCCTAAATCATATTTAGCTGAAATATTCAACAACAAACAACTACAATTATAAAAAAAAATTTGGAGAAAATTCAAGTTAAAGTTGTATGCAAATCAGAACAAATCTCTTGCTGATTTAAAAACCCGGCCATGGCTATGATTTTGTATTGTTCTCTCCCTCATTAATTATTCATGATTTTTTAATAACAATTAATAATTATATGTGTTCATTTTTTTGTCCTTAGATTCTGAGAGTGGTAAACAGCCCAGTGTGAGCCTAAGTCAAGACTGTGCCAGTCTCAACAGTAGTACAACAGGAACACGTG